>CM033749.1:8890212-9490212 GCA_019671005.1 Hibiscus mutabilis | reverse complement strand
CCTTTTGGGCAACCCATTTAAAACTCACAAACAATAGGAATACTCTCCCAGCTTACCCTCGATGCTCAATATCCATATCATAAGTTAAATAATTTTTCACATTGGTAACAAATTCCAATAAAAACTCTGCATGCTCATGCATGCAAATTATCAAAACACTCACATGATTGGTTTTGTAGTTTTCTTGAATCTCCAACATTAATTATAAATGTCAGAGAGTTCCTAATTTTCCTTGTCCACTATCTCTTAGAGGAACTATGTAATAAATTCATTTTGATATCTTTGCCATGAATCTTCACCACTTTTTTGAAGTGGTGAAATAAATAATGATTCACTATTTCTATTTACGAGCTAAGACCTCTATTTAGATATTTTCTCATTTCGAACCATTTTCAATGTATTCGTCATAATTTACCGCTTCATGGAATTTTTAAATACATAGGGCAGTCAGTACTTCTTTATACCTGACCTCCAACCCTCTATGAGCTATCATAACAGACTCTCTTTCTGTATGTAGGAAGCAGTTTAGAAGCAAGTCAACCAGTTTATTAAACTTGCACGTATACCCGTAAATAATCAAATTACCCTAATTAAGATACAAGAAACTCTGTTGCATCTCTAGGATAAACTTTGTTACGGAAACTCAAAGAAAGAACTTCTAGTTAATAGACTTTTGAGTATGTACCGTAACATTACTTTATCAAATATGGGTCTAATCCTTTCAGATGAGATATTACTTTTTCTTTGAGTCTCCTATGATCATCAATACAGAGTTCCTTTAACATAACTTTTATATCATTAAACCATAGATTAACAATCATAGGATCTCTATTAATATCTCTCTGAAAGTCTAGTGTGCCAGAACTCTCAATTCTTTTGCAATCGGTGCCTAAGCAGGCTGATTCATGATCACATCTAATGTCTGGAAGAAAAGCTCTTAATCCAGAACATGCATATCATGTTACTCTGGTGCCTCTGCACCATGCTAAGCTGAGGGTAGAATATTATCATTAACCTTATCATGCTCGTGAATCACTTATTGATCCACTCGCCTAAACACCTGACACGATTCTTTTACCCTTACACATTGGAATTTAACATTATTATCATAATGAAGAAAGCAATTGCATCCATTCAAACAAGTAAAATCATCAGTAATTCTGACCTCCTAGTGGCATGTATACACTTTTGACCTTTACCATACTTCATTTAACTCCAGAACTGGCTAAACCTGTAGCTCTGATACCAATAAATGTAACACCCCTTTTCGTATCCATACGGCGAATACGAATCAAGAATGTCACAAATTTACTATCCTTAAATATTAATGATATTTGAAACAAAATTCAACTTTTGATAATTTTGAACCCAAATCTTGAGTACTGGTACACCCTGTCCCAAAATGCACATTCTTGCATTTTTCAAATTTCTAATTCATCCTAATTCAATTCCCAAATGCTTTCAAATGTTATGTATGCTTATAGGGAACAATTGACTATCATAAAACATACATGCTCTCAATTATCTTAGCATGAAACTCATCACTTGAGGTTACTTTTAACTTTGAATCTTTCTAGAAATGCCAACTATCTTGAAACCATAACGAACTTTAAAGTTCAATCACAACTCAAATAGGTTTAGCAAGTATACATGCCACTATAATAATCAAATCTCAATTAGGATGTCATTACTGTGATTACCTGTTGAGCTTTCCAATATTGATGCAATGCTCTTCTCACTCTCATCTTTGTTTACCTACCTGTGCACAATCAAACACACGCTAAGTACGAACTTAGTGAGACAATAAAGGAAGTTAATAACAATAATTTAAACTTTATTAGACTTCATGGCTATGTTTATATAACATGATATATATACCAAAGCATCAACTTTCACATTGCATTAGTAATGATTTACTACATGCTAATGTCATAAGACTTTCATGCTTGTTTATTTGTCGTAATATGCCTTATATGCATAAATGCATCATGATCACTAAACATGTAAATCCATCATGTTATTCATATATTAACATGATATAAATCATATATAAATTTCTTACCAATATACTTGCCATTTATTCCAAAAGCTCATAAGCTTATTCACATGCTTATCATTCATTAACCTTAAACCATAGCCCAAATATAAGCCTATGAGGACCTTGGGTACACGAGTCAAAACCGCACATAAGGTTATAACCATCCGCACATAAGGTAGTGCTAACCATATACACTAAATGTCTTTTATATACACTATAGTGCTAAACTGAGTATGCAGCGTGCTGCTGCACTCTATGGCATGCCAACTATACTCTGTCCCTCAATGACATACTTCGGCATATATTCCATATTTATTTCATCCATGGCAATGTATATCACCATAATTTAAAATTGGACAATTCATACCCGGAATAACATTCATAATATAACATCATATATAACTAGTGATCTATGCATTTATGTTCAACCTTTGACACATTTAAAAATGTCAATATATGATCAATGATATAAATATCATGTCAATATATAAATAAGGTATACTCATCGCAAGTCTTCTTAATGATGTATAAAACATCCATATATCATGTTATGTATGCATTACACTCACCTTGGCCACTTAACACAATGCCTAACTAAGTCCTAGTGTTCGATCTTTGCTTTCAAAGTACCTCAAACCTTCTTTGATTCGGACTTGAATTCATTAATCACATGAATAAAATAAAATATTTGTTAGATTCAAATCTAACAATACCCCTTAAACATGATGTCTAATATAATCACTCGAATATAAAATTTTCAAATATTTTTCCTTTCTTCCTTGTACTGTTCAAAAGCTCATTATGGTCCTTAATTACCAATTTGAACTTCCATTAATTCTTCGAAGCTTGCTAACTAACTTTTAAATACAAAATGTTTCAATTTCCATTTTCTGATAGCTTGCACTACCTTCGAAGATTTACATGTACAGGGCAGAATACATACTGGATCTCAATTTCCTTTCTACCGCAGAAACTAGATTCGACAACGGTTCTAAAGGTATAAGCCACATAAATTAATAAAATCTGCAAAAATTATGAAAATTCCTTACATTCACGTCACAAAGTTGTCCAGGCAGAAACTGTTCTATAATTTTTCTGACCTTTATTCGATTAAAAATTCATATCTTTTAACTCAGAACTCGAAATCAGTTTTCGTTTGCTGGAAATGAAACTAGACTAACAAATCTTTACAACTGTATAAAATTCAACATCTAACCATTTTGAAGAATTTATGGCAAATTTTTAAACTTACTTCCCTAATTCAAATTCCAACATTCCATGAATAACTTCTAATTTACACCAACTTCTCCTTATTTCTCTACTTGTCAATTTAGTCCCATCACTTTACTTCAAATGGATAGAATAAAGCTTGTATTCATATGTTCTCTTTACATCATTCATCATAATAAGCTTAAACCTTTACTCCTCTAATTTCTCTTGATTTGTCAAAATGGTCACCAAATTTCCAATACAAGGATTCAAGCTTCTTAACTTAGCAAATTAGTCCTCAAATCAACATTACTTCCTTAATTCCATCATTTTAACTAAAAACCAGATTTACTCCTTCTAGATATCCTCTTTACCAAATAGACCATTCAAGTTTGACAAATTGTCAAAATGGTCACTAAAGCTATTAATCGTCAGTTTAGCATTCTAACTTCATTTTCATGTCTCTAACATCATTAATAACATAAATAAATTTCAAATTCTAAAAATCAGAACAAAACCCCTAACTTTAACACTTTGCTATGTTAGTCCTTTAGGGTTTTGATTCCAAACAACAAATCAAGCTTGCAAGATTACTAACTCATCATCATAAACCCTAATTTACGGTTGGATCCCTAAACCATAATCTATTTCAAGGTTTCTGAATTGTTTATGGTTTAAATCACAACTCAAAAACATAAATACAACATCATTCTTACTTGATTTCAACATAAAATCGAACATAGATTCATAAAATCATAAACCCCCCAATTTGGACATAAACCCTAATTTCTCTCTCATATCAAGTCTCATCAATCAAGCATGAAATCCATGAATAATTTACATCAATAGATGGAGATCGAAGAGATGAACAACTTTGTAGTTCGGAAGATTACCTTAAAATCGAGATTTAGGGCTTAAATCGACCTTGAAAAATTTCTGTCTTCTTTCTCCTCTTTCTCCACGGTTTGGAGATGAAATTTCATTGATAAACCTTCATATTTCATATATATAAGCCACTTGTATATTTAAAAATGAATTTTTAATTCAATAAATTCCACTTTCCAAAAATACCCTCCAACTAGATTTATATTTCTAATTTGCCATTTTGTAACATTCCAACTAAACTTAGTTAGATTCTAATCAGCCACTATTCATCCATAAAATAAATCTCAAAATTCGATCCATGTCCCTATTGGGTGAAATGACCAAAATGCCCTTTATCGATCAACTTATTCACAAAATTACTATTCTATGTCATTTCAATCGGTTTAAATTTTTCCTGACCTTTTTAACATCCAAATATCCATAAAATAATATTTTATGACTCTTGTAAGGTTTATGGAACCATCTCTAAAATTTTAGCTTGATCTAATTATCTAAATTTTTTCCAAACGTTATAGCTTTATAGCCAATAACACAAATTTTGTACCAAAAATCCGAGTAACACGAAAACGTCATTCTTGGGCATAAACTATTCATTTACGAGGTTAAAATATACAACTTTTGAAAATTACACTTTGGTCCCTAAACTTTTCCAAAGTTTATACTTCAGCCACAAAACTTTCAAAATTTATATTTTAGTCACTAGCCAAAAATTAGGATATAACAAACACTCCCAAAATCTTGATGTAAACTGTGGATCCCTATCCAAAACAATTGACTTTGGCACCTCATGCAACCTCACAATCTCAGCAATATAAAGATCTGCCAACCTATCCAAGGTATACATCGTATGCACTGGTAGAAAATATGTGAACTTCGTAAACTAATCAACAATCACCCAAATCGAATCCTTTTTAGTCAGTATCAAAGGTAACCTCGACACAAAATCTATGGTGGCCCTCTCCCATTTCCACTCTAGAATCCTCAATGGTTGCAACAACCCAGAAGGAAACTGATGCTCGACCTTCACACGCTTACACACCGTACACCTAGTAAAAAATTCAGTCACATCCTTTTTCAAACCCACCTAATAGTACTCTTCCTTTAGATATCGATACATCTTGGTACTACTGGGATGCATAGCAAAAGGACTAGCATGAGCCTCGGTCAAAATAGTTTGCCTCAGCTCATTATCAATAGGCACCACTATCCGATCTTTGAAACATAACACCTCATCACCATTGAAGTGAAAATCCATAGGATTTTCATCCTTGATATCTTTAACATGGTGTACCAACGCCTCATCATAGGGTTGTTTTTCCTTAACCAACTGCGATAAAGATGGCTTCACTTGCAACTCGACCAACAAACCCCCATCACGCGTCACACTCAACCTCGCAAACATGACCCTTAACTCAACAATTGTTTTTCTACTCAAAGCATCAGCCACAACATTTGCCTTACCCAGATGATACTCAATTGTCAAATCATAATCCTTGAGCAATTGTAACCATCTACGTTGCCTAAGGTTCAACTCCTTTTACGACATCAGATACTTTAAACTCTTATGATCCGTGTACACAATACACTTCTCACCATATAGATAATGCCTCCAAATCTTTAACTCAAACACCATCTCGACAAGCTCTAAATCATGCGTAGGATAATTGCACTCGTTCACATTCAACTACCTAGATGCATAAGCTACAACTTTCTCGTCTTGCATCAGTACACACCCTAAAACAACGTAGGATGTATCACTATAAACCACAAACTATCTTTCTGACTCAAGTTGAATCAAGATCGAAGCTTGTGTCAAAGTTTCCTTCAACTTCTCAAAAGCTTGTTGTTTAACCTCCGTCCATTCAAAATGCACATCTTTTTGTAACAAATTGGTCAATGGAGCAGCAACCCTTGAGAATCCATCCACAAAGCATTGATAATAACCTGCCAACCCTAAGAAACTACATACCTCCATCATCGACTTAGGTTACTTCCAATTCACAACTGCTTTATCCTTTTGTGCATCTACCCGGATACCTTTTGCCAAAACAACATGACCAAGAAAGACCACTTCTTTAATCCAAAACCCACACTTGCTCAACTTGGCATAAAGCTGATTATCCAACAAGGTTTGCAACACAATCCGCAAATGTTGGTCATGATCTTTCGCGGTACGAGAGTACACGAGAATATCATTTATGAACACTACTACGAATTGATCCAAGAATTCATCGAACTCATGATTCATCATGTCCATAAATGCTGTAGGCACATTCGTTAACCCAAACGACATCACCGAAACTCATAATGCCCGTACCTCGTACGAAAAGCAGTCTTCGGCACGTTCTTATCCTTAACCTTCAACTGATAGTATCTAGATATCAAATCGATCTTAGAAAATACTGTAGCACCCCAGAATTGATCAAACAAGTCGTCAATTCACGGAAAATGATACTTTTTTATTAATCTTCAACTTGTTCAGTTGCCGATAATCAATGCGCATCCTCAAAGTGCCATCATTCTTCTTCACAAACAACACTGGTGCTCCCTATGGTGACATACTAGGTCGGATGAAACCACGGTCCAACAACTCCTGAAGTTACATCTTCAACTCCTTCAACTCTTTTGGTACCATACGATATGATGCAATCGACACCAAAGCCATATCTACATACGTCTCAATACAAAATTCTACCTCCCTATCTAGCAGTAACCCAGGCAACTCCTCCAGAAACACCCTCGAAAAATCACAAATGGTACGGATATCCTTAGTCTGCTCTTCTTCCATATTTGGGTTCATAACATAAGCCAAATATGCTTGACACCCATACTCCAACAACTTATGTACTTCCAAAGCCGAAACCACATTGGATAAGAACTTAACATTCTCATCCATAACCACCACTTCATAATCATCGACAAGTTTCAACAAAACTCGCTTGGTTACAAATTTGACCACAGCCCCATGCTCAGTCAACCAATCCATACCCAAGATCACATCAAAGCCATAAAATGACAGCTCCATCAAATTAGCCACAAAAACATAACCTTGAATCGTCAAAGGACATCTTCTATACAACATTCTCGTAACAACCGTCTCTCCAAAAGAACTTGTTACTTGCATACCCACATTTAACATTTCTACTGGTATATCAAGCAAATGCGCATGCTCATACAAATATATGAATGAGTAAAACTAGAATCTATTAAAGAAAGTAATGACATATACTGCAAGGTAAAAATACCTGCTATCACATCTGTGTCATTCCTCCCCTCGCGGTACGCATAGATCAACAACATAGAACATCAGAAGCATGCTTGACAACATCATACCAGCATTTTAAGCAATCCTAACATATCTAACACAATCATCCAAAAAGTCTATAGGCATGCTCCCTAGACAACCTTCAAAACATAAAATCATCCACATCTCAAGCACATTAAACCTCTTACAAGTCTAAACCAACATATAAAACTTGTACAAACAGGGAGTCTAGCAAACAACCCTCCCAAACAACAAACGTCCATATTGCCTTTATTACTATAAGTCTATTTCGTAATCATACTTTCACAAACACAAGTCCTTGGATGTCCTTTTGCTTGCTCACTGCCTCCAACCTCTAACTCTCTGCATTGATGGAAAAAGAGAGTGTAAGCACACTAGGCTTAGTGAGGAGTGCTCCAAAACAAAACACCATCAATGCATTTAAAATCATTTTATAATCCTTATTGAAAACCACTTTCCAAACCACTTTTAAATCCTCATTTCAACATCATGCCTTATCCAACATGCACTTAACATTTCCAAAACAGCATATTAAATCATATGCAACATGTATCATGGATCCAATAATAAAATCTCATTTGTTACCCTCAATTTAAGCTTTCTCATGCATACTACCAATGCAAGGCTTAAAGAGTAAAACATTTTTAAACCATATTAAATAACATAATCTATCTCATGATACATCATTAATTATATTGGCTTACAAGTGATCATTAACCAAATTTCACTTTTCAACACATAACATCGGATACACGGATTCAACAAGTGTTCCATCAACACTTAACATACAATCTATCGTATCTCAAGGTTCACCAATGGGAGTTTTCGATACACATAAACCCTACCACCATTGTTATACCCATGGTGGAGTTTTCGGTACACATAAACCCTTCAACACCACTCATCGGCTAGATGTATAACCCACAAATGGGAGTCTTCAGTATAATTTAAGCCCCTCAACCATTAGGATACTCGGATGGAGTTTTCGGTAATCTGGATCTAAACCCCTCAACATCCAAGGTGACTTTTTATAGTGCACTATTAATCCTATGGCCGACCAACTATATCCGTTGACATTTCCAAAACCCTTTTCATACCATCACTTGCCAATATAATTCATTTCATTAGCATCAGCTCATTGTTTTCATATGCGTCATCAAAATCATTAAACCAATGCAATCAACCTTGCATTAACCAATGTTCAAAAACATTAACAACACATGCATTACCTCACAATGCATCATCATCATTATATAATCAATTTCCAGCATTAAACCATGCTTAAAACATGCATAAACAATAAGTAATTAACCATTAAAACAAGTGCACAAAAACCAATTGCTAAACCGAGTTCGGGAGAGAAATCATCCTTTACTTACTTTCGAGCTTAGACCAGCATTTCAAGCTTGATCTAAACCCCCAAACACAATTTTCAAACCTTTAAAAAGCTGAAAACACGTTCTCACTCACCGACATGCAAAGCCTCGCTTGTCGATACGGTAAACACGCCTCCAAATCTTCTGAAACGTTCGTTCAAGCTTAAGGACCAACCTCCCCTGATTTAACCATCACAAAATAGAGGTTTCAATACATCGAAATGCATTCAACAGGCCAGCAACATCAAATTGCAACAATCCTTATCAATTTCTCTAACAATTACCCTTCCATACTAACCGAAACCATCACCAAACAACTCACAAACTTTACCCAGCCACAACCTATGGATCTCATCTATCAATTACCATCAAAAAATACATTAACATCATCATTTTGGCTCCAGCAATCATTAAACACCCACAACTCCTCAACAACTCATAACTAACAACATAGAAAATTAGAGATTCATATAGTTTCAGGATTCCATTGTCAAAACCCAATTATTAACATTATAAAACATAAAAATCATGTTCCAATACAATCAATAACACAACAAATCAGATCAAATTCGAAATCTCATCAATTCCCACAATTAAACCTCAATTAGACCAATTAATTCCATTATAACCATAAAATCTCATTAGAAAACACATGTAAAGGACCAATAACTTGGGAATTTCAGTAAAAAAACCTTGTATTAGAGGAAAAGGACGAGCCTCACCTCTAATTGATGACTTTCCCCTTAATTGGATGGATTTACATAAGAAAACAGAGAAAATAATAAGATTTTGTTAGGAAATCATTATAAACTCACTTGAAATCAAAAGATTAGTTAAAATAGGATATTACCTAGAGATTTTGAAGAAAGAAAAAGTATTTGGCTGGAGAGAAAATCTTTTGGAGAAAAGTTAGTTACGTCAAATTTGTGTTAAACTTTAATTATCCAATCAATTCTCCAAGCCTATTTATTGCATTTTAAAATCATTTAAAATAGCCAAATTAAGGGAGAAAGTCTGATATTAGACTTTGGGTAAATAGCTCCCTAAAGATTCAAGTTTTGACCCTTTACATTTTAGTCACTAGAAAAATAGATTTTACAAACTTTACATTTTGGTCACTACCACAAAATGTCTTACTTCCAAAACTCATTTTCCAAAATTGATTTCACCATATATCTTTATATATTAAATAAAGATTTTAAAACATTTTCCCATAGTTTTAACTCCTTTAAAAATATCTATTATGAATTAATCCCGAAACTGACTTGAATCCTCTAATCTGGTTCCTCGAACCATCTATCTGACCTAATTAACATCTAGGCCCAAAACTAGTGAGTTACATTGTATGTATTAGAATAAGGGTTGTTATTACGGTTGTAGTTGCCAAAATACACCTACTCTAGGTTTGTTGGGCATTCCTCCATTATATGGTCGTCACAAAAATTAGTGCAAAATGGTTCCAGTACCTTCACTTCTTGGACTTCGACTGACGTTTGCATTGTTTTCACTATATTAGTGAGGTTGGCAATTTGAGCATTGATAGATGACAGTGCATCAAGCTCCAACTTTTTAGTTGCTCTTTTAATAGCCCAATATTAGCTTAGTGACTAAAATGCAAGGAATTAAAAGTGAGTGGTTTTAGTTCAGTGACTAAAACGTAAAATTTTAAAGTTTGGTGGCCAAAGTGAAAAGTTGGGAAAAGTTTAGGGACCAACATAGTAATTTTCCCAATAAATTTTTTATGGAAAAAATGAATAGTTTATCCTCATATAAGAATTTTGGTGGGAATCGAATTTTTGGTATGGGATTTGTGTGAAAAGCTATAAAGGGAATAAGTTTCAGAAATTTATTCGAATGATTATTCGAACTCAGAAAAATTATGAAAATTCTATGGAAGCCTTAGAAAGACTTGAGGAATATGATAGTATAGTTTTTGAATCATTTTTATTCGATTTAAATTCGATTTTATGTAGTATTTTGGTAAAATAGGTGAAAATGGCATTTTGAGATAAGTTGGTTCAATAAGGGCAAAAAGGTCATTTCACCCTTACTTTATGAATATTATTGATTATTTTGGATAAGAATAAACAAGTGTTGAGATATGATTAGTTATAATTCAAGGGTATAATGGCCTTTTGACTAATAAAGAATTATTATTATTTAATTTGGTATATATTATGTCATTTGGCATTAAAATAAGAAAAGAAAATTTGGAATTTTCTCCCATCTTTCTCCCTTGCCCTGAAGCTCCAAGAAAAGGGGTAAGCAAATTTCAATTCCATTTTTAAGTTTTTTGGATTGGTTTTGGGGTTAAGATAAGAAATAAGAAATTGTTCTTCATCAAATTCTCTATCATTTGTTATAAGTTTTGCATAGTTTCCATGTCTCTAAGTTGAGTTTGGTGATTTGGGTGGATGAAGAACATGATTGAAACTTATGTTTTAATGGTTGTTCATGTTAGAAATAAGCTTATGATGTTGTTTCTATGGTTCAAGTGATGGAAATTTCAAGGAAAATGGTTAAGTGACCATTCGGTTAGATTAGGAAATTAGGGGAAATTATGGCAAAATTATTTTGATGATGGAAATGATGAGAAAGATGTTATGCAAGCTTGATTTTGTTGTTTTGATGAAGAAATAATCATGTTCTTGAAAGATGGAAAAGTTAGGGTTTATGTCAAGTATGGAATTTAGGGACATGATTGAAGAAAGATTAGTTTATTATGATCATATAAGTTGCTTGGAATGAAAATCCCTAATTATTTTGCATTAGGGACCAAATTGTAAATTTTGGAAAGTTTAGGGAGTTGGTTGTTAAGCTTGTTTTTGAAGTGTATTGGGTTGAAAAGTTGAGTTAAGTGATTTGGATGTTGATTTTGAAGTTTATTATAATTTTGGGACCAATTTGTGAATTTCAGAAATTTTAAGGACCATTATGTTAATTCTTAAAGCTTAGGTCCTAAAGTGTGAATGGTGAGAATTGTAAGGATTTGGCTTGAAAATGATGTTTGGAGGCTTAAAAGTGTCCTTAGGGACTAAAATGTAAATTTTGGGAAAAGTTGGAAATTTAAAGAATAGTTTAAGAAATATTGGTTCGAATATGGAAATTTTATCGGATCAAATTTTGTAAATAATGGATAGTTATTCATTTACTTTCCATTATTTTATATAGATTGAGTATGTTCTAACATATGCTTTGAAATGGTATATGTTATCTTCATCTAGATACCGATAAAGATCAAGGTCGTACTAGTAGGCCGGGAAAAGAAAAAGTTCGAGACTAATCGAATAGTAAAAAGGGGCATTACAAGGCTAAGGTGGGTGCATATATGTTTTTAGCGGTACTTTATTTTAATGATTTACAAATTATGGCAGTATACCATGAATATTATAAAGCATATTGGGGTATGAACTGCTCCAATATAAAATGTTTTACGTGACGTATGTATGGATATTGTATTATTTGCCCTTAATTGCAGGAATTGCTTTTAAGGTTGCCCTTGGTAATGTAAAAATATATTACTCGATTATGGATTAGGTGATTTAAAGGCATCACCAATCATATAAGTTGGTTAGTTGATTTAAAGGCACCATCAGCCGTATAAGTTGGTTAGTAGGTTTAAAGGCACCATCAACCGTATAAGTTGGTTAGTTGGTTTAAAGGCACCATAAACCATATAAGACATTCTACGAGTTAATGACACTTGAAGAGTATTATAAAGTTATTGACACTTCAATGTGTATCATAAAGTTAACGACACTTTAAAGTGCCATATATGTTATAGGCACTTTATTGTGTCTGCAAGCAATAAAGAATAGTATTTTTAAAGTACTTAATATTTACCTTGGGCTATATTCTGGTATTACGAAGTATGTATTTTTTTATATAAATATCAGGTTTTTGGAAAGTATCATGCATTATAATGATTTTATGTATGTTACTTATTTATGCCTCACTAAGTTATACTTAGCGTGTATTTCTGTAATACGCGTAGGTAAACCGGAGTAGGATTGGACGGAGCTGTTGCATCAAATCTTTTGTGAAGACATAAAGTTGGCAGGTTATTTTCAGTACTTATGACATCCTGTTTTATATGTGAATAGTGGCATGTATGAAATAACATGTTTAATTTGTTAAAAGATAAAATCGACCTGCCTTGTAATGATTTCGTTTATGTATAATGAATAGTATGTGATATGTATAATTTATGCGTTTTTATGTTAGAATTTAGTTTAAATGTTATTGTTATCCATAAGTTAATTGAAATTTTGAAATAGCCCTAATTCTTAAGGTAAAATAATTTTTATTTTACTGTGTTCGGTGTACGAATACGGGAAGGGGGTGTTATAGCTCTCGTTTCGGCTCCTAATCTAGTGGTAGGATATTGGAGATCATTGGTAAAAATCCTTTCAAGGATTTTATAGGCATCCGTGTAATTCTTATCTAGCAACGAACCATTTTTTCCAAAACATCTACAAATATTCTGGCATGAGCATGGAGTCCGTTATAAAAAATCTTTATCTGGGTCCAGGTAGGAAATCCATGCATAGGGAATTTTCTCAACAGGTCTTTGAATCACTCCCAAGCATCATACAACATCTCATCATCAACTTGCCTAAAAGTAGTGATTTCAATCTGCAGCTTGGCATTTAATTTAGGAGATTGGAATCTCAGTAGGAATTTCTAGCATAAATCTAACCACGTAGTGACTAAACCTGGTGGCAAGGAATTTAGCAACAATTTCACCCTATCTCGCAAGGAAAATCAAAAGAGCATTAGCATTGCTGTCCTTCAGTCACGTAAGGCTGGTGGAATAGTTGGCAAACCTCTATAAATTGCTTCAAATGCAGCATTGGGTCTCTAGTAGGTGATCCATCAAATTGACCTACATTCATTAGAATTTGAATCATTATCGGTTTAAGCTCAAAGTTAGCCATATTTACCTTTGGACCAATCAGTCCTGGCATCAAAATCATCTATGGTGGCTGCTAGGTGTTCTCTGATAGATCATTCTTTAGGTATCTGAGCAGCAATAGAGGGAGCGACCAGTATAACTACATATATTGCTAGTTTCTCCTGGTTATTGGCATTATTTAGGATACATCCTAGCTCACTATACCCGTTATGAGCCTTTTTCAATGTTTTCTTCTTAACCTGCGTATGGTTCTTTCAATTTTTAGGTGGTATTGTAAATCTTCCTTTGTAGTGTTGCTCCTAGTCATACACCAAACGAAATAAAATAAATAAAAATAACAAAAACAAGTAAAAATCAAAATAATTAATCCCGTTGCAATCCTCGGTAACGGCGCCAAAAACTTGTCGACAAAATATTGTATGGCAAAAGATTAAGTATTTTGCTTGCCAATTCAGTAAATAATGCGAAGGATATGTCTTTTATGTGAAAGTATACACAGTCAGCAAGTAATAAATTAGTGAGTTAAGTATTGTTTCCATAGGGATTGTCCAGGAATTAAATGTCACGATCTTTACTTTTAAATTGAAACAAACGAGTTTGAATTGGATTTTGAAAATGACTAAGGAAAAATAAAGTAAAAGTTCAGACAGTTTGGCAAACAAATATATTCAATATAAATGGTTGGCGTTGGCAGGGAATTCATGGATTTCACACTAGCAAAGACAACAATCAATAATCTTCAGCCTTGGTTTTATTGCTGAGAAAATTTTAAAGGTTACCCTCTGTCGATGGCAATACCCTAAGTTAATTATGACCAACTCTTATATGTCTATAGCAAGTTTTCAAACAACTAACTTGGTGAAGATTCAATCTTTACTCCTAAGGGGTAGAATCACTTCAGGTGTAAGTTCATCTACTTAAATATCTTCTATCGAAGTTTATTTCCTTGGTACCTGGCAATTAATCGTTATTTCCTAAGTCTATTAAGATATTAAGGGATAATATGCATACAATGCCAACAGTCGTATGGAAAAAATTTAAGAAAATTAAGCACTAGTAGAATAGACAAAAATGCTAAGGCATTCAATTATTAAAAGCTAAAAAATAGCTGAGCGTTCATCGCAAAAACATCCCCAACCAACTTAAAAGAATTTGTTCATGGCTGGGGAAACCATCAACAAATCATCGTTTATAAACATCACCATTATATCGAAATTAAGAACAATGAGAAATGGATAAAGAAAGAGATCTGTCGATGCAACCCTTTAATAGATCCAAAGCTCATGGTCTGAGCCTAGTCGAACCACTATCTGCCCTGTACCTTCTTTCTTCACCAGCACGATGCTCATTCTCTTCTCTGATATGCTTCATTTATATAGGCACTCATGGAAACCCTAGATTGGGTTTGATTTTGAATGTTTGTTACGCACCAAGATAGGCACAATATCTTTTTATCCTCTTTTTGAATTTGAATTTGAATTTGAATTTGGGTTGATCTAGTTCTAACTAGGACTAACGTCATAGTCTTTCATTCTCTTGCCAACCGAGCTTGGCAATCCTCGTCTTTCTTTTGCCAATGCAACTTGGCATTTCTCTTCTAGTTCTCTTGTTTTTTCTTCTATATGCTTCTGTCCTGCTCTTGCCAAAGTTGTCCTGCTACTAACCTGCCTACCACAACAAGGAAATATACATTTACTCTAGCAAAAGAAACCTTTCTCAACTCCTTAATGCAAATGCATGATTTTACTAACTAAATGCACAAATATGTACTCAAAATCAAGTGAAAGTATGGCAATATATACATGAAAAGTAGTACTTTTGAGGAGTTAACACGCCCCCAAGCCTAGCTCATTGCTTGTCATCAAGTAATGCAACTAAAATTTAGAAAAACAGAAAATAAAGCAAAGTGCCTTGGCAAAAATTTCCTGATTAACAACACGTGCTAGCAAGCAGAATCTGGTCCTAGTTCTGTCCTCAGATATCCCAGAGAGCAATGCTAACAGATCAACAAATTCAAGTGTAACAAGATAACGCTAGCCTAGGGTCATGAAGTGTGCATGAAGTGTAGGCAATTCACACCAAGTATCCTTTAACTCCCTTAGCAAATCTTTATTGTCCAAACTTAGAATTACACGTGTTTTTTATTTATTTGCCATTCTTTTTGCTAGCATTAAATTAAGGTTCGCGTCATAACTTTATTTGGCGTGAGAAATTAGAGGGCGCATACCACGAATACCCACGTTAATCCAGACTACACCACTAAGATAACCCATTACACTTATACCCTAAAGTTTTGTTGGCTTGAGAACTAAGAGGGAGCAAACCACGAAACTCCAAGTTACTTATTATCTCTAAAGCATAGGAGTGTTCTAATTTTTTCTTTGCCTTTGGCAAAACATTGTTGCCTTATTCTTTATTTTTACCCTGGCGTTGTTTTTTCTTCTTATTTTTTATTTTGAGTTCAGCTTAAAGAATCCTAAGTTTATCTTGGGAACTAGATGCATATCACGTGTTTAAGTGAAACTAAAGTTTCCTTTAACTCCCTTAGCAAATCTTTGCTGTCCAAACTCAGAATTACACATATTTTTTATTTTATTTGCCATTCTTTTTGCTGCCATTAAATTAAGGTTCGCGTCATAACGTTATTTGGCATGGGAAATAAGAGGTAGCATATCACGAATACCTACGTTAATCCAGAATACACTACTAAGATAACCCATTACACTCATACCCTAAAGTTTTGTTGGCTTGAGAACTAAGAGGGAGCAAACCACGAAGCTCCAAGTTACTTATTGTCTCTAAAGCAGAGGAGTGTTCTAATTTTTTCTTTGCCTTTGGCAAAACATTGTTGCCTTATTCTTTATTTTTACCCTGGCGTTGTTTTTTCTTCTTATTTTTTATTCTAAGTTCAGCTTCAAGAATCCTAAGTTTATCTTGGGAACTAGATGCATATCACGTGTTTAAGTGAAACTAAAGTTTCATTTAACTCCCTTAGCAAATCTTTGATGTCCAAACTCAGAATTACACAAATTTTTTTATTTATTTGCCATTCTTTTTGCTGGCATTAAATTAAGGTTCGCGTCATAACATTATTTGGAGTGAGAAATAAGAGGGAGTATACCACGAATACCCACGTTAATCCAGACTACACCACTAAGATAACCCATTACACTCATACCCTAAAGTTTTGTTAGCTTGAGAACTAAGAGGGAGCAAACCACGATGCTCCAAGTTACTTATTGTCTCTAAAACAGAGGAGTGTTCTAATTTTTTCTTTGCCTTTGGCAAAACATTGTTGCCTTATTCTTTATATTTACCCTGGCATTGTTTTTTCTTCTTATTTTTTATTCTGAGTTCAACTTCAAGAATCCTAAGTTTATCTTGGGAACTAGATGCATATCACGTGTTTAAGTGAAACTAAAGTTTCCTAAGCTAGAGATCAATTGCCAAGCAACATGGTATTACTAATCTGGTGGCTCATGCTAACTAAAGATTCTAATTTCATCTTCAGACAGTGCATACTAGTGCAAACTCTAACTATACTAGTAAACGTGTTGGCAAAATTATCAGGTTAAGGCATGTTGTGGCAATTTTTTTAATGGTCTAGTATGCAAGGTTCTACTATATCTACATGCAATAATAGATTTGAATTTAAACATGTTTTAAATATAGGGTGAAGTTATTGATGGTCATCGAATTTTTTTGGCGCTTTCGTTTTGGTTACCGAACTTTTAAAATTTTCATTTAGATCACCTAATTTTTATTTCGCTTTCATTTTGGTCACTCTCGTTACCTTCCGTTAGAAAGTGCTGACGTGGCCCGTTAGTTTTCCTTTTCCTCAAGGGTAAACTACATAAATGATCACCGAACTTTTAGGGCTCTTCATTTTGGTCACCGAATTTTTAAAACTTTCATTAGGGTCATTCAACTTTTATTTCGCTTTCATGCTGACGTGGCCCATTAGTTTTCCTTTTCCTCAATAAAACAATATACTTTGGGTCATGCTTTCAGCTTACTAAAAATAGATATAATCCCATATGAACCCTTCTTCTTCTCCTCTAAATTCTATCAGTAGTCCTCCATGATTGCTTTAATTTCACCAAAACAACCTATCAATATCACTAGTTGATATCATCGACTACATCTTCTTCTTAACCATCCTCCACGGATTGATTGTTAGACACTAGACCGTCTGCAAAATATTTTTACTTGTTCGGCAAAATTTTGATGGCATAGTAATTCTGCAAGTTCTAGACAGAAATGATTTTATGTTGATGACATAATGTAATTACTGGTTGGCATAAAAAATTTATAACATAATGTTTCTTTTCACCAAGTTTTACCTGTAAACTTGAGGTGAAATTAGAGTACATATTTTATATATCAGTTTGCTTCAACGCTAGCAATCCTTCGACTCAATTGATGAAGATATAATATGAGGTCTGTGAGACGGAGAAAGTGAGTCGAAGCTAGAAACTAGAAACATACTTTCTTTTACACAATTAAGGTTGTAATACTAGAAGCTAGAAGTATACATTCCTTTTTATTGATTGCATGATTTACCATCTTGGAAATTAACAGTTTCTTACATTTCTTTGTGTGGAAAAGATAACATAGCTTAGTAATAATGAGGATGTTGTGGATGCTAAATATTATATCTTAAAATGTGAATACATAAACCTTGAGTCCTTAGCTACGGAGTACTTTAAGCATCATTTTGCAGTGACTCAAGTATTATTTTATTAAGGAAAAGGAAAACCTAACGAGTCACGTCAGCATGAAAGCGAAATAAAAGTTGGGTAACCCTAATGAAAGTTTTAAAAGTTCAGTGACTAAAATGAAAATGCCCTAAAAGTTCAATGACCATTTATGTAGTTTACCCTTGAAAAGGAAAACTAACGAGCCACATCAGTATTTTCTAACGGAAGATAACGAGAGGGACAAAAATGAAAGCGAAATAAAAATTGATGTTTAAAATGAAAGTTTGGTAACCAAAATAAAAATACCCTAAAAATTTGTTGACCCAATGATGTACTTGACCCTAAAATATGGGCCAAATTTAGACTCCAACATTCAAGGTCATGTCTATTGTAAGTTTAAATAATATATTATGTAAGTTTTATTATATGACATTAAAATAAATTTACAGTATATAAGACTATAGTATAATTAAAAATAGGTATAAAAGAGTAATAAACAAATAAATTTAATGAAAGAGAAATTATATAAACATAGAATAAAAAATAAAATAAAAAAGTAAAATAATAATAGTGGTGGGTTAAAAATGAGCTTGCGTAAACCATTTTCAAATATAGTTCAGTTTAGGGGTGGAAACGGGCAGGTCAAGAATGGTTTTCGATTCTCTATCTCGTCCTTTACATTTGTCGGTACGATTTTTAAAAAGATAATTTTTAATTTCAATTGAGATTTTTAGTTTTGATTCATCAATGTTAACCACCACATCAACTTAAAACTAAGCTAGGTTAAACTTCAGGCAAAATGAATCTTTCTCACTGTTGAAATGATCAACGGTAGTTCCATTAATAGAATTTTTGGCTTTAAAAATATCTATAAATTTGGAAAATTAAGGTTCTTTTTAGAAAAGAACACTTTCACATGACACACCAATATTTATTAACGGAGTTAAAGCAATGACTATAAAGAACATAAATTAAAAGTTTAGTGACTTAATGAAATTTTTAAAATTTCAGTGACCAAAGTGAAAACACCTTAAAAATTTAGTGATTATAGCTGTAGTTTACCCTATTTTTTAATGGTAGGTCAAGGGTGCATCCGCTCATGTATATATTAACATATATTTTATTGGTCGATGAAATACAACATACATGTTGATATTATCCAAATGTGTAACCTTTTGACAAATACAAGTTTCAAATTAGTTGAAAAAATTATAGATACCGCATTTATAAAATTCGATAAATTTAGGTACCAAAGTGTATACTAAGCCTTACCGAAAGGGGGATATTAAAGTTGAGCACCTTCTGGTTTTTGGTTTATGAACGTAAGTTGGGAGTACAATAAACTCATCAAGCCATAGAATTGAGCCAGGTTTTTACAATACCAAAACACTGTCCAATATGATACGACCAAAAATTACCTGCAAGAAGCAATTCTAGGTTGCAACCAAGCAACCTTGACAGCATATACAAGCTACTAAAATGCCGAGCATAGCTCCAGCAAGGACTTGCGATGGCGTGTGGCCGAGAAGTTCCTTGAGCTTTCTTTGACTGATTGGATGCCCTTGAAATAGGTCCTCAACGATCATATTAAGAACCTGACATGGGAAGACAAAATTATTCCAGTTCTCATGGCAAACTACTACTAGAATCTTAGGATATCGCATGTAATTATTCGAGCATGAAGTAACATTTGGGCAGGGCAGGCATATGTAGGTACTAACATTTGGGCAGGGCAGGGCAGGGCAGGGCAGTCAGATGTAAACCTGTGAAAAACAAGCTTACCTACTTCTTCATGACAGGAGAAATGGAAATACATTCATATTGTTTATGGGATACTAATATTTGGCAGATAGGTTGGGTTCGATCACTCCTTCAAGTCCCTATTTTGAAATAATGAAAATAAACACCCCCGACTCCGCAACATTTTGGGTTCAATCACTCCTTTAAGTCCCATTTAGTTTTGAAATTAAGCCTTAACCCCAACTTTTCTTGTTTAATTACTTTTCAAGTCCCTGTCAGTTTTGAAATTAGACAAATTAAGCCCTAATTCCCTTTTTTAGGTTTACATAGTCCCAGTCAATTTGAAACTAAGTAATCCCCCCAATGGTTTCCTCCTAACTCTGCCCCCTTTCAAGCACCATTTGTTGTGATAACATCTTTTGTTCTCCAATCACTGAAAGAATCCATTTCAACAATTCCACTTCAAAGCCCATGAAAACAGCATAGCGAATCAAATTCAAAGCTCCAGTCATCCGTGGGGAAAACTATAGTGGGAAATCGGTAAAAGAAGCTTAGGATGTAGCTTGTAATGCCAAATATACCAGGCATACCATGACCCCAACAACAAGATTTCTGAAATCCGAAATCCAATGGCATCATGTAACATGATACACCAATGAGAATATTATAACTTACTCATTCACCCAGATTTTATACACAAGTACTTAACTTTGGCAATCGCCATCTATAACCAAATTCGGAATTTAAGCCACAAATTAGGTTTGTTTTTGAGTTCTGAAGAGATTAGCATTTGAATGATTCTAATTTCAAAGTTCAAAAGCATTATAAACCCATCTCTCTCCACACTCTAAATCTCTAATTTGAGTAAATTAAAATTCTTGGTGTTTCTCATTGACATATATGTCCAAAGCCTATCCACCCTCCAGGTCTCCTTCTCCTTTACTCTAAACAACCAAGGTCTAAGGTCCTGTTACTATTTCGACATATTAATGACAGAACTAACAACTTGCCTATATAATTTTTAGAAAAAACATGTCATCCTTCTCACTAGACTAGCTTCAAGAACCTATACAATGCAGTATTATTAACAAACACAACTCAATGTTACAAGAGCAAATGGAAGATTCATCCGAAACTATTAAACTATTCAAGGCAAGAAACAGAATAAAAGAGATGTGGTGCTTTTCTTAGTTCTTACCGCAGCCTGCATCCCGGCATGCCTTCTAACTCCAATCGCGTCGTACATAACAATCAAACTAAACCCCAAACAAACAGGAAAAAGCGAGTCCGCCACTCCATGGCAAATGGCCACCGATGTTGTCAAAGCAGTACACAAAGCCGAGTGCGAAGACGGCATCCCACCAGAAGCAAACAGTATCCGAAAATCCCATTTCCGCTCTACAAAGAAATTTAAAAACACCTTCATCGACTGAGCGATAAACCATGCAAACAAACCGGAAACGAACGTGGGATTCGCCGCCAATGTCGCCACGAATGGACTAATCCGAACTTTAGCGCTAGCCGTAACACTTAACAAAGCCACCCCAAAACCTCCACTTTGCAAGTAATTCCCATTGTATTGGTCTAAAATTCCCTCCGCTTCTGCAGTGCAATCGTGCAAACTTGAAGCCCATTTTTGGGTGTGCGAAAAAGCCAAGCCTCTGATGCTTTTCAAAACCGGGACTAAAACCAATAAAGGATTAGCCGAAACGCTTCGATTTTTACATTCGGGAGATGGATTTATGGGATAGACAGGGGATTTAAAGGAGAAAGAAACAGGGGAAGATTTGAATTTGAGGAATGAGAAGCAGGATTTGGTTTTGGGGATGTCTGGAATGAAACAGAAGGTGTTTAATGAGGGTTTTAAAGTGGCAGAGCCCATTAGAAAAGCTAGTTTTTTTTACTCAGTCGGCATTTGAGAGGGAGAGAGAAAACAGGGGGGAGATTTACATGGGTGCGCTTAACTCGAGAGAATTGGAGATTTGAGAGTGGAGACCGGAGAAAAGCAGCGAATGAATTAATTTTCATGTTTGTACAAGGATACTACTAGAAGTCTGGAATAGATAGACGGAAACGTGTGGAGGAGAAAGAGCCCTTGGTCTTGGTTTATTTTAACGAATATGCCACTCTTTTCCCCCACTTCTGTTTCAAGCCCCGACGTAAAGAATATGCTACGAACCAATTATTAAAGTAATTTTACCAAGCACCAACGACGAGCAACCAAATGGACCAATCAGGCAAACACATATGCTAGGTCTGGCAGAAGCCCGTACAAGTAGAGATGAACAAAAACTTGATTAGAAAAAAAACTAAATTTTTTAACTCTATTTGACAAGAAAAACTTGATTCAAAAGATAATTTTATAAATTTATCTCAACTTAAAAATTTTAAAATAAAGTTTGAGCTATAAAACGAGTATTCAAATAATTCAAAATTTTTAATAATTACTATATTAATTTTTAAGTTTAAGTCAAATATCTCAACTTTATCTGATGTATATATATATCATATATAAAAAATATAAATAAATATATATGTATAGAAAAAATATATTATGTACCGACAGTAAAAAAACACTTATTTTTCACAAGCCGTTAAGGGAGCAATTGCACCCCATTTTTTGGGGAAATTGTTTTTTAGTGATAAATTTCTTCTAAAAAATTTTAATTGTGTAGAGGGGGGAATAAAATTATGCATCTTTTTTAAGAAAAAAATTATTTTGGACCCGTTCTTGAATTCTTGAATCTGCCACGGTAAAGTTTATGGTTTAATGTTATGGTTTATGGTTTGTGGTTAGGTTTTAAGGTTTGAGAATAGATTTTATGGTTTAAAGTCTAAAGTTTAAGTTTTAGAATTTAAATGTTAGAGTTTATTACCCCTAAAAGAGACACATGACAACATTTAAAGATCGCATGTGGAACAAACTTTTCACCGAGTACATTAAATAATTACTCATATGTATATTATATATGATTATAGAAAATATTTTAAATTAAATACAATTAATATCATAATACTATAAATATTTATAATTATATTTTAAATATATAAAATTTGAATTTATAAAATAGTACTCATTAACGAAATTTACTTAAAATTTGTGTTCGACTCATTTGAACTGTTTTGGCCCATGGAATCGTAAACCGTTAAAATCTAACCAATTTTTTCCCGGTTCCTTCGCCAACCCAAATTTCTCTTCTCCATGCCTTCTCTCTCATTTCAAAAATTTCTATACCGAAGCAAACAACAAATTTTAGTGTTCTTCAAAAAAGAGCGCTAGCTTCCGATTCGACTCATCCTTCTCCACCTTAACTCGTCTTCTTTTGTTTGTTTGTTTTCATTCGGTCACTACAACATGGAGAATTTAATATCGTTGGTGAATAAGATACAGAGAGCGTGTACGGCACTTGGTGATCATGACAATGAAAGCGCATTGCCTACCCTTTGGGATTCCTTGCCTTCTATCGCAGTCGTCGGCCCTTATAACTATATATGTTTTTATTATCATTTCGTCGTTCCATTCATTTTTTTGAATTTTTCTTTTTCTTTTGTTTTTATCTGCTTTGATGCATTTAATTTGCCTTTCGATTCAACGCTATTTTGGCCAAAATTTATAATTTCTCTTCTCCTCAAAATGCAACAATGATCTTCTTGGTTGAGCTTTTCCCCCATTTTGAAGCTAGAAATTTGAATTTACTGAAATTAGTCCCATAAATATGGTTGATTAATGATTCACATTTTTTTTTTTGTTTCCATAATAAGTTTTTGGTATAATACTTTCGTTACTACAATGGATATAGAGTTCCGGAAAGTCATCTGTGCTGAAAAGTATTGTTGGAAAAGATTTTTTACCTCGTGGCGCAGGTAACTTTTTTCTTGTTATTTTCCACCACATCTATGAATGTAAAAACATGGATATGATGAAAAAAACTTGTTTGCAGGGATCGTTACAAGGCGGCCTCTTGTGTTGCAACTTCATAGGATCAATGAAGGAAAAGAATATGCAGAATTCATGCATCTTCCAAAAAGAGATTCATGATTTCGGTATGCTTTCTGTTAGTTAGAACTTTTATTAGTAATTTTTTGATAGAATTTGTTGGTACTACTACTAATTAATTAATTACTTGGCATTTTCTTTATCAGCTTCTTAAGCTAATCCAATTATCCCACCACTATCAATTCATTTTAATGCCTGCGTTCTTGAGTTACTTTTTCCAGTTTCTTTTAGTTGTTTATATCTTTGTTTAATCTAGAACACTAAGCTTATATACACTTTTTGCAGCTGCTGTTAGGCAGGAGATTTCTGATGAGACAGATCGAGAAACCGGTCGTAGCAAACAAATCTCTAGTGTTCGAATCCATCTCAGTATCTACTCTCCTAATGGTGAGATAGAGTGGTGGTCAAGTTGTTTAATCCCTTCTCATAAATAGGTGTTATCTAAAATAAACCACTAAGTTCTTTGCACTGAAAACTAGCCTTTCAATAATTGTTGGTAGTATTAGTTGGAGGCTTCAATTCATCTGTGCTGTTTCTCTTGAAATTTGCTTGAATTATCACCTCCATCTTTTGAACTTCAAAACTGTTGGCTGCCGGTGCATTTCTTGTATCTTTTCCTTTTCCTTACTATTTTGCTTCAATACCATTGCAGTGGTGAACTTAACACTGATTGATCTCCCTGGGCTAACAAAAGTAGCTAATGGTGAGTGACTCACCTTTTCCAAGTTTTTTTATGCTGGCATATTCATGTCAGTTAATTTAGCTTACTTGTCATGTAGAGGGACAATCTGAAACAATTGTGCAAGACATCGAGAATATGGTTCTGTCATATATTGAAAAGGTAAATAGAGACAGAAGTTTGATACTGCTTATATATTAATATAATTTATATTATATACAAATCAAGTTCAACTTCCTTTTTTTCCGTTCTAGAGGCTTTCCATTCTTATACAAAAAATTTTCTTAGAGAGTGTGGTTTGCTGCTAATATTCATATATTCAGTTCACTGCATTGACTATTTTTGCATCGTTTTTTTCGGCTAGCGGTGGCCGATGCAGCGGCGCACGGTGGCTAGGCCATCGGATTCTGGAAAACCAGAGGGAGGGGATGAACATTTCAAAGCGTTTTAAATTTTTTTTTCCTTACTCGGTTTTTTTGAAACAAATGAGGGGGATAGGTATTTTTTTGCCTTGCTTTTCTATATATATATATATATATATATATATATATATATAACGAGTCGACATCGTTTTGGTAACCTCTTGACCCACGCGTTGACCCGGATCCGCGAAAGATTCGCGCCTTTCGGTCGAGGGGAAAATTGCTCATATAGTCCCTCTAGCTTTTTCCCGCTTTTAAATTTGCCATGGGTTAATCCCCTTTTTAGTTCTCCCTTTTTATTTTTAAACCGATTTTGGCCGCTTTAAAATTCCGTTTTATTTAATTTTAACCCCCTGGTTTGACATTTCTTCTTTCGGTCCCTCTTTTTATATATACATATATGTACTAGCCATATGTTATGATATATATATTTGATACTACATTTATATATATTATAGTATATACTTTTTTAAAAAGATATATTATAGTATATATTATTTAAGCTACCTAGTATATATTATGTATTATAAGTATAATATTATATCATATTGTATATTATTCTTGTATATCATAATATTATCTATATTATAGTATTATATTATATATTACTACTATATATTATAGTATTATCTATATTATTTATATAATTGGTTTCCATGTTTTATTTACTTAATTTCTCGTTCGAATCGGCCTTACAGTGACCCGCAACGGGAAATGACCTGTATTATTATGGCACGTTCCATCTAACATCTAACACTTAACATTTAATTTCCGCAACTAACTTTTATTTACTCGCAATTTATTTTCTGCAATTTACTTTCTCGTATTTAAATTTCACAATTTAATTTCTGCATTTAATTTACCGCATTTTATTTTACGTTTTTTGTTCGATCCGGTCCATTTTCTAGACTTCTTTTCGTTCGATCTGATCCATTTTCCAGACTTTTTATTTTCTCACAATTTAATTTCCGTATTTCTCCTTTTGTTTGAACCGGTCCATTTCTGGATCTTTTAATTTCCGTATTTATTATTTTTGTTCGATCTTTTATTTTCCGCAGTTACTTTATTTGCTTTTCGTGACATGCATTTTATCATTCATTTAACTTTTAACTTATTAATTCCACATTGTCAATTAATTAACTTAAATTATAAAAAAGGCTAATATCCCAAACTAAACCCTAAAGCTTAATATCCCAACTCTTTGTTTTCTTTGCGCAGCCGCTCTAAGGCCGTTAGATCTTCCCCTTGATCTAACGGCCAGGAATGAAGCAAGGACAGCTTCTGGAATCTTCACGCACCCGTCTCTTCAGATCATCACGTGCCACATGCGCAAGGCAACCTTTGACCTCCCTCAGCCATCCATCTCCCACGGCCGTTGGATTGCCGCCACATCAGCGACCACAGCAGCAGTGGGCTCGCCACATCACCGGCCATGACGGCAACCACGGCCACATCACCAGTCTCTCCACATGCGGCCAAAGAACCTGGCGCTCTCCCCTTCATACGGGCTTGCAACCACCAACAAACAGAGATCAAAAAACCCAGCAAACAATACAGAGACAACTTTTTATTTTGTTTTATCCTTGTACATTGGTTATAAAACTGAACCAAATTGCATGTAAAGGGAGTTTTTTTATAGATCAATAGACACAAAAAATTTGAAAGATAGCTTCTTTTCCTTTTTCCTATTTGCATGTCGAATATCGAAAACAAAATACAAAAGGGGCAAAAGTGTTAGGGTTTACCGTCTGAGAGTCGGATTAGCCATGGTCAGCGTCTCTATTCTGCCGTTTTGCTTCGCCGTTTGGGGATTCTAGGGTTTCGAATCAGTTTTTAAAAAAGGGGAATTGGGTTTGTTATAGAAAATAAAAAAAAGATTTAGCTATCGTTTTAAATCGAAAATGAGGGACATTTTTAAAATCAATTTCAAAACAAAAAAACATAAAAAAATGGTTGGTACGGCAGCCGGCCACCGGCTAGCGGTGGCTGATGTGGCGGCTCACGGCAGTTAGACCGTCAAATTTTGGAAAATCAGAGGGAGGGCGTGAACATTTCAGAGCGATTTTAAAACTTTTTTCCTTACTTTTTTTGAAACAAATGAGGGGGATAGGTATTTTTTTGCCTTGCTTTTCTATATATATATATATATATATATATATATATAAAGCGAGACGACATCGTTTTGGTAACCTCTCGACCCACGCGTTGACCCAGATCCGGGAAAGATTCCGCGCCTTTCGGTCAAATTGCTCATACAGTCCCTCTAGCTTTTTCCCGCTTTTAAATTTGTCATGGGTTAATCCCCTTTTCAGTCCTCCCCCTTTTATTTTTAAACCGATTTTGGCCGCTTCAAAATACTGTTTATTTAACTTTAACCCCCTGGTTTGGCATTTCTTCTTTCGGTCCCTTTTTTTATATATACATATATGTACTAGCCATATGTTATGATATATATATATATATTTGATACTACATATATATTATAGTATATACTTTTTTAAAAGATATATTTTAGTATATATTATTTAATCTACCTAGTATATATTATATATTATAAGTATAATATTATATCATATTGTATATTATTCTTTTATATCATAATATTATCTATATTATAGTATATATCATATTATTTATATAATTGGTTTCCGTGTTTTATTTACTTAATTTCTCGTTCGAATCGGCCTTACGGTGACCCGCAACGGGGGATGACCTGTATTATTATGGCACGTTCCATCTAACATCTAACACTTAACATTTAATTTCCACAACTAACTTTTATTTCCTCGCAATTTATTTTCCGCAATTTACTTTCTCGTATTTAAATTCTGCAATTTAATTTTCCGCATTTAATTTTACGTTCTTTGTTCGATTCGGTCCATTTTCCAGACTTCTTTTCGTTCGATCCGGTCCATTTTCTAGACTTTTTATTTTCTCGCATTTTAATTTCTGCTATTTAATTTCCATATTTTTCTTTTTGCTCGAACCGGTCCATTTCTGGATCTTTTAATGTTTGCATTTATTATTTTTGTTCGATCTTTTATTTTTTGCAGTTACTTTTTGCTTTTCGTGACATGCATTTTCTCATTCATTTAACTTTTAACTTATTAATTCCACATTATCATTTAATTAACTTAAATTATAAAAAAGGCTAATATCCTAAACTAAACCCTAAAGCCTAATATCCCAACTCTTTGTTTTCTTTGCGCAGCCGCTCTAGGGCCGGTAGATCTGGTCCTTGATCTAATGGCCAGGAATGAAGCAATGATAGCTTTTGGAATCTTTACGCGCCCGTCTCTTCGGATCATCACAAGATCAAGAAGTAGAAGAATGTTCTCTATATGGCTTCAGGGATAAAGTTTTAGGTCTATATGGTCGACCTACCATGAAGGGATAATTTATCAGTGATTGTGTTGAGAATAATAGCAGGATTTCATGTGCTAGGCGATTCAGAGATTTGTAGTAAATTTCTACCACAATGTGTCGTATGACTCAGAATAATAAAGACTTGGGACCTTATTAAAAATAAGGAAAATTTAGGGATTTAGGGGCATGTGTACACCCTGATGTTGAGATTGAAGAAGGCTCGTCTTGAGGAGTCATAGAAGAGACAACATTTAAGCCCAAGTGAAGTAGGGGCAATGTTTCAAAATTAAACTTCATGAAATGATAGATTTTGTTCTAACCAGTGCAAGTCAGCAATCTTCTTTCAAGATAAGACAAAAGATGAAGATTCGGCAAAGACAGAAATCTCGTAGAAATTAAGGGTGATCGACTGGAAAGTAAGGGTTTTCCCCCAACAATTCTAAAAATGATTCCACTCATTCATTTTTAGTTAGACGTCCTTATATTAAGAGCATGCTAACTCATACCATCAAAGCATTTTGTTTATTCAAAATAGGTATTCGAAGATTGATAAAGGGTTGGATCTACAGCTTCACGAGATGAGAAATAGATCAAGAATCCTTGACTTGCGCAATTAAGATTTCTAATGGTATTCTAATCTCTGATTATTCGAGAAGGGGTGAATCTTTTTATATGGTATGCAGCCTCGTGTTGAAGAGGTAGATCTTATTGAAGATTTTTTATTGGTAGTTTTGTTGGCGTGAATCCTTTTATATGGTCTGTAGCCTCGTGTTGAAGAGGTAGATCTTATTGATGATTTTCGATTGGTAGCCGTGTTAGCGTGAATCCTTTTATTTGGTCTGCAACCTCATGAAGAAGAGGTAGATCTTATTGAAGATTTCTGATTGGTAGCTGTGTTGGCGTGAAACTGTTTATTTGGTCTGCAGCCTCATGAAAAAGTGGTAGATCTTATTGATAATTTCTTATTGGTAGCCTTGTTGGCATGAATCCTTTTATTTGGTCTGCAACCTCATGAAGAAGTGGTAGATCTTATTGATGATTTCTGATTGGTAGCTGTGTTGGTATGAATCTTTTTATTTGGTTTGAAGCCTCATGAAGAAGAGGTAGATCTTATTGAAGATTTCTAATTTGTAGCCGTGTTGGCGTGAATCCTTTTATTTGGTCTGTAGCCTCATGAAGAAGTGGTAGATCTTATTGATGATTTTTGATTGGTAGTCATGTTGGCGTAAATCCTTTTATTTGGTCTGAAGCCTCATTAAGAAGAGGTAGATCTTATTGAAGATTTTTTTATTAGTAGCCGTGTTGGCGTAAATCATTTTATTTGATCTGCAGCCTCATGAAGAAGAGGTAGATCTTATTGATGATTGCTGATTGGTAGTCGTGTTGGCGTGAATCCTTTTATTTAGTCTGAAGCCTCATGAAGAAGAGGTAGATATTATTGAATATCTCTGATTGGTAGCTGTGTTGTATGAAGCCTCATAAAGAAGAGGTAGATCTTATTGAAGATTTCTGATTGGTAGCCGTGTTGGCGTGAATCCTTTTATTTGGTCTGCAGCCTCATGAAGAAGAGGTAGATCTTATTGATGATTTCTGATTGGTAGCCATGTTGGCGTCGATCCTTTTATTTGGTCTGAAGCCTCATGAAAAAGAGGTAGATCTTATTGAATATTTTTGATTAGTAGCCGTGTTGGCGTAAATCCTTTTATATGGTCTGAAGCCTCATGAAGAAGAGGTAGATCTTATTGAAGATTTTTGATTGGTAGTCGTGTTGGAGTGAATCCTTTTATTTGGTCCGTAGCCTCATGAAGAATAGGTAGATCTTATTGAAGATTTTCGATTGGTAGCTATGTTGGCGTGAATCCTTTTATTTGGTCCACACCTTCAGGATTTCAAGGCGACAAGTTCTATATAGGAGGAACTTGTAGCTCGAAGGATCCGCCTTAGGACAAGCTAAAGGTTCTAACCTGAAGCTTCAGGATTTCGGGAAGAGGAAGGGTGAATAGCTTTGGATAGGAAAGTCGGATAAAATTAGTGCTTATGGTATTTGCTTTATTCTTGTTCCACAAGAATAAGCAAAGAGGGGTAGCTGTAATCACTAATTTTATCTGAGGTGTTAACCCGTTTTTTATTTTATTTTTGTGAATATTTGAAATAATGGGCTTTGTTTATTATTACCTTTTTTAATATTATCAATTAATATTATATCTGTTATTTATTAATGCAAAAAAAAACAAAAAATATTATTATTATTGTTATTATACTATATTTGTTATTAGTATTACTATATTATATGTCATTATGTTTAAAACCCCCCAAATACTATTGGTATCATTTCTTTATTTACTGCTATCTATTTATAATTAAAAACCCAAAAATATTATTAGTATACTTGGTTAGTGTCATTATAATTATTATACTTATTACCATTAGTTTGTTATTATTATATATTACTATATGTTATTATGATTTGAAAGGAAAAAAACAAAACACAAAAATATATTATTATTATTTCTTTTATTATTATATTACTATATTATTACTATTATATTATTATTAGTATTATTATTATCATATAAGTATATTATTATATTAATATCATTATTAATATTATCATACTATATTATTATTATTATTATTATTATATCATGTTACTATTATTGTTACCTTATATTAGTATTATTATTATTCTATTATATTATTATATATTATATTGCATTATTATTATTATTATTATTAAACAAAACCAATCAAACAAACAATACCAAAATATAAATAAAGCCCAAATGTTATTTAAAATCCAATTTACAATTTCAAAACCCAAAAATAATGTTAACATGTACAACCGGCCCACTTGGAGCCCAAACTAAACCCTAAAGCCAAATATCCCAACTCTTTATTTTCTTTACGTAGCCGCTACAGGGCCGTTAGATCTGGCACTTGATCTAACAGCCATGAATGAAGCAAAGACAACTTCTGGAATCTTCATGCGCCCGTCTCTTCAGATCATCACGCGCAAAACGTGCAAGGCAACCTTTGACCTCCCTCGGCCATTCATCTCCCACGGTCATTGGATTGTCGCCACATCAGCGGCCACAGTAGCAACGGCCTCGCCACATCACCTACCATGACGGCAACCACATCCACGTCACCACCCTCTCCACATGCGTCCAAAGAACCTGGCACTCTCCCCTCCGGTCCATTTTTCGGACTTCTTTTCGTTCAATCTGGTCTTATTTTTGGACTTCTTATTTTCCTTCAATTTAATTTCTGCTATTTAATTTTCATATTTCCCTTTTTGTTAGAACCAGTCCATTTTTGGATCTTTTAGTTTCCGCATTTATTAATTTTGTTCGGTCTTTTATTTTTTGCAGTTGCGTTATTTGCTTTTCGTGACATGCATTTTATCATTCATTTACCTTGTAACTTATTAATTCTGTATTATCAATTAATTAACTTAAATTATAAAAAAGAGGTAGTTATTAATTTCGATATTTGTGTCATAATAGTCATGGCTCATTGGATGTTGGCCAAATATTCGAATTAATTCTTACCGTCTAAAGGTAAATTTAATTTGAGATAAAATTTTTGACAAGTCATAACATCATTCTTAACTACTTGCATCATGCATAAAGATGATGAATGAAGTTCGAACCATAAATTAACATGGTAGTCGGGCTTATTCGATGTCGGTTTAATTTATGGTCCGGGGTATCGTCACCCTTATTAATTAAATGTTTAATTAATTCGAATTCACCAATTTGACAAATCCCATCTAATTAAAGTCCAAATTCAATCACGAACCATTTAATTAAAGTAATTCAAATTTCGATAATTTTCATCAATTAAAAGCATCATATATTTAGGTACCAATTTCCGGGAGTCCAACTCTCGAACCCGTTTTTGAATAAATCTCTGGTTTTATGGTTTTCGGCCTACCTTAGTGGCCGGTGGCGACTCCGAGTCTTTATTTTCAAAAATACAAAAAGAATTCTCCATTTTATATTTTTCAAAAGTTAAAAGGAAAAGAACCCCCTTTTAGCATTTTTTAATGTCAAAGAGGTCACTACAGGTACCTGTTAGAAATTATGTTGCATTATTAGGAAGCATGCCTCTAAATTTTTTGGTTGAATATGAATTACGTTGGATAATTGCCATGTAATTAATTGTGCATTTATGTTTTATGATCGTATAATTTTAGGAGCATGTCTAGGTTGTTTGGATGTAATTTGGTTATGATTGAGTTGGGATTCAAATCCCCAAAACACATTTTCATGCAGCCCGTATCAGTAAACTAGAAGCTAATACCGGTACATGGGGTCATTGTAGTGACCAATATTCAATGTGGGTACTAGTACGTATGATCGAGTTTCGATACGCGTAAACGAGTATCGGTACGCACTGTTGCATACCGTACGCACTGTTGCGTACCAATTCCAACATTTGCTTCGATGGCTGCCTGTACTGGTACGGTATTCAATGTATCGGTACAGTCAGTAGTTAATTCGGTTAAAAAGCTTTCCCAAGTTTCAATTCTTTACATTTTAGTCACCGTATGTTCATGCATCAATTGAATGAGTAAATGTTGTCCATTTGACACGAGACTTTGCAAGCCTACTCATAGTGTAACTAATTGTAGTGAGATACTTTTAGAAACATGTTAATCCCTGTGTTTTGGCAGTTTTACGATTTAGTCTTTGATTTCATAATTTGTCAAATTGGATGCCTAATTGTACTCCGTTTGAATTGAAAATCATTATGCTAGCATGACATATGGTTAATTAAATATTGGTAATCTAAAATTGGGATAAGTTCATATAATTAGTCATATTTGCATTTTTGTCCTAAAGTGTTTGTTTTGCAATTGAATGCCTACTCGGTGTCCGTTTCGAATGAAAACTAAATCGTTTCTTGTACGAACACCATAGATCTTAATAATGCATCTAGATAAGTAAAAAGAAAAAATAGACCGTAATTCGAGTAAGACAGTTTGGTTTTGCTTTGAAAAACCAAATATGATCATCTTGATTCGGGTCTAGCGACTAGGCCGGATCGAGGGGATTACAATACATGTTTGGTCCCTCGATTGCCTTCGCTAATGCTGCCAAGTTTCTTCCCTTACATAAACCCACTGAAATTGTAGAAACAAGGAAAGGGGTGTTGTGGAGTATAGGCCAATTGCTTCACATTGAATTATCGTGCTTTTAGCTATGCGTTGTCGAAGAAGGAACAAAAATTCATTAAGGTAAATCCTAAAATCATAATATTATTTTGGTATTATCATGGTAAGATTTTTTTGAACATAAATCATGATAAGATTTTGCCTATATTAAATTATGTTATTATTATTATGGTAAGATTTTGCCCATAATCCTACATGTAATCATTAATTGTGGTATTATTATGGTAATATTCATGGTGTTATTACCTTATAGTTTTGGGCTTTTAATATTATATATTAAATATGTCATGAATATGGAATTGTGTTATAATTTTAACATTTATGATTATTATTAAATGTGATAATAATTATTTCTTGTGTTTTGGAAACACCATGGATTATTATTTTTCCTACTGATAATTTTCTTTGAGAAATTTATAGAGACGAATTGGATACCCAGGTGAAATCTTGATATGTTTTGGAAACTAAGATCTCGTAAATAATTTATTTCGAGATTTAATTCCTGCAGCTTCAACGGGTTTACTTGATCTTCTTTTTCAAAAAAGAATCAACGAAGTTAAATCAAAGGATCAATTCCTTTTTATTTCTGTTTGTTAAATAGAATCATTTGTGTTGATATCTCTATTTTGGGTTTTAGTGCTACTAATCTCGTCATTTAACATAAGATATAACATTGAAAAAAGGAAATAAATCACTACATTTATTTCTACGTTAGAATATTGTGTTGGTTCTAACTTTGTAAGAAAAGTAAATTATTGAATTTATTTTCATGAGAATCTTGTATGATTCTAACTTTATAAGGAAAATAATTCATTGAATTTATTCTATTTTGTAAAAGGAAATAAACTGTTGTATTTATTTCTTAGGAATCAAGTATGATTCTATTTTATAAAAGGAAATAAATCATTGCATTTATTTCTTAAGAATCAAGTATGATATTATTTTTGAAAAAGGAAATAGATCGTTACATTTATTTTTTTAGGAATCAAGTATGATTCAATTTTGTAAAAGAAAATAGATCATTGAATTTATTTCTCGGGAATCAAGTATAATTCTATTTTGGAAATAGATCGTTGAATTTATTTCTTAGGAATCTTAATCAGTTTGTAAACTGAGATCTAGTATGCAACAACCCAAATTCTCAAGCCAACGTTCGAACATTAACCCGAGTGAATGATGGATAAATATAACTAGAGATCAAGTTTTATTCGAATTAATCTGGGTGAACTTTGTACCTTTTTACAAGGAAATTAAAATGTTTAGAAGCGTAAGAAAGGTGAAAAGTTGGATGGTCGTAAGGGTAATTAACCCATTGTTCCAAAAAAATCTACTCTCCCATTAATTGGGAGAGTATGGTCAGATGATGTACAAGCATGGGCTAAGTGATTTTTGTCTCCATTTCCTATTTTAAAACATTTTATTTCTTTTCCATCTTTCCCCCTTTATTTTATATTTTCCAAATAATTTCTACACCCTTCTTATAAGCACCTTATTCATTTTATTTCTTCCCCATTTCAATATTTCCAAACGTGGGTTAAAAAAAGAGGTCTTCAAATTTCATCCCCTCCTACAAGCTTCAAGAAGGTGAGTGTTAAATTGGAATTAAGATTTTTCATGACAAGATAGAAGGATGATTGTGGAAGTTTTGGGGCAAAATAAGGTTTAGATTCAACAAAATTTTGTTTTCCCATGCCTTTATATTTATTTTCAAGTTTAAAATTGTAACTTTGTAGTCCATGAATATTATTGTGTTTCTTGATTATTTCAAGAGGGTGGTGAATCTTCTAAAACTAAAGGAAAGGAAAAAGTGGTGGAGAGCTAGGCAAGATGCTTTATTAGTGTTCATCCATCAAGGTGGTACCCTCTAACTCCCCTATGGTTCTTTTTAAGTCATAAATATAATGCTTTGTGATAATGTATGCATGTTGTATGTCTTTGGGTGAAAATCATGTTTGGATGATTAAATGAGGTTAAAGGTTCAAGTCATAAAATCTACCCAAAAATAAATCTAGGTATGAACAGCAAGTTTGAAAATCCTCCTATAAATTCTATAAAAATAATTAGGATGTGAGGTATACATCGTTAGAACCATGAGTTTGTCTAGTTTAGTTTAGAACAAATAGAAATCAATTTCAATTTTTATTTTAGTAGATATGAATTTTTGAGTGTTGAAAGGTCAAAAAATCTAATAGCAGAATTTTTACAAAATTGTTTAGGTAGTAACTTTGAAAAATCACTAAAAATTTCACAAATTAAATCAGAAAGTTAACCTTATATTTTTATAATCGTGCATAAGTCTAGTTTCATTTAAAAGAAATGGTGATCGATTTCGAGTTATATATTAGGATATATTAATTTTTGAATGAACAAAGATCAAAATGCAAGACAATTAGTTTGTCTCCAAAAACAACAATGAGTGTTACTTAAAAAATTCATCATAAATCGTACGATTTAAATTAGGAGGTGAAATTTATATGGTTCAAAAGATTATCAGTCTAGTTTCTTCTAGAACAAGCAAATCATGATTTGAATCTATAAATTATTAGTTACGTATTTTTCTTTAAAGGTAACACAAGATGTCAGATTTCCATGATTAATATTTTAGTCAATTTTAAGGTTAATTAGTGGTTAAAAATCCTTTAACAATATTAGAAGTTTGAAAAGCTTAAAAGGGTTTTATAAAGTCTAAATGACTAAGATATTCGATCAAGCGTAATACGCGCTCTATTAAGTAAGTTGAAACTAGTATGAGATTTGAATGTCATTGTTGGATATATGTGATTATATGTTTGATTGGATATTTGTGATTAAATATTTGATGCTTCATCTGCGCAGCATTCAGGCTCTAATCTAACTAGCGGCCATGAGTGGTGCTCAGGAAAAATACTTCGGGCACCCGAGATTACTAATTAGCTGCCATGGGTGGCGCTCGAGAAAACACTTCAGACACCCGAGATTACTAATTATCGGCCATGGGTGGCGCTTGGTAAAACACTTTGGACACCCGAGATTATTTGACTAGCGGCCATGAGTGGTGTGAGACTGTCCAAATACCCGATATTTGAGCACATGTGTAATTTGATAAGTTTGACAATTTGATAAGTTTGACAATTTGACAAGTTTGACAATTTGACAAGTTTGATATGCAAGTGATTTGATTATGTTTATTGTGATGACTCATAATTTGATTATTCAATACTCATGTCATGCTTCTATGTATACATTTGATTTGCTAGCTTATATTTATGAATTACTTGAAGTATGGTAGATTAGTTGTGTACCACTGAGCTTGTAAAGCTCAGCCTTTCAAATTATTTTCATTTTCAGATTAGTAGATTTTGTTCGTGTCTGAGGAGAAGCATCGACGAAGGACTTCTAGCATCCTGTGCATAGAGTACAACACCTTATGTGTAGTGGGCATTTTATTTCTAGAGCCTTACTTGTGTTTTAAGGGTCTGTAACTCATTTACTATTTTGATTATTTTAACTATTTTGATATATGATGGTATTGGAGCTCTACCTATTTTGAAAAACTACTTTTATTATTGTTTCAGTGTTATTGTTTAATGATATTTTCTCGTATTTAAAAGTATAATTTATCGCTTTAAAAATATTTGAAAATTTGTTGGGTTGCTTCGGTGACCCAATGTGACACCTTGGTCATCGAGTACTCCATATATGAGATTAGGATGTTATATTTAGTGGTATTAGAGCTTAGATTTAGTCAGTTCTAAGACCAGCTGGTCAGTCATAGTAAGGCGTTAGTGAATACATGCCCCTAAGTTAAGTATGCACTCTTTTAAGACAGGAAATATGATGGTGTCTCCTCTTTTCTGTGTTATATATGTTTGATATACGTGGGTGTTTAATTTAAAGAGTGATTATGATAGTCGAGGATCACATCTATCACTCTAGCATTGGTGAGAGTGACCCTAACCTAGATATCAAACTATTTGATGCTCTTAGAAAAATGGTTTAGATTGCTGATAAATATTCTCGTTAATTATTTGTAGGGCTGGAGATTTTAGAGACTCTTGGAAGGTACTTCATTTTTATATTAAAAAATTTGGTTTAGAGTTTTTTTATTGATTAGTGTGTGCGATCATCCAAATAAGATGAATATTTATCCATAGATGAAGTTCATACAAAATTTGAGTGCTCGATATGTCAGGTTCTGAATCATGGATAGATGAACTTTATTATAAAATTTTTTAAGCCAAATTCAAGGCTAGCTATTTTAGAAAAACTTGAAGGAGTTGTTGTGCCAAGATTTTTGATGTAATTTTGAGCATGAAACTAGTTTGAGATGTTAAGTGTAGTACTTTAAGCTTCGTGGGCCGAATGAAACTAGGGTTTTAGTGTCAATGAGAGAAGTGAGTTCCCTACTCATATTATCTCAACAATTGCATCTCAAAGAATAATTATTAGGGGATCGTGAGGCTCTCTTGGCTTATGTTGTAGATGTGAAGGTTTAAAGGCTAACATTAGAAGATCTTTGGATTATAAAGGAGTTTACAAGTGTTTTCATAGAGGAATTACATGGATTGTACCTAGACGAAGAGTAAGTGTTTGGGATTGAGGTATTGCCTAGTACAGCTCCAGTATCCATTTCCTCTTACTGTATGTCACCAACTGAGTTGAAAAAGCTAAAGAATTAGTTGCTAGAGTTGCTTGAGCTCGAATTTATATGCCTTAGTGTGTCAGCATAGGGAGCACATGTGTTTTTTGTTCGAAAGAATGATGTGTCAATGGGATTGTGCGTTGATTATCATCAGTTCAATAAGGTGACTATGTAGAACAAGTACGCACTTTCGAGGATTGATGAATAGTTTGACCAATTGAGAGGTGCTTGCATGGTTTCTAAGATTGATTTAAGATCAGATTGCCATCAACTAAAAGTTCATGAGGAAGATATCCCGAAGAAAGCTTTTAGGACAAGATATGGCCATTACGAGTTCTTGGTGATGTCGTTTGGGCTCATAAATGCTCTTGCAACCTTTATGGATTTGATGAATCGTATCTTTCAATCATACTTAGATCAATTTGTGGTGGTATCCATTGATGATATATTGGTGTACTCACGATCTGAGGATGGGTATGATCATCATCTCTGAGTTGTGCTTCTAAACCCTTCGAGAGAACCAACTTTTTGCCAAATTCAGTAAATATGAATTTTGGCTTTTCGATGTGGCATTTTTGGGTCATATTGTTGCGGTTTATAGTATTCAATTTGATCCATAGAAGATTCGAGAAATGGTGGATTGGAAGCCACCGCGTAATGTTTCTAAAGTTTATAGTTTTTTGGGTCTCGTTGTGTATTATTGACGGTTTGTTAAAGGTTTTTCAATAATTGCTAATCCTTTGACCAAGTTGTTGTAGAAGGGAGTTCCATTTAAGTGGAACGAGAACTGTCAATAGAGTTTTGATTAGCTTAAGGCACTTTTGAAACAGGAACCAGTTTTGGCCCAATTAGAGTCGAAGAAAGATTACGTAGTTTTATGTGATGCATCCTTGAATGGACTTGGCTATGTTCTCATGCAGGAAGGTAAGGTAGTCGCTTATGCATCTAGGTAGCTTAAGTTGCATGAGCGTAACTATCCTACCCATGATTTAGAGTTAGCAGCAGTGGTTTCCCATTGAAGATTTAGAGGTATTATCTCTTTGGGGAGAAGTGTTATATATATACTGACCATAAGAGTCTTAAGTATTTTCTCACTCAAAAAGAGCTAAATTTAAGGCAACATAGATGGGTCAAGCTACATAAGGACTATGATTGCATTATTGACTACTACCCAGGTAAAACTAATATGGTAGCCGATGCATTAAGTCGTAAACCAGTGGCAGCGTTGCAAGAGATATTTGCAAGTTTGAGCTTGTTAGAGCACGGTGGCTTATTGGCTGAGCTTCAGGTTGAATCGTTATTAGTGCGAGAGGTAAAAAAGGCATATATGTCCAATGATATGTTTGGTTGCCAAAGTATATGGGGTAAAGAGAGGTGAAGCAACATGCTTCAAATTACGAGATGGCGGCGTATTGTATTTTAGAGGGCAACTTTGTGTTCAAGTAGCTGAGTTGAGGGATATAATCCTTCGTAAGGCTCATAGTAGTTTGTTTGCTATAAACCGGGGTAGCAACAAGATGTATCAAAAGCTTCATCCATTTTATTGGTGGCCAAGGATGAAAGAAGATGTGTACGAGTTTGTGACTCGATGCTTAGCTTGTCAGAAGGTGAAGGCAGAGCATCAAGTTCCTTCAAGTCTTCTTTAGCCTATCTAGATTCCGTAGTGGAAATGAGATAGTCACTATGGATTTTATGATGGGGTTACCTATGTTTTGGCACAAACATGATACGATTTGGGTGATCGTGGGCAGATTGGCGATGAACACATATTTTTGACCAGTGCCCATGGACTTAATACTCGAGAAGTTGGCCAGATTATATACTAGTTAGATGGTAAGGCTTCATGGGATTCCTACGTCAATTATTTTAAACAGAGATCCATAATTCACTTTAAGATTTTGAAGAGTCCTTTATGAGGTATTGGGTACTCGTTTGCACTTTAATACAACTTTTCATTCACAGACTGATGGTCAGTTGTAGCAAATTATTCAGATTCTCAAGGATATGCTTCATTGTTGTATTATTGAGTTTGATGAAGGTTGAGAGAAACACCTTCCCTTGTTCGAGTTCGCATGCAACAACATTTACCAGTCTAGCATTCAGATAGCTCATTTTAAGGCATTATACGGTTGTAAGTGCAGGACTCCATTGTGTTGGACAAAGCTTAATGAGAGGAAGATTGTTGGTCTGGAGTTGATCAGAGAGGCTGAGGATAAAGTTCGGATGATCCAGGATAATTTGATAGCAACATTCAATCTTCAAAAGTCATATGCAGACTTGAAGCGTAAGGAGATAAAGTTTGTAGTGGGCGACAAAGTCTTCCTTAAGGTTTCACATTGGAAGAAAGTTTTGTGCTTCGGGCGAAAAAGAGAAATTGAGTCCCAGATTCATTAGACCTTACGAGATTCTAGAAAGAGTTGGACCTGTGGCCTATCGGTTGGCCTTGCCTCCTGAGTTGGAGCATATTCATAATGTGTTCCACGTGTCCATGCTTAGGAGGGACCGTTTTGAAACTTCTCATATCTTACCGCTTGAGCAGATTGAGGTGAGTCCAAACTTGTCATATGAAGAAGATTCGATTCAAATTTTGGCTCGAGATGTAAAGAGCATAGGAACAAAAAGATTTCCTTATTAAAGGTCCTTTTGGAGGAATCATGGAGCTAGGAAGATGACTTGGGAGCCAAAAGAGTCCATGAAATTACAATATCTGTACCATTTTATTCAGGTCAATTTCGAGGACGAAATTTCATTTAAGGTGGGGAGAGTTGTAACAACCTAAATTATTGAGTCAACGTTCGAACGTTGACCTGAGTGAATGATGGATAAATGTAACTAGAGACTAAGTTTTATTTGAATTAATCTGGGTGAACTTTGGACCTTTTTATAAGGAAATTAAAATGTTTAGAAGCATATGCAAGAAGGGTGAAAAGTTGGATGGCGGTAAGGGTAATTAACCCATTGTTCCAAAAAAATCTACTCTCCCATTAATTGGGAGAGTATGGCCGGATGATGTACAAGCATGGGCTAAGGGATTTTTGTCTCTCATTTCCCATTTTAAAATATTTTATTTCTTTTCCATCTTTTCCCCTTTTATTTTATATTTTCCCCTAATAGTTTCTACACCCTTCTTATAAGCACCTTATTCAATTTATTTCTTCCCCCATTTCAACATTTCCAGACGTGGGTTAAAAAATGGGTTTTCAAATTTCATCCCCTCCTACAAGTTTCAAGAAGGTGAGTGTTAAATTGGAATTAAGATTTTTCATGAAAAGATATATGGATGATTGTGGAAGCTTTGGGGTAAAAGAGGATTTAGATTCAACAAAGTTTTATTTTCCCATGCCTTTTTATTTATTTTCATGTTTAAAATTGTAACTTTGTCTTCCATGAATATTATTGTCTTTCTTTATTAGTTCAAGAGGGTGGTGAATATTCTAAAACTAAAGAAAAGGAAAAAGTGGTGGAGAGCTAGGCAAGAAGCTTTGTTAGTGTTCATCCATCAAGGTGGTACCCTCCAACTCTCCTATGCTTCTTGTTAAGTTAAAAATATAATTCTTGTTTGATAATGCAAGTTATATGTCTTTGGGTGAAAATCATGTTTGGGTGATTAAATGAGGCTAAAGGTTCAAGTCATAAAATCTGCCCAGAAATAAATCTATGCATGAGTAGCAAGTTTGAAAATCCGCCATAAATTCCATAAAAATAATTAGAACGTGAGGCATACATCGTTAGATACCGTGAGTTTGTCTAGTTTCATTTAGAACAAAGGGAAATTGATTTCGATTTGTATTTTAGTAGATATAATTTTTTGAGTGTTGGAAGGTCAAAAAATCTGATAGCAGAATTTTTACAAAACTGTTTAGGTAGTAACTTTGAAAAATCACCAAAAATTTCACAAGATAAATCATAAAGTTAACCTTATATTTTATAACCGTACAGAAGTCTAGTTTCGTTTAAAACAAACGATGCTCACTTTCAAGTTATATATGAGGAGATATTAATTTTTGAATGAACAGAGATCAGAATGCAAGACATTAGTCTGTCTCTAATAACAGCAGTGAGTGTGACTTCAAAAATTCATCATAAATCGTACGATTTAAATTAGGAGGTGAAATTTATATGGTTCAAAAGATTATCAAGTCTAGTTTCTTATAGAACAAATGGAACATGATTTGGATCTGTAAATTATTAGTTACGTATTTTTCTTTAAAGGTAACGCAAGATGCCAGATTTCCATGATTAATATTTTAGTCAATTTTAAGGTTAATTCGTGGTTAAAAATCCTTTACAATATTAGAAGTTTGAAAAGCTTAAAAGGGTTTTATAAAGTCTAAATGGTTAAAATATTTGATCAAGCGTAATACACGCTCTATTAAGTAAGTTGAAACTTGTATGAGATTTGAATGTCATTGTTGGATATTTGTGATTATATGTTTGATTGGATATTTGTGATTATATATTTGATGCTTCGCTTGCGCCCAGCCTTCTGGCTCTAATCTGACTAGCATCCATGAGTAGCGCTCGGGAAAACACTTCAGACACCTGAGATTACTAATTAGCAGCCATGGGTGGATCTCGAAAAAACACTTCAGACACCCAAGATTACTAATTAGCGGCATGGGTGGCGCTTGAAAAATACTTCGGACACTTGAGATTATTTTACTAACAGCCATGAGTGGCGATGGACTATCCGGATACCTGATATTTGAGCATATGTGTAATTTGATAAGTTTGACAATCTGACAAGTTTGACAATTTGACAAGTTTGATAAACAAGTGATTTGATTATTTTTATTGTGATGAATCATAATTTGATTATTCAATACTCAGGCCATGCTTCTATGTATACATTTGATTTGAATGCTTATATTTATGAATTACTTGAATATGGTAGATTAGTTGTGTACCACTGAGCCCGTAAAGCTCAACCTTTCAAATTATCTTTATTTTCAGATTAGTAGATTTTGTTCGTGTCTGAGGAGGAGCATCGAAGAAGGACTTCTAGCATCCTGTGCATAGAGTACAACACCTTATGTGTAGTGGGCATTGTATTCTTGGAGCCTTGTGTTTTGAGGGTCTGTAACTCATTTATTATTTTGATTATTTTAATTATTTTGATATACGATGGTACTGGAGCTCCACCTATTTTGAAAAACTACTTTTATTATTGTTTAGTGTTATTATTTAATGATATTTTCATGTATTTAAAAGTATAATTTATCACTTTAAAAATATTTGAAATTTGTTGGGTTGCTCTGGTGACCCAATGTGACACCTTGGTCCTAGAGTACTCCGTATTCGAGAATAGGGTGTTACATAGTAAATAAATTTGTTTTCGGGAATTTAATTCCTACCGTTTTACGGGTTTACTTGACCTCTTTTTCAAATAAATCTAAATAAAATATGTTTTATTCAATTTTGTTGGGGCAAATCCGTTTTAACAGAATTTGTTATTAGAAGTAACATCGGTTACTGATTCTAGTCAACAGAATCTAGGGTGTTGATTCCAACTGAGGTCTTTAATCAAAGAATGGAAAAATTATGTTTTTCTATGATGTAATTACATTCTTAAAGCCTTATCTAATGGTTAAATAATTGTGAGGGTCATTGGACCATAAAAACATATAGAAGATGTTGGTGCTAAGAAATTATTAGTTACCAAGTTCTTAATTTTGCAATGATTGAATCCAAATTGTTGTGAATCAAAGGCAATGATTTTAATTTATCACTCAAAATATTCTCGCAAAACGAATATTTATAAGTGAATCCGTTCAGGCATTAGTCATTTGAAAAGCTAACCCCTGCTTGGAATGACTTCAAGAAATTCTTTAAGCGTAGGAGAAGAAAACTCATAAAGGGATGATTCAAAGACAATATGAGAGTGCATGTCTAGGATTGGTTTTTTGAAAGACTTGATATTTAAGTGTGCCTAGTGCACCGCCTCTCTTTTCACAAGTTACCTACATGGTGCAGTATTCATTATTGTTTTTTTCTATTAAATTGAGTGAACTTTAATTTCAGGTTTTTAGTTTATTAAATTCCTTTCGTCTAACAAAATTTGGAACACCTTTGGAATTGATGGTCTTGATTACCCCAGTTGACTCCTCAACCTTCAAACCAAGCTTGTCGACAGCTTTCTTGGACATGAACAAGGGAGAAGCTCTTGTGTCCACAAGAACGCTTCTACTCTGACCCATAACATTGATGTCCATGAACATCAACCCTTTCTGCTTTTAGCCCTCTATACCTTGGCAGAACTCAGTAGCATCGAACCAAGCTTCAAAGCCTCACTGCTCTTGTAACATCCCAAAATCGGGCCTAGTCAAAATTTAATTCCGGCAATCAAAAATCTTGCACCAAAAAGTCAAATTATAAAGTTGACCTTTGACCAAGTGGTCAATTGTTGAATTATTGAATCCCAATTTAGTATTGATATTGTCTAAAGACCCCATTGTAAGCTTTGAAACTTGTTTTAGTGACTAAATTGAGAAAATTGAAAGTTAGGGGACAAAAGTACAAAGTTTGAAGAGTTGAGGGACTAACCTTGCGATTAGCCCATCCTCAATATTAATCACCACATACATGGTGTTTTGGGATGAGCTTTCTTCATACAAAGGAAAGTCCAACAATTTAAAAAAATGGTAAAAGAAAATAAAGGGGTTAGAAAACTTACCCGGAGAATTTGGAAGCCACTATTTTCATCTTCTTCCTTCCAACCTAGTTAAACAAGCACCTCCATTAGAGAGTTATCCAAGCTTTGATTTTCTTAAGTCTCTTAATCCTAGATTGTATCTCTCTATTGGGTAAGCTTTTCCCCTCAATTGGTTTATAGATTACATGGCAAAACCATGTTTAATTTCAAGTTTAAGAATCAAGGAAAACCTTGAAATTCCCTAGGGATATCATAGCTTATTTGTTATCATTTTCATAGCTATTAAGTTGCTATGAATTTATTATCGACATTGAATTCCCCATTTCTTTGTAGCTCAAGAAAATAAAGGTGAAGAATCACAAAATCCTTCAAATCCTACCAAGCTCAAGAATAAAGGGGTTGTCATCCGGGAGCTTTAAAAGCCTCAAAAATATCGGTGAGTGTAGTCGGAGTCAAGGGATTGGCTAGGTGCCTTTCCTGAATTCATTGATATTGAATTATTGCATTATCATCATTGATCAAGGTATGAATATAAGAGAACCTTGTTAAAGGTGTCATTGGTAAGCTTTGGTAAGTTTATTACATTGTCAAGTTAATTATTGAAGCATTTTCATTGCTATTGATATCAATGAAATATTGAGAAAGACTATATTGATCATACTATATAGTATTATCATTGCTAGCATTATTGATATTGTTACTGTTATTGTTATCGTTATTATTATTGTTATTGATATTGGTAAGTATTGAATCCTTGGATACGAATGGACATGGGATACAATGGGCATGCCATAGAATTCATGAGCTCATTGGTACGGAGTGGACTACGGTCCTTGAGCTAAGGCTCTAATTGGCGTATCTACATTACATGTCGTTCCAAGAAAAATAATAAGAAATTGGAAGTATTGTTAAACTTGATTTGAGATGCATTTATACTGCTATACATGTCATTGTTATCATATAGATTTATGGGGTATAAAATAATAAGAAAAATGGACTCGTTTTGGCGTAAAATTTGATGTGCATATAGATTTATGGGGTATAAACTTATTGGTAAAGTTTCAGTGAATTTTTATATGGTTCGGTTGTCCAAAATGATAATAAACCAGATAAAAATTGACATTAAAGGTCATGCCGTATCGATACACGTGATGGCGTATCGATACGGGCTTACGTTTTTGGAAATGGTTTAGAGGGTGTATCGATATGGGTGATGGCGTATCAGTACGGTGCCTTGACACTGAAATTTTGGATTTAATTCTGTATCGATATTGTTTGGGTGCATATCGATACACCTTTAATCTGTAAATAGAATTAGTCACGTACCGATACGGTTTGGTCACGTATCGATACAGGCTCGTGGAACATAATGGTATTAACGGTCATGGCTAGGCGTATCGATATGCCTTAATGGGTATCGGTACGGGTCCTCAACACTGGAATTTTTTAGTATCATTTTAGTCATAGCGTATCGATATGGTAATAGGGCGCATTGATACCCTTGCTATAAAAACTGATAAACACCTTGGGAAGTCATCGAAGATTATTGTTTAAGAACCCTAAGTTTATAAAAATGTTTAATTTAGTCCAATTCATGACAGATATGTTTAACGTTCCTTAGAAATCCCTCAAATTTATATAAGTTATTAAATAAAGTATCGTATTGGTCATCATTTTAGTTCTGGTAACACTTTCTGAACTGGTTCTCTACCAGATTGGGTAGGGGTGTTACATTTGTGGTATCAGAGCTAAAGTTTAGTTAATTCTAGGACTAAACTAAAGTCCATTGTATTGTTATTACATTGTATATGCCACATAGGAGTTTATTTTGTTTATATTGTGACTTGCTATTGACTTGATCCTCTTTCTTTTATAGTAAATGATGTCTGACTTCAATAAGGCTCATGAAGAAGTTGAGCATACCATTGGATCCTTGACAAATGGCGAAGAGAAACGGGGGAGAACCCTCTAAATTCAAAAATTCCCCTACAAAAATCATCGAATCCTGAACCTGTGTTGCAAACTGCTCAATTAGAATGTTACAAGAACATGACTGAGATGTTCAAGCAGTTTATGGCTACCCTTAAATTTGAGCAGTCAATACAATCCTCTATAGCTGTCATTTTTGTAAGTCGAGCCCCTATTGATAAGTCAACTCAACATCGAGCCATTACCTTCACAGGTAAGGCCGGTGAGGATCCTAAAACAGCAAAATACTAGTTAGATAGCACGATAAGAATTCTGACCAAGCAATTATAGTGCTTAGATGAGCATAAGCTCGAATGTGCCTTAGCCTTGTTGGCAGACAAGGCTTTGCATTGGTAGGAAACCACGATACTTACCACTCTCAAGGAAGCTGTAACCTGGGAGTTCTTTCTACGTGAGTTTAGGAAGAAGTATATCAGTGAATATTACTTGGCTGAAAGGCGAGATATTTTCTTACACCTTAAGCAAGGCGGGAGGCCGATGGAATAATACATCCATGATTTTTGCAAACACTGTAAGTACGGAGCAGAGTGTATTAAGAAAGAAGAAGAGAAGTGCAGAATGTTAGTTGCAGGCTTTAGTGATAAGCTTCGGCCATTGTTCACCACTTTGGGGATTAAAAATTTCCAAGAGCTTGTGAATCGAGCGATCTCTACTGAAGCTGCCTAGAGGTCGCAAAGGTTTAGTGGACTATCAAGGTCTAAGAAAAGGCCTCGAGAAGATTCTCGTCCACCTTTGCCATATAAGAAAGGAAAAAATAGGGATTCAAGCAATAATGTCATCAACAGTCTTTTCGATCAGGCAATTTTGCTACGCCGCAAACCATGTCTCAATTTGATGCGAGAACAACCTCCATTGAGAGTAACGGAGGTTTAGACCGAGAGTCACAACATCCTGTTTGTAACTTTTGTCAGAGAAGGCATCTTACGGGGTAATGTTATAGACAATCTGGGGCATGTTTCTTCTATGGTGAGCAAGGTCACTATATCAAGGATTCTCCAATGAATGCCTCCAAGTCTTCTGCACCAGTAATTCTCGTGTCCCCTGCTCAGTATTTAAAGGGTAAAGAGTAGAAAAAAGTCGTATCGGGAGCTTCTAGGAGATCTGGTGGCTCTGCAAGAACTCTTAATCGACAAGAGTCTAAAGCTTCAACTCAAGTTTACCGCGTGAGGAGCAGAGAAGAGGATGAGGATCCAAACATTATTGCATGTGTCGTTGAACTGTATACCCATCATGTTTATGCATTGATTGATCCTGGATCCACTCATTCCTTTATCAGTACTATGCTGATTAAAAGATTTAAGTTAATATCAGAACTCGTAGCTTCTAAAATCACCGTAACCAATCCTTTAGGGGATAGTGTTCTAATTGGGATAAATGTATAATTTTTCCCCTCATGATACAAGGGATACCATTTTCGGCCAACCTCATGACCCTCCCTATTCATGAGTTCGATGTTATTTTGGGGCTTGATTGGCTTGGAGAGCATCAAGCTTGGGTGGATTGTTCAAAAAGAAAATTGTATCTTAGAGGTCTTGGTAAGGAGAGTGTAACTCTCATGAACTCTAGGGGCAAGAGATCATTGTTGTATGCTGCTACAAGTAAGGAAGAACTACAATTGCAAGATATAGACACCGTGCAAGAATTCCCTGATGTATTTCCTGATGAGCTTTCGGGTTTACTACCCATCCGTGAAGTTGAATTTGGAATCGAAGTGTAACCTGAAACTACTCTAGTTTCTATTGCACCTTATCGGATGGCACCAATTGAACTCACTGAGCTCAAAGTACATATTCAAGATCTGTTAGATAAAGGTTTCATTCAACCAAGTTCCTCACCCTAGTGAGCTCTAGTTTTTTTTGTCAAAAAGAATGATGGATCTATGTGCCTTTGCATTGATTACCGGCCGCTAAATAAGCTTACCATCAAGAATAAGTATCCCTTACCGAGAATTGATGATCTGTTTGATCAGCTTAAGGATGCAACCATCTTTTCTAAAATTGACCTAAGGTCTGGGTACTATCAAATGAGAGTTAAAGAATGTGATGTGCCTAAAACAACCTTTCATACAAGGTATGCTCACTACGAATTCTTGGTTATGCCCTTTGGACTAACCAATGCACCGGCTACCTTTATGGATCTTATGAACCAGATATTTAGACCCTACCTTGACAAGTTTTTAGTAGTGTTCATTGATGATATATTGATATATTCCAAGAATCATGCTAAGCATTGTGATCATCATCGAATTGTGCTTCAGACCCTTCGGGACAAACAGTTATATGTCGAGTTTAGTAAGTGTGAGTTCTGGCTCACTCAAGTCTCATTTCTGGGACATGTGATATCTGCAGACGGTATCCAAGTCGATCTGAAGAAGATTCAAGCTATAGTGGAGTAGAGGCCACCAAAGAATGCTGGTGAAGTTTGTAGTTTTCTCGGTTTTTTGGGCTATTATAGAAGATTCGTCAAGGGGTTTTCTATTATTGCAGCACCATTAACCAAACTTTTACATAAGAATACCCCATTTGAATGGACTGAGAAGCAGCAATGTAGTTTTGATCGGCTTAAACAAGTGTTGACTCATGCACCGGTCCTAACCCAACCTGAGTCTGAAAAGAACTATATTGTTTATAGTGATGCATAGCATCAAAGGTTAGGATGTGTATTGATGCAAGAAGGTAAAGTTGTTGCCTATGTATCGAGACAACTTAAGCTACATTAAATGAACTACCCTACCCATGATCTTGAATTTGCTGCGGTTGTCTTGGCCTTAAAGATTTGGAGGCATTACCTCTACGGAGAGAAATGCTACCTTTATACCGATCATAATATCCTTAAGTATTTGTTGACCTAAAAGGAACTTAATCTTCTTGAAAAAAGATGGATGAAACTTTTCAAGTATTACGATCTTGTTATTGATTATCATTCGGTCAAGGCCAACGTTGTAGCTGATGCACTCAGCCGCAAACCTTTGCCTGTTAAGTGTCAATAATTAAATAGTAAATCCCAAGTATTGACAAATGTATTGAAAATCACAAGTATTGTTATGGTATTGTAGCTCCTCAAGCTATCAATGCTCATTTCAAGCTATGGAAACACCAACCTTTAGTAGCTAAACTTCAAGTTCAGTCTACCATTGTGTTGAGAATCAAGTCCTTGCATGATCAAGATCCTGAATTATAAGCCATCATTTCTAAACTTCAGAATGATTTTGACTCTGATTTCAGAATTAATTTTGAAGGACTCATGTGTTTCCGTGATAGAATTTGTGTACCAAATGATAAAACTCTATGCGATGATATTCTTAAGGAAACTCACTGTAGCTCTTTTTTAGTTCACCCAGGTTCGGTAAAGATGTATAAGGACCTTTAGGAATTGTATTAGTGGCCTGGTATGAAGAAGGCTATTACGGAGTTTGTGTTAAGATGTCTTACATGTCAGCGAGTCAAAGCTGAGCATCGTGTTTCCACATGATTGTTGCAACCCATCAAAATTCCTCAATAGAAGTGGGAAAATATAACTATGGACTTTGTTAGTGGCTTACCGTTGACTCCAGCTAAGCATGATGCTATTTGGGTCATTGTTGACCGTTTCACCAAGTCAGCACATTTCTTTCCTGTCAGTATGGACTACGGTGTTCCCTAGTTAGCTGAACTATACATCAAGGAAGTAATCAGACTCCACATAGTACCTAAATCAATCATCTCCTATCGAGATCCACATTTTGCTTCACGATTCTGGAAAGCATTGCAATGAGTTTTGGGTACCCGAGTCAACCTCAGTACAACCTTTCACCCTCAGTCTAATGGCCAATCAGAAAAAGGTAATTCAAGTTTTAGAAGACATGCATCGTGCATGTGTTATTGATTTCGAAGGGACTTGGGAGAAATCCCTACCTCTCATCGAGTTCGCTTACAATAATGGTCATCAAATGTCTATTAGGATGACACCGTATGAATCATTACATGGTAGACGACGTAGAACACCGCTATATTGGTCTAAATTCGATGAAGGCGAGATGTTGGGCCCTGACTTACTTCGGGAGACTAAAGAACGGGTTACCATCATTCATGACCGTTTGAAGGCTTCATTTGACCGACAGAAAGCCTGTGTTAATCTTAAGATGAGAGATATACAGTATAAAATTGGTGAGAAGGTTTTCTTAAAAGTATCCCAATGGAAGAAGATTCTATGTTTTGGCAAGAAGGGAAAGTTAAGTTCTCAATTCATCGGACCTTTTGAGGTGATTGAAAAGATTGGTCGTGTGGCTTATCGATTAGCTTTGCCTCAAGAGTTGAGCAAGATCCACGATGTATTCCATGTATCAATGCTTCGCAAGTACAGATCTAATCCATCTCATATATTATTGAACCTGAAGCAGTAGAACTCCAACCCAATCTAATATACGAGGAAGAATCAATACAAGTATTGGCAAGGGAAGTCAAGAGACTTCGAAACAAGAACATTCCTCTAGTTAAAGTTTTATGGAGAAGTCACAAGGTTGAAGAAGCTACCTGAGCACCGGAAGAGACCATGAGGAATCAATGCCCACATCTCTTCAGTTTAGGTAAAATTCAAGGATGAATTTTTCTTAAGGGGGAGAGTTGTAACACCCCAAAACCGGGCCTAGTTAGAATTTAATTCTAGCAACCAGAAATCTTGCACCGAAAAGTCAAATTATAAAGTTAACCTTTGACCAAGTGGTCAATTATTGAATTATTGAATCACAATTTAGTATTGATATTGTCTAAGGACCCCATTGTAAGCTTTGAAACTTGTTTTAGTGACTAAATTGATAAAATTGAAAGTTAGGGGACAAAAGTATAAAGTTTGAAGAGTTGAGGGAGTAACCTTACGATTAGCCCCTTCTCAATAATAATCACCACATACGTGGTGTTTTGGGATGAGCTTCCTTCATCCAAAGGAAAGTCCAACAATTAAAAAAATGGTAAAAGAAAAAAAAGGAAATAGAAAACTTACCCGGGGAATTTGGAAGCCATGATCTTCATCTTCTTCCTTCCAACCTAGTTAAGCAAGCACCTCTATTAGAGAGTTATCCAAGCTTTGATATTTTTAAGTTTCTTAATCCTAGATTGTAGTTCTCAATTGGGTAAGCTTTTCCCCTCAATTGGTTTATATATTCCATGGCAAAACCATGTTTAATTTCAAGTTTAAGAATCAAGGAAAACCTAGAAATTCCCTAGGGATATCATAGCTTATTTGTTATCATTTTCATAGCTATTAAGTTGCTATGAATTTATTATCGACATTGAAATCCTCGTTTCTTTGTAGCTTAAGAAAATCAAGGTGAAGAATCACCAAATCCTTCAAATCCTACCAAGCTCAAGAATAAAGGGGTTGTCATCTAGGAGCCTTGAAAGCCTCAGAAATATCGGTGAATGTAGTCGGAGTCAAGGGATTGGCTAGGTGCCTTTCCCAAATTCATTGATATTGAATTATTGCATCATCATCATTGATCAAGGTAAGAATATAAGTGAACCTTATTAAAGGTGTCATTGGTAAGCTTTGGTAAGCTTAATACATTGTCAAGTTAATTGTTGAAGCATTTGCATTGCTATTGATATCACTGAAATATTGAGAATGATTATATTGATCATACTATATAGTATTGTCTTTGCTACCGTTATTGATATCGTTATCGTTATTGTTATTGTTATCGTTATTATTATTAATATTGATAAGTATTGAATCCTTGGATATGAATGGACATGGGATACAAATGGCATGTCATAGAATTCATGAACACATTGGTACGGAGTGGACTACGGTCCTTGAGCTAAGGTTCTAATTGGTGATGTTAGTGGGATGTGTAGATATTGGTCTTATTGGCGATGTTGGAGGATATTGACCAATTATTGTTAGCGATGTTGGTTGGAAATTTGCGTATCCATATTACATGTCATTCCAAGGAAAATAAATAAGAAATTGCAAGTATTGTTAAACTTGATTTGAGATGCATTTATACTGCTACACATGTAATTGTTATTATTGATCTTCATATTGTTGATTTTGACTACCTCACTATGATAAGTAAGCCTAATGCATCTCATTTTCATGCATTTTCAGGTTAAAGATTAGTCAAATCTAGGATCAGAGCAAGGGCGTTTTTGAAGCAAGTCACCAAGTTACATGTAATGTAACCTTTGTCCTTAAACTCCTAGAAATGTGGCATAGGGTCTAGACAAGTAAGTTTAGCCCCATTTTGTATGTACATATGGTCCACTATGTTGAATGGGTTAAAACATGAAGAATGGTATTTTTATTAGTTTGATAAAGTTGGCAAAATAGCCCCTAAATGCACTAATAAGGGAAAACATGGTAAATGGATTCGTTTTGGCATAAAGTTTGGCATGCATGTAGATTTATGTGGTATAAACTTACTGGTAAAGTTTCAATGAATTTGGATATGGTTCGGTTGACCAAATCGATAATAAACCAGATAAAAATTGACATTACAAGTTATGCCGTATCGATAAGGGTGATGGTGTATCGATACAGGCTTACGTTTTTGGAAATGGTTTAGAGGGTGTATCAATACGGGTGATGGCATATCGATACGGTGCCTCAATAGTGGAATTCTGGAATTAATTTCGTATCGATACGATTTGGGTACGTATCGATACACCTTCTTTAATTTGTAAATAGAATTAGTCGCGTACCGATACGATTTGGTCACGTATCGATACGGGCTCGTGGAATATAACGGTATTAACGGTCATGTCTAGGCGTACCGATACGCCTTAATGGGTATCGCTACGGGTCCTCAACATTGGAATTTTTTAGTATCATTTTAGTCATAGCGTATTGATACGGTAATAGGGCGTATCGATACCCTTGCTGTAAAAACTGATAGTCACCTTGGGAAATCATCAAAGATTATTGCTTAAGACCCCTAAGTTTATAGAAAGATTTAATATAGTCCGATTCATGACAGATATGTTTAAAGTTCCTTAGAAATCCCTCAAATTTATATAAGTTATTAAATGAAGTATCATATCGGTCACCGTTTTCGTTCCGATAAAACTTTTTGAACCGATTCTCTACCAGACTGAGTAGGGGGTGTTACAACTCTCAGGATTGTCTTTCTTAGACTGTTTAGCTCGATCCATGCACTCTTTCGCCAAATGAGGCCCCTTGCATCGATATCACTTCAATTGCTTCACCTTTACCCTAGGGTTGACTACTTTTTAGCTCGCAATCGCACCAAGTCGACATTCCGTGATAGACACCAGATGTCATAGAGAGGATGGTGAAAGAGACCCATAAGTTTTAAAAGTTTGATGCTCCCCCAATAACATCTACTTTGTTTTAAACTTTATCTACTTTGGAAGTAGTGTTAGATTTGTTGTTGTTGTTGTTTCCGCAATTAATCAAGTAACAACCTATATTGCATTAACGTTCCTGAAGTAACGAAATGACAAGTGCAGTAAATACTGCCAAAACGAAGGGGATATTCTAGTAAATTTCCCAGATAAGTTCCCTTTTATTTTCCTAATCGATAATAAAATTCACAACACTTGCACAGGAGGGACCTAAAAAATCAGAAAATCGAAAGAGAAAAGGGGAGACAGAATTTTACTAACAGGACAACTTGGGATTTAAGACATAATATTTGACATTTTAAGATGAAGATGTTGAGTAGTGACCTGGGATTCTGTCACTTGCTGTTATTTGGTCTTTCTAAATATTTTTAATTTTTATTTTTAATTTTTTTTAAATATTATAAATATACGAGTATATTTTATAGGAAACTCGTACTCACATCAGAGCTTGTAAAATATTATAAACTATTTTTAAATTGTAAAATATTACAAATTTATTTTTAAATTATAAGATATTGCAGATTTATTTTAATTTTTTAAAATATTACACGAATCAATTGACAAAATATGTGTAACTGGCCTAGTCATAAATAAGATCCTCCTCCAATGCCATGAGACAAAGGTTAGCTGCTTCTTGCTCATCCTCATCGGATGAGTCCTCATCACTACAAGTAGCTACATGTGCCTTGAGTTTCTTCTTCTTCCCGAAGCTCTTATTCTTTAGTTGGGGACAATCGAACTTGATGTGACCTTGCTTTTTGCACTCATAGCAATGATTTGATCATTCTCTTTCTCTTTTTGCTTGTTCTTGAAACCCTCTTGTAATCACTCATTTTTGTCCGGGTTTTAGTATTATTAGTATAGTAATATTATTAATGTAAAATCCATAAAAGTTAAAATAATATATATATATATATAATAAAATAAAAGTAAAAAAAGTAAAAAGCCAAAAAAAAGGAATGAAAGCATGTGGCTCAAGATGAGCCACGTCACCCTATATCCCCTTATTTTGCCTATAAAAGACGGTGGGGAGAGGGCTTTGGAACATGAAGAATCGGGCAAAGGCGGGCCAAATAAGGAGCATAGCTCTCGGCTTGCCTAGAGCAATGCTCTCAGCCCCACTTGGTTCGATTCAGTATTCGATCAATGATTTTTATAGTCCGATAATTTTTAGGCCATGTTGAGATGGCACAGAGATTTTGATGGGGGTCGGTCAAAGTTTTTATCCGAGTTCTTAGGGGTAAAAATTCGATCCTTATCTTTGTATTTATTTTATTTTATTATTGGTTTAGAAGTAGGGTGATATATAGTTATATATAGTTTTGTATTTAATATTGGTATGTTTTTTTAATATATTTTTGTATGTTGCATTAGATTTAATACATAAATTAGATTTTATGATATATTAATGTTCATGTTTTTATTTTATGTTCATATATGATTTATTATGTTTATTAAGTTGCATATTCGATATATTAATTGCCAATGCGGTGCTCCCTTTTTTGACGGTAAACTTGGCTACCAATCTAAGATGTAGATGGTAGTTTTCGTTTATCCTTCGAACATTGGAGCCCTTAAAATTTACTCGCACATATAATCAAATTTTAATTTAATCGTCACTTTAACCCATAAAATTTAATATTAATAATTGGTACCAATTTTGGGCGGTGTGGGGTGCTAATCCTTCCCCATCCGTAATCAACTCCCGAACCCAAGTTTTTAAAAAAGGAATCTGTAACGCCCCGGTTTTAGGGCTTAGCAGTTTGGTGGTTTATTAGATGGTCCGGTGGATTGGAGTATGGATTCGAGTCGGTTTTGGGACCGTATATTTTTCGGTAAGATAAAAATGTGGGAAAATAGTTAAAAATCATCTTTTAATATATATTGATTTTTGGTGGAATAAATTTTTGAAAATGGAATTTGGAAATGTGACATTTTGGTTAGTGACCAAAATACGATTTTTGAAAATTGTTTTAAAGTGACTAAAATGAATGAGGTCAAATTCTTAGAATCCTTAAGGAGCTAAATTACCAAGTTTTTTCTGATTGTTTCTCCCTTCAATTAAATCATTTTAAACATGTGTTTTAAAGGTGGTTTAAGATGGATTAAAATATCTAAGTTAGTTATTAGCTTTTAAAGAAAATTTACATAACTTTTTCCTAAACCTTTTCTCTCAACTTCTTTTCTGTCAAACAATCAGATTTCATCAAAATCCAGAGGTGAGAGATTCTTTTCACTCAGATTATTGATTTTAACTTGATTCTTTAACTTTGTCTTGCAAAATCTCATTGAAATCTTATATTTTCTTAGCTTTTCGCAAATCAATTGAGGGAGAAACTTCACAATAGGGGTAAGGTCCAAGATCTCCTCTATTGTATGGTTCTTTACTGAAATTTCCAAGCATTTTATCATTGTTTTTGTGTTTCTAATATGATTTTGATGATTTTCTAATGTTTAATTGAGTTATTTGGGGGAAATTAGTTAATTCGTGGATTGGATCTAATTTCCAGTAATTAAGGATGCTTTGATTTATATTTTGGATGTTCAATAATGTTGATAAGAGATTTTTATCAATGGAATCCCAAAACTTAAGAATCTTTATTTGTTTAGGTTGTTAGTTTTGAGGTTTTGTGGTGTTTCTATGGTTGTAAGGTTGCTGGAGGTGGTAGGTTGATTTGGATCTGTTTTTAGATGTGTTTTGATGTTGAAAGTGATGTTAGATTGACAGATGTTGGCTGGTTGTGAATCAAAGTGTGTTGGTTATGTTTTCAGTTGTTGTGGAGAGTTAATTGTGAAGGTTTTGTGGAAATCCGAGAAGGATTGTAGTTGATGTATTTAGAATTCATTGTGATGCATTAATCTTCTTTTGTTTGTGGTAAAAACAGGGGAGGTTGATCCGGAGGTGATTGGAGAATTGTTGGAGGTTTCAGATACTTGATTTCACGTCGGTGAATCGAGGTTTTGCGTATTGGTGAGTGAAAACGTGGTTTAAAGTGTTTTGATGTTTTGGAATAGGTTTTTGGGAGTGAAGGTAGAGCTTGAAAGGCTTACCTAGACTCAGAGGTAAGTATAAAGTGGTTTTACTCTCTCGGTCATGCTTGTTTGAATGATTTTATGCACTTGGTTTAATGTTCATGTACCTACTGTTTAAGTATGTTTTAAAGTATTTGATATACTGTTTTTGAGCATGTTTTGTTGAAGGATGCACATGGTAAGTGATCCTTATAAGTATGGTTTATACTTGCGGTTCAAAGCATGGTTGTTGCTTTGGAAATGTGTTTTGGTTAATGCCTGTTTAAAACAGTGAGGTAAATGTTTAAATGACTAATTATATTGGCGAGTGATGTGGTTTCAAAATTGTTATCGGATATAGTTGGCCGGCCATAGAATTGAGTGCACTGTAAATAAGTCGCCTTGGATGTTGAGGGGTTTATACGGCGTACTGAATACTCCATCCAAGTACCCTAACGGTAGAGGGGTTAAACAGTACTGAAAACTCCCGTTAGTGGGTTAAGCATATAACCGATGAAAGGGTGTCCCTGTGGGTTGAAAGTGTAGCCGGTTGTTATTATACCACGATTGTGCTTGTATTGCTATTCCTGGTTGAGATGGCTTGAAGTGTTGGGTTAACACTTGTTGAATCCGTGTATCCAAAGAACTATTTTGTTATTGGACTTGTTTAATGATCACTTGTAAGCCAATATAATAGTTAATGTATCATTGAAATGTTTTATGTTGTATAATTTGATTTATACATGTCTCTCCTTGAGCTTTGCATTTGGTAGTAATGCATGGGAAGGCTTAAGTAGAGGGTTAGCAATGTGACTTGCTGTTGATTAATGATACATGTAGCACATGGTTTAATAAGCTGGTTTTAATGATGTAAAGCGCATGTTTTAAAAGGGCATGATGTTTTAAAGGATGATGTAAAGAAAATGGTTTTAATGCATTGATGGTGTTTTGTTCTGAGCATTCCTCGCTAAGCCATGTATGCTTACGCTCTCTTTGTCCATTAATGAAGAGAATTAAAGTCCCGGGAGGCAGCAAGAAGCAAGGGGATCTTGGCAAGACTTGTTTCCAAAGTATGTTAGAGACTAGACTATAATGAATAAGGGCAATGGGGTACTAGTTGTGTTTTGGGAGATGTTTTGTGGAACTCTCTGTTTGAGCATGTTTCTTTAGTTGCTCTTGGGTTGTATATGGCCTTTAAGGATTGATTTTGGTGCTGGTTTATCTTTTGATATGTTGGTTGGATGCATATTAGGAAGCATGCCTATAGATTTCCTTTTTGATGCATGAAGCCTTGTTGTGTTGTTAGAATTGTGATGCTAGTTGGCTTGAGATATGTTTGGCATGTTGGTGTTGTGTTTTAAGCATGTTGGAGTGGTTAGAGTATGCTTTTGGGATGAAAAACCAGCAAAATATGACATTACAGGTCCATGCATACCGATACGCGAGGGACTGTATCGGTACGGCTAGGCATTTTGAGGCTTGAAGGATCGGTACGCCGGTTGGTGTTTCGATAGGCCTAGGCCATTTTGGTCTTAGCGTACCGATACATAAATGGGTGTTTCGATACGGGTCTCAGCTACTGCAATCAACTTTTTCGTCCCAATCCCGTGTATCGAAACTCCCAGAAAGCAGTATCGGTACGATCATCAAGGTTTTCAAAAGTTCGGTATTTTAGTTAGACGAATCGATGCGGCATGAAGGTGTACTGAAATGAGGTGTTTCAATCCGTATCGATATAGGTATACCTGTATCGGTACGAACGACCGTTAATTCTAATATCGTCACTTTGGGCAGTTTTGTCATCTTTACAATTTAGTCCCTGAATCTTGCCAATGTAATTGAATGTGATAGGATTGAGCTGAACTTGAGATGAAAGTTTGGAATCGGTCCAATTAAAAGTTGGTGACTTAAAAGTGAGCTTTAATCCTGAAATTTTCTGTGTTTGCATTTTGGTCCCTAAATTGTAAATGTAATCAATTGGATGCCAAACTGATGCCCGATTGAGTTGGGGTTGCACTTGATGTCCACATGAACATGTAGGGTTAATAATTGGCATCTAAATAAGATAAAAAGGAAAAAAATGGACTGGGTTTTGTTGTATCTCTTCGACTTGCTACAACAAACCTAATGTGGCCTTCTTGGTTCGATTGGGCGTCTAGGCCGGGTCAATGGGGTTACAAAATCTCTGGTTTTTGTTTTAATGGTGTTCGGTCTACCCAAAGTGGCCAGTGGAGACTCCAAGTTTTTCAAAATATGAGTTTTCCCCAAATTCCCCTTTTTAAATAAAATTTTCAAATAAAAGCGAGGCCCCCTTTAATAATTTATTATTTTCGTAGCGACCCCCAAAAAAATTCGTTACAGCACGGCGACTCCGCTAGGGACTGGTTTTGTTTTTTAAAACAAAAAGGAGTTAAGCTAAAAAAATTACCGCTTTACTAATATCAGAAGTTGCGGGTTAAAATGACGATTAAACTAATATTTGTTTATAAATGCGAGTTTATTTTAAAGCATTTAAAATTGGACATATAAACCTGTTTGTCTAAGTGAGGGGAGAATGCTATTGTTTTCGAGGGGATATTGTTCCTTCGTATGGGCCTAGCAAGTACCTTCGGAGCTCTACTACTCTATGTTTTCGTGGGAATATTGTTTCTCCGTATGGACATAGAGGAATGGGTCCCCTGAACTGAACCCGGTTGAAATGAGCCTATAATAGGTGATGATCGGGGGCCTTGCTACCCTTAGTAGGGGACATCAAGGATAATTCGGGTACCTTTTAGTACCAAAATTGCATGTAGAGAATATAGAAAACCCACCCCTCTAGAGCCATGCAGACAGCCTAAAATATTAGATGACATATGATTAGGCTTATTCCATGTTTTGAATTTCTCCTGTTTTCTTGCATTTATTTATTGCTTATTAATTGCATTCGATTTACTAACTCGTTTTTTTCTTACGCATTTTTTTACATTTGCATAACATGATATAAATGGTTGATTTTCAAACTGATCACTTAAATTAGAAAACTTTCACCATGAATGGAAGGTGTCTCAGGACAAAAGATGAAAACATGTAGGATCGACATTAGTGCCATAAGTGATCGAGCTAGCGAGAATGCCAACTGCAGAAAATTAAAGCTTTTTCAGTAGTTTCTAAAAGAGATGTCATTTTTTTTAAAATCAAAATTTTTAATTTAACCCTTTCGTAAAGATATTTAAAAAAATTGAATTTTAAATTTAACCCTTTCGTAAGGGTATTTTTCGTAAAAATTAAGTTTTTAAATTTAACCCTTCTATATGCGTATTTTTTTAAAATCAAAATTTTAATTTAGCACTCGTAATGATATTTTTCTTAAAAATTGTATTTTAATTTTACCTTTTCATAAGGGTATTTTTCTTGAAAACCAAATTTTTAATTTAACCATTCCATGAAGGCATTTTCCTTAAAACCTTTTATTTCAACTTTTCCACAAAGTTATTTTTCTTAAAATCGAATCCTTCCTTAAGGATACATTTTTCCCTTAAATTTTTTATTTCAATTTCCCTAAGAATATTTTTCTTAAAACCAATTTTTTCTAATTCAACCCTTTCACAAGAGGAAGCTTAGATGCAGAAGAACATGTTTTCTTTTTTGTAATGAGAACCTTCTTATGTTCGATGAAAGTTGTTCTAGAGTGACCACATATGGTATTGACACCTTTACTTACATTCGTTCTTGCATTTACTTTATATCATTTTAGAGGTATTGATTCGTGAGTGGTCGCCCAAAATTAGAAATCATTCATAACGGACAAAAGGTTTTCTAATCAAATAGGAAAGGATACAAGTTCGAGGTTTTGTCCTAAAGCTGATACTCATGCTAGAGACGAACGCTTGAAATACAAGAATTAAAGAAGCGGATGGTCGAGATGATGAATTTGATGACCGCTATGGCTAAAGACAAAAGGCTTGTCGAACTGAGAGAAGAGTTAGCTGAGAATTAGAATATGAAGCATGATGGTCAGACTTCCACCCCTAAGCAAGGTAATTCCTTCAAGTGCCATAGTTTGAACTTATTTGTGATATGTGTTAACAAGCCATTAGAAGGTACGTCCGGGTCGAGTTTCCAAAAAATAGAGAAGGTCTAGAAGAAACCCGAGAAGCAAGTGATATGAAAAAACATGTCCCGATTCCTGTGAGGTACGTCAAGTTACTCCTGATGCTCGGAACCTCGTTATCCCAGTTCAAACTGCACTGAAGGAGCCACCTTACCTGAAAGGTTACAATGGTCGTGTCAAATGTGGGGGTTCAGGTCACACTATCGAGAATTATGAGGCATTAAAGAGTAAACTTGAAGACCTCATCAAGACGAGTGTATTGGGTTTCAAAAACGGAAAACCCAAGTTTTGTAGTAATCCGTCAATCACCCGAGGGGCAAGGTCAAAGAAAAACCATTACTGAGGATAAGGTCTGAATCCCGATGCTTGTGTCTCAACTAATAACCAAAAGATAAAAAACTAAAGCCTCCGTAACATCAATACTTATTGCGAGTATCATCCCAGAATTCAAGGGTACAATATCAAGAATTGTATCGCCTTCAAACAACGAGTTCAGACTTTTTAGGAATTTAAGAAATGGAAATTCAGAACAAGGGTTATCCTAGTATATTAGTAGATTGCTTGGTAGAATTTGAGCTTAGGAAAGGAACATCTGATGCAACGAAACCTTTTGGTCTCAATGAAAGTTGTTCTATGGGGATAACATTTGGAATCAATACCTCATTGCATTCATATTTACATTTCATTTTAAATCATAGGTGTTGATTCAAAAAATATTCTATATTAGGAGATCTTTATAATAAGAGAGGTGTTATGTAATGTATAGAGTTTGATAATGGTATGGTCTAGGATAATCCGAACACAAGCAAATAAAGATGAGACAGGGTTGGAGCTCCAAGTACTTTCTTCACTCCAGGAAATCAAGATACTATGAAGAATGATTATTATCAATCTTTTGTAAACAGACATCTTCTTTTGTAAAAGTCTTCTTAAAAGATTATTTGCGAATCAACACTTCATTTGCATTCTCCCTTACATTTGTTTATTGTTGTTAATCATTATTTATACATTGCACCACCCGAAATGGTCAAGCATCATAACATCTAGTTTTTGTAAAGTATTTGTAGCAGTTGCATCTTTGCATCGCCTCGAAAACATGCGCATGCATCTCATTTTCATAAAACCACTTACGAAAAATTATTTCACAATTTTTTTTAAAGAAAGATAAATAATCTCATAAGGACAATTTTCAAAAAAAATATTTCTCAATTTAATCCTTTCATAAGGATATTGTTAAAAAAAAGAAGATGGAAAATGGATTTCTCAATCCTACCATTTCTTCAACATGATTTTCGATATTACCAATTCTTAAGGATGATTTTTATTTCTTAAGAAGATTTTTCTCAAAACCAGCAAGATTTCTTGATTTTATCCTTTCATAAGGATATTTTCCTTAAAATTAAATTTCTTTATTTGATCCTTTCATAAGGATGCCTTCCTTAATACTTGAATTTCTTAATTTGACCCTTATATAAGGGTGTTTTTCCTAAAAAAATTAAAAATCAAATTTCTTAATTTTATCCTTTCATAAGGATGTTTTTCTTAAAACTAAATTTCTTAATTTTATCCTTTCATAAGGATGTTTTTAAAACTAAATTTCTTAATTTTATCCTTTCATAAGGATGTTTTTCTCAAAACAAAAGAGTTTGGGGAAAAGTTTACATCGCGCCAAGAAGGCCAGAATGAGATGGTCTTTATGCTTGAATTTCTCACCTTTTTGTAAAGATTTTATTTTGATTTCCCACATTTTGGTTTCCTTTTTTTAGAACATTACACAGAAGAGCCATACAATTTAAACCCAAAAATAGTAGGAATATTTTGTAAAGATACTTATAGTTATTTTTGAAAATGTTAGAGGTTGGCAAGTCCAATAGATATGTTGGCATAATGTGCTTAAACATGGTAAAGTTTAAGACAATGGATAATTCAAATATCCATTGAAAATCATTTTTACGAATGATCAAAGGAAAATAAATCCTTTGAAAAATCCAATATCATGATTCTTATAAACTGATTGTACCCAGAGGAATGGTACAGCTAGCTCGGAGCAAACGGCTATCGGTAAAGGCAAATCAAAACCGTTGATCCCTGTGCATTTGGGAAAAATGCAAAAGGAATCTATGAGCTAAGCTGTAGATTTTTTAATCAAATGTTAGAGTATAGGTATTTTTTCATAATAGAAATTTCATTTTGTTATTTAGAAAATATTTTTGTATTTTTTTTTCTTTGACCCTTTAAACATTCATTGTCATGGGGTGGTTTTTGTTCTCCCATACACATATGCACATTTTTGAAGGATATACATATGTGTATATATATATAATTTTTTATCAGGTCCTCAAATTTCAAATGCAAGAGTACCTTTGATCTCGATCTAAAGATCAATTCTAAGCTGCTTATGTTTAGAATAAATTGAATGTTGTGATGATATTGCAAATGTGACTATCCGCTAATCCATTTAGGCATATGGAGGAACAAAATGAGTGTTTAGATAATGGGCAGATCCCATTTAGGAAGTCCTTTCTCAAGCATTTGTTGTTTAAGATCCTTGAATCGAATGTTGACCCTAAACCTCTACCCCCTGAAGACTATCTCTAGATGTCTATGAATGAGACGACGAAGGGCATTCTTTCACTTTTCAAGGAGGAAAAAATGAGACCAGGTATACGAAGGCCAGAGAATCACCAAAAGAAAATGGTTAAAGACAAATAGGAAAATGCCAACCAGAAGGCCGAAGCAATTAAGGATGAGCAATACAATAAAGAAAAAAGAAGACACGTGAAGAATTCTCCATTCACTAGGCATCAGTTTAGAAGAGCCGTAGAGAAGGGGTTACTTTCAAGCAGGAAGTAGACATCAATAGATACAATTGAATAAAAAGAAAGGGACTCAAGACTGAAAACCCAAAATGGATAGTCTAAGAAAAAGAAAAAGAAAGAAAAATAAAGAAAGAGGGATTACACTCCACTATTTGGGTTTATTAAAATGTATTCCTAGATAAGAGTGTCTAAAAAGAGAGAAATGAGAAAAAAATTTGGGCACTCCTCTGTAGCGAAAAGCTTATTAGCTCAGAAGTTGGTTGTATGCTCCATCCATCTTTTAAGTCAAAAGTGGAGTAGCTACATGAGTGATAATGATATATTCAAATCATGACTATGCCGAGTAACTTGGGGTTCTGTTGTATGCTCCATCATTGTCTTCGAGACAAAGGACTATGATGAATTGAATTTCCTTAAAAGAAAAAAGAAAAAAAAAGAAGAAGAAAAAGAAAAAGAAAAAAAGAATACTTTATATGAGCACACCTAGATCAAACAATACAAGAACGAGACTTCAACTGTAAGAAATGAGGAAGAGATACATAAAGAAAACCACATTTCAAGTAAATATTAGTTTTGAAGATTTGTATAGAAGTGCGTATTAAAGTCGAGACAAGACAAGTCGGTCCGAAGATACAGAAAAAGGGAAATGACCTCTTGGGTGAAAACCCAAAAGTGGGCAGTTTGGAGCGATCCGAAGAAATAAATAAAGAAAAGAAGAATATTTTATCTAAGTATTCCAATTATAAGACTTCCTAGAGATTTACACAACCCTCCATTCAAAGAAATCTCAGTTTCGAGGAGCCTTGGATGATCAATCATTTTTGAATAAAAATGAGCATCAGTATCCAATCAAAATACAAGTCAGCCTACAGTTACAGAAAAATGAAATGAACTCTAGGGTGAAAACCCAAAAATGGGCAGTCTAGAGTGATCCAAAGAGTGAAAGAGAAAATAATATTTCATAGAAGCATATCCAAGACATACGAGTACAGAAAGGCGGTTTCACTTAACCATGAACACATGCCTACATTATAAGCCTCCAAAGACCATTCTGATCATCCATAGATATCTAAGTTGAACAAGATTGTCTTCATATTACATGCCGCCTATAAGGGTTAACTTTTCTTCAAGGAACGTCAAACTTCGAAGTGCCTGATCGACACCCAAATGAGGAAAGGATGGGCATGGTGAGTAGGTGAGATTGAGAGAGCCACCTTAAATGGGTTAGAATTTAAGAATGGGAATTGTTCCTCTTAAAAGCCTAATAGACTAGAAGAGACTATACATTTGTATGTATCTCCACAATAGTCAAGATCTTCTAAATATACGTTTCATTCGGGTTGATCTCTGTCAATTTGAAGTAAATGTGCTATTGCATTTGATATTTTAGGGGCAAACAAGTTTTTAAAGTGATTGACATTTTCTCCCCAAATTTTGATGTTTACCATTTCCCCCAAGCACTAGTTTTTAAAGTGTTTAGCAGTATACTACAAATTTTGTTTACCATCCTCTAAACATCAGTTTTCAAAATGTTAGCCTTTTTTTCTAAATCTTAATTTTTAGGCGACTATAGTTTCTCTCCCGAACACTAGTTTTCAAAATGTTTGGTATTTTCTCCCAATTTTATTTTCAAAATGACTGGCTTTTTTCAAAAATTATTGATGAGAATTAAAGCATAGGGACCGAGAGTTGGTTCCCACTGAGATGCTACAAGAAGATTAAGGATGAGTTTAGGGAATTGAAGCATTTTGCTCACCCTAGTGATTAGAAATAGATCAAGGCTCTGCATGATGGGTCAAAGAATCAGAAGTAGTGGAGCCTACGATTGAATGGGGCAATGTTAAGTGGAGAAGATGACAAGGGTTCTTATAAGAATATTGGAAGGAGCAGAAGATCATTTATGAAGACAGGTGATGACCCTGAAGATGAGTAAGCCCTCCACGCGAAAGAATTGAAAGCGCGTTGATCCGAAGTGATTGATAAGATGAAGATTTAAGAGCATACAATGAAGAAATAAAGAGAAAAATAAATTTGGGATTGACCTTTTGAGGAATATGAGCTTATTTAAGCAGCTCTAGAGGAATTCAAAGATTAGCAGAGACTTTGATCTGCAGCTTCATTCTAAAGAAGTGGATCCTATCGAAGATTTTCATTTGGTATTCTCTAAGCGAGATACCACTTTTTAAGTTCTTCGAGCTTGATGTTAAGTATTCTGTTGATGTCAAGAAGGTCAAAAATTGGGGCATCCTTCAAAGTTTTCCAATCTTCAGCTTTCAAGGAAGCAATGAAAATCATCTGGTAGTCTCAAAGCGAGATACCCTTTAATGTCAAGACGATAAAAAATCGGGGCATCCTTTAAAGATTTCCAATCTTCAGCCTTTGGTGAAGCAGTGAAATTTTTTTGACACTCGAGCCATAGGAAAAGTGGTGTCATTTTTGAAGATAAAGGTTCTACATAGGAAGAATAAAGTGAAAGGTTCTATATAGGAAGAACTCATAACTCTAAAAATTTCAAAGCAAAAGGTTCTATATAGGAAGAACCCGTCAAGTTCTATATAGGAAGAACTTGCAGCTCAAAGATTCGAAGCAACATGTTCTATATAGGAAGAGCCTGCAGCTTCAGGATTTTAGAGCAAAAAGTTCTATATAGGAAGAACCCGTCACTCTATCATTTCAGAGTGAAAAGTTCTATATAGGAAGAACTAGTTACTCCAAGAGTGTGAGGTTCTATATAGGGAGAACTAACAGCTCTTAACACTTCAAGGCGAAAGGTTTTATATAGGAAGAACCTATAGCTCAAAGAATTCAAAAAGGGGAGTTTTATATAGAAAAAACACACCGCTCTAGATTTCAAAAAGAAGAAAAAAACTGAAAAAAAAGGAAAGAAGAAAACAAAAAAAGAACAAAAAAGAAAGAAAAAGAGAAAATAAAAAGAATAAAGAAGAATAAAAAAAAGAAGAAAGAAGAAGAAGAAGAAGAAGAAGAAGAAGAAAAAAGAAAGCGAGAAGAAAAGAAGAAAAAGTGTTACAATGCATGCATAATATAGATAGGTGCATGCTAATTTAGAAGCATTTTGCTTGTTTTAAAATAGATATTTGAAGATTACAAGGAATTTGGTCTGCAGCTTCATGTTGAAGAAGTAGATCTTATTGAAGATTTCCAATTGGTAGCCATGTTGGCGTGAATCTAGATCTTAAGTCCTTTGGGCATGATGCTAACCTTATTTTGATGTCAAGACTAGTAGAAACTGGGACATCATTATAAGGGATTTTGGTAGCCATTTTGGCGTGAATCCAGATCTTAAGTCCTTCGGGACATTAATAAGTCATTCGGGTATAATGCTAACCTTATTTTGATGTTAAGACTGGTAGGAACCGGGGCATCATTATAAGGGATTTTGGTAGCCATTTTGGAATGAATCCATTTCTTACGACTTCCGGGCCATCAATAAGTCCTTCGAGCATGATGTCAAGCTTACCCTTTGATGTCAAGACAATCAAAAATCGGAGCATCCTTCAAAGTTTTCTACTCTTCAGCTTTCAAGGAAGCAGTGAAAATCTTTCGGTAGTCTCAAAGTGAGATACCATTTTATGCCAAGACGATAAAAAATCAGGGCATCATCTCAAGAACTTCTATTTCTTTAGCCTTTTGGGAAGAATCATGGATTATTGGTGCTCGCGCCATCAGAAAATAGGGAGACGTGTTTGAAGACAAAGGTTCTATATAGGAAGAAGCCACATCTTTACAATTCCAAGACGAAAGTTCTATATAGGAAGAGCTAGTAGTCCTAAGATTTCAGAGTAAGAGGTTCCATACAGGAGGAACTCATGACTCTAAGCGAAAGGTTCTATATAGGAAGAACCTGAAGCTCAAAAGACTCTAAAGCAAAGAGTTTTATATAGAAGAAACTAATGCTTCAGGATTTTAAAACTAGAAGTTCTGTATAGGGAGAACTCTTAGTTTGAAGAATCCAAGATTCAAAAGGTTCTATATAGGGAGGACCCGCAGTGTTGATAGTAGAAGGCAAAAAGTTCTATATAGGAGGGACTTGCAGCCCAAAAACTTTACCGAGGACAAATTAAAATTCTATACAGGGAGAATTTGTTTTCCAAGGAACCAGTCAGAAGAGCTTGTGACCTCGAATTTTTAATTTCAAGATTTTGTCTTCTCCAACGGATCCTCCATTTAGAAGATTGAAGCTTAAAGAGTTGGCCGAGGAAGAGCGGAAAGTTCTAGAAGAACCTATGATTCCGAAGCCAAGGACAAGGAACTAGGACAAAAATGAGTTTTGATCTTTTCTTTGTTCTCGTTTCACAAGAACAAGTAAAGAGGGGCAGCTGTAATCACTCATTTTTGTCCGAGTTTTAGTATTATTAGTATAATAATATTATTAATGTAAAATCCATAAAAAGTTAAAAAAAATATTAATATATATAATAAAATAAAAAAGTAAAAAGAAAAAAAAGGAATGAAAGGATGTGACTCAAGATGAGCCACGTCACCTCACATCTTTTTATTTTGCCTATAAAAGGAAGTGGGGATAGGGGCTTTGGAGCATGAAGAATCGGGAAAATGCAGGCCAAATAAGAGAGCATAGCTCTCGGATTGCCAAGAGTGCTCTCGACCCCACTTGGTTCGATTTAGTATTCGATCGGTGATTTTTATAGTCCGATCGAATTAGTTTTTAGGCCTGTTGAGATGGCACGGAGATTTTGGTGGGGGTCGGTCAAAGTTTTTATCCGAGTTCTTAGGGGTAAAAATTTGATCCTTATCTTTGTATTTATTTTATTTTATTATTGGTTTAGAAGTAGGGTGATATATAGTTTTGTATTTAATATTGGTATGCTTTTTTAATATATATTTTTATGTTGTATTAGATTTAATACATTATTTAGATTTTATGATATATTAATGTTCATGTTTTTATTTATGTTCATATATGATTTATTATGTTTATTAAGTTGCATATTCGATATATTTAATTGCCAATACGGTGCTCCTTTTTTTACGGTAAACTTGGCTACCAGTCTAAGACGTAGATGGTAGTTCTCATTTATCCCTCGAACATTGGAGCCCTTAAAATTTACTCGCACATATAATCGAATTTTAATTTAATCATCACTTTAACTTGTAAAATTTGATATTAATAAAGCGGTAATTATTTGGTACCAATTTTGGGCGGTGTGGGGGTGCTAATCCTTCCCCATCCGTAATCAATTCCCGAACCCAAGTTTTTAAAAAACCAATCTCTGGTTTTTGTTTTAATGGTTTTCGGTATACCCAAAGTGGTCAGTGGCGACTCCAAGTTTTTCAAAAATATGAGTTTTCCCAAAATTCCCCATTTTAAATAAATTTTTCAAATAAAAGCATGACCCTATTTAATAATTTATTATTTTCGTAGCGGCCCCAAAAAAATAGTCGTTACACCTCTCTCCGTTGGAACTTTCTTCCCAGATGGATTTCATGAACCTTGTGAATCTCTTATCTAGCATAGCCATTTCTTCATCTTCTTCTTCACTAGAATCGGTCTCTTCTTGTGAAGCTTTGAGAGCAATTCCCATCTTATTTTCCTCTATTTCCTTTTTCTCTTTTTTCTTCTCCTCATCTTCTTTTCATTTCTTCATAATCGCATGAGTGAGAAGAGATCCCAAAAGTGCATCAAGCTTTAAGGTCTTGAGATCCTTGGCTTCGATGATGGTGGTCTTCTTTGAGTCTCATGACTCGGGAAGAGAATAGATAAGCTTCTGAACAAGTTTGTCTTTCGGGATGACTTCTTCATATCCTTTAAGTCTGTTGACGATGATGGAGAATCTATCGAACATCTTGGTGATGTCTTCATCCGGTTCTATCTTGAAGTTCTCATAACTTAAATTAAGGAGTTCAATCTTGGTCTCCTTCACTTCATTTGTGCCCTCATAAGTAACTTCAAGTTTGTCTCATATCTCCTTCACACTTGTGCAAGAAGACATCTTGGCGTACTCGTTCGGTCTAAGAGCACAAAAGAGAATGTGCATGGCTTTATCGTTGATTTGCAGCTTCTTTCTATCTTCATCAGTGTATTTTTGGCTTTATCTTGGGGACGCGCCGGTCTTCTTCTTCCTTTATTAGAATAAATGGTCCATCTTCTACTATATCCCAAAGGAGGTAGTCATTTGACTTGATGAAGAGACTCATTTTATTCTTCCAATAGGGATAGTTTACCCCATTAAAATAAGGTTATTTAGAGATAGATTGAGATTCAGCGAGGTAGTTGCTGGAAGTAGAGGTCATGGCATGACTTGTGGATTGATTGAACACCTTAGGATTGACTCAAGAGGATGTAAAGCCTTCCAATGAGTGTAGCTCTGATACCAATTGTTGGGATGAACAATCAATGCAAAATGGCCAAGAGGGGGTGAATTAGAAATTTAAAAATTGGTGGAAGTAAAAAGATAAAGACACAAGAATTTAGAGTGGTTCAACCTTCTCAATAAGGTTTACGTCCACTACCTTAGCTATTCACAGTAAGGATTTCTCAAATCCACTAGATTTGTTTTTCTTTTTAGGCTCAAGGAGATAACCTTACAACTCCCTTAAGGTTTATACTCCAAAATCTTAAGAACTCTCACAAAGAGAAAAATATAAATTTAGCAAACTAAAAATCCTTACAAGGTAGAGTGTTTGCACAATTCTAGGCTCACTAAAACCCCAACACTTGAATAAAAAGATTACAATTGAAATCACTCAAGTGGGTTTACAAGATTTGACACTAAAAGCTCGAAGATCGGTGGATGTGTGCTTGAATGCTTTAGACTTGTTGAATTGTTGTTGAAAAAGCTTTGGACACTTGATTTTTTACCCCCTCATTGAATTCTAGCTGTTTAGGTAGTTGGGATATTGATTATAGTTGTTGGGATACATTTTTCTTGCAATAAATATTGTTTGGCAACACTGGATATTAGTACACGAACAGCCGTATCGGTACTTGCCATAAGAGAAAATAGTCGTTGCAACAAAGAGGTATCGATACACGAGGAGCCTTATCAATACGAAATGTGTATTTTACAAAAGGTATCGGTACAGGCCGTATCGTATCTATACCGATTTTGCTCACTGGAATCCTTGGAAGTTTTGGTTAAAAACTCGTATCGATACGCCTATAAGGGTATCGCTATGTGTTAACTGGTTTTCAAAGTTATGATTCCAATAAGCTGCCAAGGCAACTGCCGAATAATAAATACAAAGATTTGGAAAATCTTTAACCCCCGTACAGGTACGCTATAAGCTGTATCGATACTCATAAGCAATTTGGTTTTCAAGTTTCAAATGGCGTACTGACACATGACCAGCCGTATCAGTACCCTATAGCCATTAAGAAAAAATCAATTTTCCATTAGCAAAAACTCGTACCGATACGCCATAGGTCGTATCGGTACTCTTGTACCAAATTGACTATTTTGAGTACTAAAACACTCAGAAAATATTTGGGGTTTAAGGTTTTAACTTAGAAATTATTTTAAGTTTGAATCCTTGTCAATTTAGTGAAACAATTGAGTATTTAAAATTTATCCCTTTTTATAAAATAATCCTTATTATTTCAAAATCAAATATAGGTTCAACAATATCTATTTTAGATTTCTTATAGTTTTTCATAATTTTTTATTTGTATTATTCAATTAATTATATAAAAATAATAATAATATATAACCCTTAAACTCAGCCTAGAAGAAAAGGTTGAATTTAGGAAGTCATGATTGAAACTTAACCCTCAAGAAAACCAATTTTAAAAATTATACTTTAATTTAAAAAGAATATATAACGATAATCTAACAAATATCTTATAATAAATAAAACGTAAATGTCATAATTAATATTTGAATGTTTAAATAAAATCTCTGAAATAAAATCATAATAAAAGAATACTAAAATAATCCGAAAAACATAAATAGTCCCCAAGTATGAAATTACATCAATATCCCAAAATAATAAATAATAATTTGAAAAACTAAAAATGATTTTGTATTGATAAATATGATAATCGGATAAAAGTGAGATCCTCCAATACCCCGCCGCCTAAAGTCCAAAGATATCTGTAAGAGGAAACTATGGGGGGAGTAAGCTAAAGAACTTAGTATGTCTCTAAAGTTCAAGAAAACTATAATAGTAAAACTTAGTATTATTTTCTTAAAATCCTTTAAACCATAACACTTAAATCACAAGCGCAATTCAATGCACCCAACTACAACCTCCAAGAGAAGAGGAAAGTTCTCAGAGCCCCTCACTGCAACCGCCAGTCTTAAGTGTATCAACCATTTGAAGGGATGATATTCGTAAATTTCCTTCATACAAACCCAACCCATGCTCATACAATGATATGATGAATAAACTCAAATTTCATAAGCACGGTTCTATAAATCCGATATTCCATAAACATACTTCATAAGTCATAGCTCATAAATCGTAGTCCATAAACATAGTTCTGTAAATATGATGTTTCATAAATCATAGATAAAACACATTCTTAAAAAAATATGCATGTGATGATAAACATACAAACCATAGTGCAAATCATAATCAAAACAAGGTGTAAAACGCCAACACACAGAAAAATAGTTTATTTATAGCACCGGAAGAAACACACCTTAAACAATAATAGCTCTAACGTCGGGAAGAATGCTTCTAACGTTCGGGTTTAGCTGAATCGGAACCTACGATATAAAACTCTACATCAAAATCTATCACGATGACTACAAAATTATTCTTAATTATTTATTAACCAAAATTTATTGATACAAGTACACTTATTTGATTCGCATCATTGATTTTCAAATCAATCAAAGACACTGTTGGACTGAGCGGTTCGAGTTAGAGCGGAACTGATTAGATAAGTCAAACGATTGAACATAGGTTGGATCAGATACGAATCAAATCAACTCTCGCAAACAGATTCGGTGACGGTACAAACAACGCTGCCACGTTCAGCAGTGCGTACATGACTATCAGGTTGGTGGGACGAGTTGTCAATGGTTGTAGCGGCTGAGCAGCAGGGCTTTCACGGTCCTAGGTAATGGGTTCGTGTGCGATACGCAAGGCTGGGCACAAAGTTGAATCGTGTTAGAGGTGCATGAGCACCGAAGGATGGTTGGTCAGAAAAGTGGCGTTGGGGTTTGGGTTGAATCAGTAGGGGAAACAAGGGTTTTGCTTACATTAAAACATAATGTTTGCTTATATATATAATTTTAAAAAAAATAAGATATGTAATTAATAGTGGATAACTAAAAAAACATAAAATGTAGCAATTTAAATGAAACTGAATTTCAATTTCCAAAAGAACTGGGTCAATTGATCAATAGGTCCTCAAATTCTTTAAGACTCTCAAAGAAGGAAGGAACTTTAGAGAAATTCTAATTTTGCAAATTGGTCCCATATTTGGTTTTCAATTATTGACAAATCGTTTTTGTCAAAGTCTTCTAAAATTAAGGTTTTTAATTTGGGACTAAAAATTCAGAGTGTTATAATATATACCATATATATATATATATATAAAGTCACATGTAGAAATAGATTAAAAGCACGTATAAATTTGTTATTTATTATATAATAGATTTACACGTGCTTTCAATATATTTCCATATGTGATATTAAAATAGGACTTAGAAGTTCAGCTATAAAATGCCCAATGTGCATCACACTTTGTACATCCTCGGCTCACAATCTTCATATAATTGGTACACAAACTTTAATTCCATTCACTATTTTGGTATTTTTTTTAACAGTTTTAGTCCATAAAACTTATATAATTAATCAATTTTATTATAATTTGAAATAATTTAATAAATTTAACCATTCATATTTAAAAATTCCACCAATTTAATCATTTTTGTGATATAGTCAAACCAAATGAGTCTATCGGATCAAAACAACAGTTAGATAACTGAATTCTACCATAAATCAACAAGTTACTTTAAAAATTTTATTATACCAAGAAAGTAGTATAGCATATATAGGAGAAGACAAACAGATTAGGTGAATAACAAAGTGTAAATTGATAATAAAAAATAAATATAGAGTTAAATTTATTAAATTGTTTCAAATTAGGACCAAATTGATAAAATATATAAGTTTTAGTACCAACTCGGAAGAAGATGCCTAATTCTAGTGCCATTTTGGGAGCAAAAATTCTTTATTTGTGAGATTATGTCTAATTAATTAGGTATCAATTTGGGAGAAAAATTTTAGATACCAACTTTGGAGAAGGTGTATATTTCATCCACTAAATGTATATTTAAACATATTTTAATCATTGCAATTTACAAATAATAGAATATAAATTAATAAATTCGAAACAAAGGTGTCAAAATTATAGAAATATTTTTCATAAGTTTTACGAGTATTCTCATTTTTCACGCTATATCAGCAGTTGCCCAAAGGTGCAAACCTCACAAAGATATTAACATAGCGGTAGATTATGGTCACTTTGAAAAGAAAAAAAAATATATTGTCAATGTATCAAATAATTACATTATATATAATATGATAATAATTTTATAAAAAATAAAAAACAAGACTTAAATTGTTAAAGGTCCTCTAAAATAATTAAATTCGGGTTAACCTCTAGTAAAAAACAACACGCAATTAAGCCTTTTAAATTATGGAATGCAATCAATTGGGCCTTTCTTTTTAATATCTCTAACGGTCCATTAAGTGATGACGTAACATGTTATAAAATAAAATTGATGTGAAAAATGTTAACGTATGAGAGACTTGATCGGATGCTATTTTTTATTAGGAATTTAATTGATATATTTCATTATTTTACAAGGGTTTTTTAAGTGCAATTTTTCTTTAAAAATGTATTACTAAAATGTTTAAAATATAAAAACCATAAAATTTTAAGAAAATCATAAATAATTATAGGCTAATATTAAAAATATAGAACATTTATAAATTATAGACATTCATAAAATAATTACATAAAATTATAATAATTATAGATTAAAAATTTACAAAATTATTTAAATATGTTTGGGTATAGTTATAGAAAAAAATAATTTTTTAAAAATATCCAAAAACACGTCGATTGTGTATAGTTCGTTGACATTGTCGTTGTACCATATACATTAGGGCGTGGAATCAAGCATACGTAAGTGCTCAATATCTTTCGATTTATGGGTGGACAGTGATGTAACGTTGAATGTTCAAAAAAAATCTAAAAAGACTTGAAATAAAGAATTTATAAAAAAATAATATGTTATTATATCATGTCGTATTAGAACAAAAGTGACTAGTTTGTAACAATATATTAATTGAATGGCCTACTTGTAACAATTCTTTTAATTAAGGACTTGCTTGTTAGGAGAGTGACATGTGTGATAACTTTTTTATTAAATGATAACTTTTAGAAGGAAAATGACATATTCATTAGGGATTTATATCTGGTAGAAACTTTTAGTTTCTACAAGCGCTTTAGTTTTAGGGTTTAGGGACTCGGTTTAGGGTATATGGTTTAGGGTGTATGGTTTAGGGGTTTAGAATTTAGGTATAAAAGCTAGAATTTAGGGGTTAGAGTTAGTTTAGAGGTTATAATTTAGAATTTAGGGGTAGTATGTTGAGAATTTAGGTTTTAACCTATAAACCCTAAATTTAAACCCTAAACCCAAAATTCTATTCACAATCACTAAATTCTAAACTACTAAACCTAAACCCTTAAACTTTACCCCCTAAATTGAGTCTTTAAACTATAAAATTAAGGAGCTTGTGAAAACTAAAAGTTTCTACCACCGGTGTATCAAATAAATATTCATTTATTAGTAGACTCATAGTTAAGTGATATCGGATGTAGTTTACCAAAACAATAAAAGTAATATGGTTTATTGGTAGAGCAAAGTTATTACAAGTTCCGGACAGAAGCAAGCAAATGAAATCATCAATCAAACAACAATGCTCAGTTAAAAAAGGAAGAAAAAATAACACAAAAGAATCACCTCGTCTCAAACTGTCGTCTCCAACTTCAAAACAAAAGATCAAAATGGGGGAGGGAATTAGATTGTTTAGTGAAGAAGGAAGAAAGAAAGAGTTCAACTTCAGTAACCATATTTAGGGGCTGGCTGAACTTGGGAGGTGTAGAAGAAAGGTCCGACTGAGTACAATTTCGTCTTCTTCTCGTTTAGAACACGGAAAGCAGAAACAAGAGCACCCTCTACGGCTTTGTTCAAATTACTGGGAACATTACAGGTCTCGGACGGAGAGCTTTTAAGATACGCCTTGCACTCTCTAAGCTTCAACTTATCGCGTCCTAAATCAGACAAAGGAGCAAAGAAGTAACCTTTTGCATCAGTCGGTTTGCTGCAAATGGAGATACTTTTCTCCACCCCGACCTCATCAACAGCTTTACATGTTATCGTTGCCAAAGCCCCTACTCATGCCAAAGAAACAAAAGAAAGTGAGTAAGAAAACATAAGAACCCAATCACATTTAATCGATTCAAATCACAATTCAACAGGACCTTACCTTGAATTGGGTAATAATTGGAACCTGTTTTACACAAAACAGTCCCTTGAACAGCAATGGACAGATGTTTTTTCACTTCTTCTGGCATTGTTCCATAGGAAGGCTTTTCGTCACCTTTTCCATACCCAGATTTTTCTTCCCCTTCTGGTTTTGGCTTGTATGTGTCTTGATTTGCACCATAATTCGGCTTCTCTTCTCCTTCTGGCTTGGATTTGACAACGTATGGGTTTTTGTTGTAATCAGGTTTTTCTTTCTCTTCTGGTTTTGGCTTGTAGGCGTCTTGATTTGTGACATAAGTAGGCTTGTCTTCTCCTTCTGGCTTTGCCTGAGGGCTGTCAGCCGGTATTCCATCGAAACCATACTTAAACGAAGCATCACCATAATCGCCAGCCGAAGCAATTGCTAGAAATGACAGTACAAGTAGTGAGAATGCCAAGGAGAGACGTGAGAGAGCCATTGCAAAGTAATAATTATTACTACAAGAATAAAGAAAGAAAGATAAGTGGACGAAGAATAGTGGCTCACACCGTTGCTATTTATAGGAAATTGGTCACAAATTAAAATAAACAATGTAGAAAAGGTTGAGTGCACGATGGTAACGTGACTTACTTGGGTACCACGACCTACATCTAATGTACATGAATGCTCCTCCAACCCCTATTATAGTTGTAACCAAAATTTTATAAATAAAAACTCACTAAATTTGTATTTTAAAATTATAAAATTCAAGCTATACAAAAAACCATTACTCAACCTATAACCTAAAATGCGCAAAGCTCTAAATTACTTCGATCTACAATATTCATTATTCAGTTAACGTGAAATTAAGATATAATGCTCTCTTTTTCTTTCATCTTCCCACCGTTAGAGTTTGGAAGAAGATAATTCATCGTTGAAAAATTAAAGGAAATCATGAACCATGAAATTTTTCAGAAAAAATAAAAAAAGTTTTGAAAACCTTTTCTAATATTTTAAAAGATAGATGTGCAGTCATAATGTCGTTAATTACTTCATGGTAGAGTGACAAAAATAAGAACAAATCAAAAATTCAGTAATCAAATCTAAAATTTTAAACTTAAGTACCAAAATAGGAGTGAAAATAAAGTTAAGTGATGAAATTTAAAATTTACCCTTAAAAATTAAGGAGCTTAAATAGAAATATACGAAGTAATTTATAGCAAAATTTAACTTTTAAAAATATCAAAAAACACTTAAAACAAATAATTTATCAAAAACAATAGGAAATCTAACTTCAACGTCAATTAACTATATACTTTATAATAAATATGTCCCTTTTCTTTTATAAAAGTAATGGCATTTTGCTTACAAACATGTCACTTTACTTTGGTATAATAATAATTTTAGTCCTCAAATATTATGCATTTTATTAATTCGAAACAATTCAATAAATTTATTCATTCATATTTAAAAATTCTATCAGTTTAGTCTCTTTTTGCGATATTGTCAACACAAGCGAGCACATTAGATCAAAACAATAGTTCAATAACTGCATTTTGCCATAAAGTAGTAACAAATTGTTAAATTGTTATAGCATTTCTAGGGTAAGAATATGCAATTTAGGAGAATAATAAAGATTAAAATGGTGAAATTTTTAAATATTAAGAGTTGATTTATTGGATTATTTCGAATTAGGATCAAATTAATAGATTGTATAAGTTTTGGGAACTACATATATTATTATACCATGTCGTATTAGAATAAAAGTGATTTTTTTGTAACAATATGTTAATTGACATGTTTAATAGTAATGGTTTATTGATAGAGCAAAGTTATTATTACAAGTTCCGGACAGAAAGCAAGCCAATGAAATCATCAATCAAACAACAATGCTTAGTTATAAAAGGAAGAAAAAAATAACACAAGAATCAACTCAAATTGTCGTCTCCAACTTCAAAACAGAAGATCAAAATGGGGAGGAAATTAGTTTGTTTAGTAGAGAAGAAAGAGTTCAACTTCAGTAACCATATTTAGGGGATGGCTGAGCTTGGGAAGTGTAGAAAAAAGGTCCGACTGAGTACAATTTCGTCTTCTTCTCGTTTAGAACACGGAAAGCAGAAAGAAGAGCACCCTCTATGGCTTTGTTCACATTACTGGGAACATTACAGGTCTCAGACGGGGAGCTTTTAAGATACGCCTTGCAGTCTCTAAGCTTCAACTTGTCGCGTCCTAAATCAGACAAATGAGCAAAGAAGTAACCTTTTGCATCAGTTGGTTTGCTGCAAATGGAGAAGGTTTCCTCCACCCCGACCTCATCAACAGCTTTACATGTTATTGTTGCCAAAGCCCCTATCCATGCCAAAGAAAGAAAAGAAAGTCAGAAAACATAAGAACCCAATTACACTTCATAGTCAATTATAGGGTTAATAGGATTGTCCAACAGAACCTTACCTTGAATTGGGTGATAATTGGAACCTGTTTTACATAAAACAGCCCCCTGAACAGCAATGGACAGATGGTTTTTCACTTCTGGTTTTGTTCCATAGGAAGGCTTTTCGTCCCCTTTTCCATACCCAGATTTTTCTTTCCCTTCTGGTTTTGGCTTGTATGTGTCTTGATTTGCACCATAACTCGACTTCTCTTCTCCTTCTGACTTGGGTTTGACAACGTATGGCCTTTTGCTATAATCAGGTGTTTCTTTCTCTTCTGGTTTTGGCTTGTAGGTGTCTTGATTTGTGCCATAAAAAGTAGGCTTGTCTTCTCCTTCTGGCTTTGCCCGAGGGCTGTCAGCCGGTATTCCATCGAAACCATACTTAGATGAAGCATCGCCGTAATCGCCAGCCGAAGCAATGGCTAGAAATGACAGTACAAGCAGGGAGAATGACAAGGAGAGACGTGAGAGAGCCACTGCAATGTTACAATTATTACTACAAGAACAAACAAAGAAAGACAAGTGGATGAAGTATAGTGGCTTACACAGTTGCTATTTATTGAGAAATTGGTCTCCAAATTAAAATAAACAATGTAGAAAAGTTGAGTGCACGATGGCAACGAGACTTGCTTGGGTACCACGACCTGTAGTGTACATGTATGCTTAGATGCATGCTCCTTCACCCCCTATTAAAGTTGTAACTCAAATTTTATAAATAAAAATCATACACGAGTGATAAAAAACTTATTTTTCACGAATAGATTCTAGTTTAAGATTTAAAGTTTTGGTTTTAATTTTAGATTTTTTAAATTTAAAGATTAAAGTTAAATTTAGAGCTTAAGAGTTAAAATTTATGATTTTTTGGGGTTAGAATTGGAGAATTAAATTTTATATTGTTGAGTTTAAATAATCGTGTTTGTGTAAACAAAATTTAACTAACAACACATCAAATATTTACTAATAAAAAGCAATTTTTCTAAAGACTACTGATGGTGGAGAGTGGCTGAGCATAGGGTACAAAATTTCAGTAGATTAAAGTAGAGGTACTAAACCCACAAGTTTCATTTAACATGGGACAAAATGCAGAATTTGACAAAAACTAATTTTTTAGGATATTACTTTCGATGAGAAAAAAATAAAAATAGCTTATGGTTAAAGATTAATGTATTACATGTGCTCAGATTCGACTCAAATTCAATATATTTTTTGCGTTGAACTCAAATAACATACGGAATTATGGGAGGCTTGATTACTGAAATTTCTATATCTCCAAATGAATGCCTTTTTCCCCTTTTGGTGTTTAAGAAAATATGAACTTTCTGTACAACTAAAACCAAAAGCAACACCCTTACCATACATAAAGAATCAAGAGAATTGGTGTGGCATCAGAACTTGATGATGCCCTCTCTTATTTTTTGCATTTAAATTTCATTTCAATCAGTCTCCTCACAAAAAATATGGGAGGCTTTTCCCCTTATTAGTCAATCCATGGCTATTTTCTCACTACAGAAAACGCACAAACAAATTCCAAGCCAATGGGAATGCCTCAAAAATATTGTTTTCCATGACCAGAATATGAAGCAAATCACAGTCGGATTCTATTTTTTAAGCCGACTAATTGATAGAAGAAGAAAAAATGATCTCAAAATTAAAACCTAAGCAATCGATGCTCAAGTCTCCTCTACCTATAAAAAGCTTTAGTCAGATGGGCCAATCATTTTCTCAGGCACCACAAGATTGTCGAATTCTTCGCATGTGAGCACACTGCTTTTCAATGCTGCTTCCTGCAAATGATAAGCACAAACAAGTGTAGGAAATATTTAGCATTCCAGCCATCAAAGAAAAGGATTAGAACAAACGTTTTAATGGCCAAACTATGAGCATGACTTAAGTGACCTATGTAGGTCAAATTTCCATATATACTAAGATAGTTGCCGTTAACTACAACAAACATTCTACTGAACTAGGTGACGAGTCATTGCTAACAAATCTAACCTTCAAAGTGCAGCCTTCCTTGTGTGCTTTCTTGGCAACTGCTGCAGCATTGTCGTAACCAATTTTCTGAAAGCAAAGACATCATTAGAGACTCATTGTGGAACAACTGATCCTAGATAGAAGGGATGAATTAAAACTTACAGGGTTCAAGGATGTGACGAGCATTAGAGACTGCAAGACCATTCAAAATGCCACACGACACATGATAGCTTGGCAATCTATCATATGATATCAAAATACACTTAAAATATCCGAGATGTAGCATTGACTGACCTCATGAAGTAATTTTGAAATCCTTTCCCTATTAGCTTGGATTCCCTTAACGCAGTTCTTCTCAAACGATGCAGATGCGTCGCCCAACAATCTTAAATGACTATAGCAAAGAATGACTGATCATAAGTGAGTGAAAATGAGCAAGAAGGAGAAAACTCCAAGGCATGTCAAACATATGATTGTCAAATCTCAAACTCTAAGAATATTTTCATTGCAAAAACTCACATAATTCGTATGCATTTTATAGTCTTAGCCTCCTAGGAAATAAAGAGATTTGGCCTTTCAAATGATTAGTGCAGAAAATTTATATATTCGGTTTTGGAGGTGTTGAAAGTATATTAATGCAATTTTTCAATTTCTGTAACAAAAACACATACATGCAGGAGTGCAGTAGCAATCATTGGCTTGAACACATTCAAATCAAAGTGGCCATTTGATCCACCCACTGTGATAGCCACATGGTTATCCATTACCTGCAAGAAACCTTCCATCTTGTTATAAACTGATAAAAGAGACAATGTAACCACCACAAAATAAATTCTCCAGAGAGAATACCATCTGAACGTGAAAAAATGATAGTAACATAAATTTACCTGGGCACAGACCATAGTCAGAGCCTCACACTGGGTAGGGTTCACCTTCCCCTGAAACAGGATAAGTTCAGTCAAACTAACCAGATTATATGGGAAGAGAAATAGTCAAAGAGCACATAGAATAGAAAGAAAAAAGGACTTTGCCGATAAATGAATCCATAGAAATTGAGATGAGAATCTTACAGGCATAATACTACTGCCTGGCTCATTTTCAGGAAGAATGAGCTCACCAAGGCCACATCGGGGACCACTGAATAAGGAAAATGCTGAAACAATCAGAATAATGCTAAACCAGAAAAAAAAAATTCAAAGGTTATCCAAGCTGCATACAAACCTTCCCAGTAAGTGTATGTCATTAGCAATCTTCATCAAGGATGTAGCCACAGTGTTTAGGGCTCCACTAGTTTCAACAAAAGCATCATGTGCAGCCTGATTAAAGAAAAATAAATATTCATGAATGTGCAACTATTTTGCATCACAAGTTAGGAGATATAAGGTGATAATCAATTCCTTCAAACTAAACTAAAATGGAAATTAAATAAATAAATGCTTAATCAGAGAGGTTAAGAAATTTACCAAAGCTTCAAACTTATTTTCTGCTGTGACAAATGGCAAGTTTGTTTCCTCAGCTACAGCTGCAGCTGCAGCTATTTTTACATCAAACCTAGATCAATTTTAACATTGGGCACTGTCAAATTCAGCACGAGACAATCTAAAGGTTCGCATTTAGCAGTTATGACATAAATATTGCTCTCAGATAATGGTTCATTCTTCATAGTAATTTCATTTTAAGGTTCGCATTTGGCAAACTTGTGATAACTACTTCAGTCCATGACAACAGATGCAACATCTATAATCTGAAAATAATACATAGAAAGTGCACACAGGTGCAATAGATTTAAAAAAAATCAATGATCAATGGGTATCTCTGAGCATAAAGTATATGAGATAAAACATGAATTATAACTTGAAAGAGAAGTAGAATCATAAAGGGATAGGAACTTAATAAATCAGAGAGCAAAAACAAAGCAACCAGATAAAATAAATCAAGAATATGGCATCAGAACAAACAAACGAAAGAAAAACAAATAAAATTGACAAAGGCTAACAAACATACCCTTTCTTTGTATTCAATCCTGTCCCCACAGCAGTACCACCTTGTGCAAGCTGTCATATAGCACCCCCTATATGTCAGTAGTCAGAACAGGTTACAAGGAATACCATATAGGATTGCATACTTGATACATGTGTGGAAGGGTGCACAAAACTCGATCAATTCCATACTTGACCTATAACAATACAAAACCACGTAATAGTTAAAAGTTGTCCCTCATTGTAGTCCCTCCACTAAATATAATTGAACCCAAAGTACATAAAAGCAAGTAAGCAACTGCATAATGAGCTTACTTGTGTAGTACAGCCACTAAACTCTTGACCAAGAGTCAAAGGTGTTGCATCTTGAGTGTGAGTGCGACCAATTTTGACGATATCTTTGAATTCAACAGACTAGGGAAAACAACACAAGGAAATTTCAACTTAAAGTTTGAACTCATCCAAGTTAAAAGCTCACAGGTATAGGATCAAACATAAAACACAATGACAGAGTTAAGATTTAACGGACTCGGTAGCATATATGTAGATTCAAAAGCAAAGTCGAAAAATAATAGATCATCTTGTGGCTGAACATATATTACTCACAATGATTCACCAGAAGAGACCGTAATAGTACAAACTAAAAGACAACATCATTGGCAAGAGACATGTTAAAATAACTAATCAAAGAGCCAAAGAGATAGAAATCAAATAAGAAAATATCAGCATCAACAATCAGGCATGGCCAGAAAATTGCCCTTTGTGGCAGTAGATGCTGATGTTTTAATTAATGTGAATGGACATGGGAAAAACAGTGGCATATAAGGAATAGATCTCTATTTAAGAATAAAAGAAAAGAAAAGCAAGGTAAGAATGAGAGAGATTTAAAAAAAATAACACGATAAACTAGAGGCCAAAGCACAACCTTTGAATGTAGAGCAGAATGCAAAACTTTCGATTTAACTTTCAATTTAGGTATTAATCTTGAGTTTATTTCCGTAGCAGCCGCAATGTGCATTACCTGGAGAAAGAAGAAAATGTAGCATAAGTAAAGAGGCAGCTCAAAACCTACCATGCTAAGCCGAGGACAAACAAAATGGTGTAGGTGAATTCTTGAAATCTACAAATATTAATCTAAAGAAGGAAGAAACCGATAAGTTAAATGGGTAATTCCGGCTTACAGTAGGGAATGTTTCTTTAGAAGATTGAGATCGGTTCACATGATCATTTGGGTGCACATACTTTTCACCGCGCTTATGCCCAAGGATCTCAGCTGCTCTATTAGCAATAACCTGAAAATTTCCAAAGTCAGGAGCTAAGTTATAAAATTTACTATAAAAAATTCTCTAATGAAAAAGAATCATTCCATTCAAGAAGTCAATGAAAATCTAAGCTAAAAAAACCTCATTGGCATTCATGTTACTCTGGGTGCCGCTACCAGTTTGCCAAACAACAAGCGGGAAGTGATCGTTGAGTTTTCCTTCGGCTGCTTGCATTATGGCTTTCCCAATGGTTGGATCAAGACCATAGCCCATGTTAACCTAAATTAAAAAAAAACAATTAAATTATGGCAAAAACACTTCAATATTGAGAATTATTAGGATTCACTTATCAGCTTAGAGAAGAACCTTGGCAGCACATTTCTTGAGAACACCAAAGGCCCGAATAATAGGTTCGGGCATCCGTTCACGCTTGCCCCCTATATCGAAGTTCTGTAAAGATCTCTGAGTCTGCGCTCCCCACAATCTATAAACCATGACAACACAAACCACGGGTATAACTACTTCACTCTTTTATTTAAAAAGTTATACTAGTGGTGCGAATGAAAAAACAAACAAAAAACACAGTGATGAGAGGGAGAAACGAACTTATCGGAGGGGACATTAATGGGGCCGAAAGTGTCTCGTTCCTCCCTAAACGACGTGGAGTAGGATCTCCAGCAGGTGGCGTAACGGAGAGAGGTGGCTAGCTGGGAAGTGGTGGGTCCAGATGAGAGTCGCCGAGATACGATATACATCTCCATTTCTTACTTCAAAAGGGAAAAAAGGAACAAACTTCAATCAAGAGTAATGATATAAAGCTCTGAAAACATTCAAGATTAAGATTTTTGAAACAAAATGAGCTGTAACAGAAAACACAATACCTGAGATGAAGAGTTTAGGAGAAGGACAGAGATGGGGAATGGGTCAATGATTGTCGCCGGAGTTGTGGGGAATATTTCTGGGTTTTTGGAAGAAAAACAAAAACAAGGCTAATAAAGAAAGCTTGGTCTTGGGCTGCAGAATGGGTCAAAGGTGGTGGGCTATGACGACTTTGTTCCATGGAGATTTCTCATCATCATTCCGTTTTCCAATGGCTATTATCCTTCACGCCAATCGAGAATGGACTTTTGGAGTGTACATCTCAATTTACAGTTACAATATAGAAATCCGGGAGAGTCATGCGGCTGAAACAACGATAAATTTTAAAATTTGTTTAAAAATTTAAAATATTAGTGTTTTTATAATATTTTAAATTGATTTTTTTTATAATTTTTGATGAATTTTTATTCTTATTTTTTAATAATATTTTAAGTTTTTTGATAAAGTATCGAAATTTATTTTATAAGTATCAAAATTTGTCAAAAATCACGAAAAAATAATTTAAAAAATTTAATATTTTAAATTTCTTTACCGATTTTAAAATTTATTGTAGTTTAACTGCACTACTCTCAATAAATACTTATACTTCAAATAAATACTTTATTATATTTTCAACCAACTCCATTTGCTAGCGTCCAACTTGTCTCATGTTTCGATGCAAAGGTTGTCCAACTCCATTTGCTAGTGTCCTTGATGTTGGTGGCCTAAATAGAAATCCTCCTTTTTTTTTTTTAAGTGTCTTTATTTATATTCACTTATTAAAAAAATAAGTTTAGGATTTAAGGTTTAAGTTTAGAGTTTAAAGAATTTGGCGTATGATGTATATTTTAGGATATTGGGTTTAGAATTTAGAATTTAGAATTTAGGGTTAAAGCTTAAAATTTAATCTTTTTACTGTTTATTAGTGTTGGAACATAGAAATGAGTACAAAAAAAGAGCGGAGGATTTTTATCTGTGGTGGCCCTGCCATAGGATGTAGATTTTTGCTCCAGAAAGGGAATGAGCTTTTTAGTAATTGTAGCGATCTCTTTTTTCTTACGCTAAAAAAAGGGCTTCGAAGTGTTTGGAGGTCTTTCGGGTATTTTAAAAATCATCAGCGGAGTTTTAGAAAAATCGTGTTTTATTTCAAAAATGAAGTCGCCACCGACCACTAAGGTAGGTCGGGCACCATAAAAAACCAGAGATTTAAAACTGTTGGGTTCGGGAGTCGGTTACGGATGGGGAGGTATTAGCACCCCCACACCGCCCAAAATTGGTACTTTAATAATTACCGCTTTATTAATATTAAACTTTCCGGATTAAAGTGACGATTAAATTAAAATTTGGCAATAAGTGCGAGTAGATTTTAAAGGCCTTGTTATTCGAGAGTAAACCGATAAACCACCATCACTGCGCTTGATACGGAACACGTTTACGTTCGAATCAAAAGGGCACCGCACTGACGAAAATATATCTGTATGCAATCTTAGAAACAAAATATTAAACATTCATATTGACATGGCATAAACACATGAATATTACAATATTAAATAAAAGTAATAAAATACATGAACAAAGAAACATAACATATTATGCTAATAAAAAAACATAGACATGGACAAGAAAAAACATGCTTCCAAAACTAAATTAATTGATCCCAACATGCTTAAACACATTAAAACGAACCACAACTATAACACGTGCATGGCATAGATGAAAAATGATGTTAAACTAACAAATCAAGGCAACACATTAACATATATATATATATACAAACTTAATATTTAACACATGATACAATTTGCATGCTTAAATTAAAAACACGACATTAGTATGTAACAAATATCACCCATTTTTAACATGTAACCTAAAATGCGAAATATATGTACAAACATGTTACAAAACAAACATACATCATGGACAAACTTAAATTATGACCTATTAACACGGTAATGCATATAAACGGAAACATACATGAATAAACATGATAAAGACAACACATATGTAAAAACATGAAGAACAAAATGGACATGCATCATAGGTAGACATGGCAAAAAACAAACAAAAAAACATAAAAAAACATATATACAATACGAAGAAACAAATAAAATAGCATAAAAGCATGATATAATACAACTAAAAAACTTAAATGAACATGATATATAAAAAACACATATGCATATAACGAACTATAAAAAAAGAACTAAGAAACACATAATAAATACCGAGAGGCATGAATATTTAAAATTTATCAAGGGACTGAAATGAACTAAAACAAAATAAGAGGACAGAAATTAAAAAAAGAAAACACATATTTAAGGATCAAATTAGAAACTGGAATGAAGCTACAGGGACTGGAAAGGCAAAAAACCCATGCGGCAAGCTCGAAGTGCAAATATCCAAAACGCGGAAGGACTAGGCCGGTGATTTTACCGTTTTGAAAATGATCCAGTTTAATTTGGGGGCCAGATGGAAAGAAATTAAAAAGAAAGAAGGACCTAGGCTGCAATTAGACCAAGTGGCAAGCCCAAACTGAAAAATTACAAAGGACGGAGGTCCTTAGTGAGAGATTATGCCATTTTAAAAAAAATTGTCTATAAAACAAACCAACCGGCCCTCATTTCACTCCTTTCACATTTTTTTAACCCTTAAGAGAGAGCCTCTCATTTCTCTCTGTTTCCATAAACAAACCACCCCAAAAACCTAAAAACTTCTCCGCTCGCCGCGCTTAGGTGGTCTCAAGCGAGGCTCGGTCGCAACGGCCGCCTTGAGCCATCCTAGACCTGGTCTTTCGACCACCAAAACCAACCGTAAAATCCTAAAAAAAACTTTGGAAACCCTATTTTTAAACTGGAAACTTTTTTTGAAACCCAAAATAAAACCATTCTCTTTTTGAACACCGAATCCCACTCCGGTTCACTCATGGAGGAGATTATTACCGGAGAAGGAGCCGAACCACTCAAGTAAAAAGCTTTCTCTTTGTTCTTTCTTTTTTATTTATTTTTACATGCATGAAAGAAAGAGAGATAGGAGGGAGGGATTACCACTGTTGTTCCCTTTTTTTCTATTCAAAACTGGTTTTTTATTTGATTCTGGTAACTTGGTACAAAATATTTGGATACATCTGATATATACATGCCCTTTCTTTGATTCTGATTTTTGTTTGGTAGATAGAAAGAAAGAAAAAATACATATTTTGGTGGATTTGGTTGTTGATAATCCTTGTTTTTTCTGTGATTTTGGCATGTTCGGCCATACTCGATGGTTGGTACGGCGACATGGTGGAGGGATTCATTCGGCCAGAAGGGATCTTAGCCGTTGGATCAGATCTAATCCAACGATTGAGATAGCCTGATGCACGGACGACTCAGATGCACCCTTGGAAAAAATGAGCTGGCCCGAGATGATGCCATGTGGCACGCGGCAGTCGATGAGTCTCACGCGTGGGCGTCACGCGCGTGTGGGAGGCTGAACAGCCCGCGTGTGATCTCACGCGGCCAACTAGAGGGTCATTTCCCTTTGATCGTGGCCGTTGGATCAAGATCTGATCCAACGACTCTATGTTGACTGTGCATAAAGAAAGAATATGTGATTAGGGTTAGAGGTTAGGGGTTTTGATACATGTACCACAAGGCAATTCCAAGGACAAGATGGACTTACTTTTCCACTTGGCCCAATAACCCGAGCCAAGTCTAAGCTAATCAAGGACAAGCTAAATTCGACCGTCCAAGTATTCGTGAGCCAAGGATTACAAGCTTCCATGAAGAAAGAAGAATTTCTTGAAGGAAGTCCACACTTAACATCCTTCAAGAATAATTGGGTCACAAAAACTCAACTTGTTGCACCTTTGGAGATGGATATCCATGAGCCTTTAGATGTCCATTAATTAGCCCTTTTTATTGTAATTAGACTCAATACTTGTTACTATAAAAGATTGGGTCAGATTTTTATTTTTAGCCCAAATTAGGATTTACAAGTGTTTTTAGGCCTAGTTAGTTTTTTAAACAGCCCACACATGCCTCCTTGCCCAAGAACCAATTTCTTATCATCTAAACCAGCCCAAATACCCTTAAATTCGTCCAAATAAAGGCCCTATCAACTTTTACTTGCTGCCCAATCAAAACAGCTCTTATCAGCCCATTACTTGATACCCAAGCAAACCAGCCTTCATCAAGTTTACTTGCTGCTCAAGTAACCAGCCCTTATCAGCTTATAACTTGCCTTATCACCCTATCCATTGCCACACAAGCACAAGGAGTTTAAAGGTTGTTATTTTATTATTATTTTTAATTAGATTAGGTTTTCCTTGTTTTAGTAGAAGTTAAATTACTTTGTCTATCCTTCACCTATAAAAGGATGAAGCATCCATCATTGTAAGACAGATTTTCTTTGATTTATGAAATATTTAGTGAGTTTGTTTTTGCAAGTGCTGATTACTTGTGCCTTCGAAGTCTTCTTCAACATAAGTTCGACGAGTTCTTGTGAGGGAGATCATCTTCACACTCTTGCTTGCCTAGATAATTGCGTCTAGGAGGGTGGGTTAGAGCCGCTTGAGGTTGCTTGCTTAGATAATTGCGTCTAAGAGGGTGCCGAAGACAAAACAACAACAACAATTCACAAGCCATCTTCATCTTCAACCTTCACACCATCTTCCATAATTCCATAAACAAAGCTGGAATTTCCAGATTTGTTTTACCTATCTTCTTCTTAATCTTTTCTCATCTTTTTATTTATATTCTTATTTCTTATCATCTAATCCTTCATCTCGTCTTTCTTTCTTTAAATTTCCAGCCTTGAATCTGAAAAATTCAAGAAAATCCCTTCTCTTTTCTCTTGAATTTTCAGATCTGCCCAAACTTCCTTGATTGAGTCTAGAGCTCCTAGTTCTTGCAACAACTTGATTGAAGGCTTCCAAATCTAAGATTGCGCTACTCTATCATTTGGTATCAGATTTGGGACGATTCTTGGCAAGAATTTTGGCGTTTTTGGGAAAAAAAACTCAAAAATTAGGGAAAATTCGTCAAAACCAAACGAGTGAATTTTGAGCTGAAACTTTCCAGATCAGATCTACACCATTGGTGGAGTCACCACAAAAAATTTCAGAATTTTTGGAGTTCGGGAACACCTCAAATGAAGTGGATAAATTTTCAGCCAAATTAGGGTTTTCCCCTACTTTAACCCTATTTTCATTATTTTTTCTTCAATTTTCGTTATTTTCAGTTTATTTACCTTGTAAAAAGAAAAAAAAGAGAAAAATAAAAAAAATAAAAAAGAAAAGAAAAGAAAGAAAAGTGAGAAAGCTTATACCTAGCCACCAACTACCATCAAGAATCATCAAGATCACCACATCAACCACCACAAGCATCACATTGAAGTGGATTCAACATTGGATTTCTTCCTTCAAGTTGTTTCTGGGTTTTGGGGATATTTGACGCACATACATCTAACCCCTGCCTTCCTGCAGCCTCCTCAAAGAACTCTATCTTCTTATTGTCCATCAGCTGTTGAATTAGTCTCATGAATTCTTCACATTGCTGGATGTCTTGCCATTCGTCTTGGTGGAACTCACAATAAACTGTACACCCTTTCTGCACCACTACCATGCCCCTGTCGATCAAGCGGGCCATACATAATTGTTGGAAAACCCACCGTAAGAGAGACTTAATTACTGACACATCCTCTTTAGCCTTCCTAGAAGAGTACTCCTCAATAGCGTTCACTCTGTGGTTCCCATGATTAGGCAACGGGTTAGCAGCCACGTTCGGTTCTTCAAATTTTAATACCCCAAAATTGATTAGACTCTGCATAAGCTTCTTGAACGTGAGGCAATTTTCAGTGGGGTGACCAGAGGTACCGCCATGATAATCGTAATGTGCGTTAGGATCATACCATGACGAAAACGGAGGTTTAAATAGTGTAACATAGTACGGGTGGACCAAATCAGCTTTGTGCAACTGAGAATAAAGCTCGGAGTATGAAACTGGCAACAGAGTAAAGACTGCTTTCTCTTTTTCCTTTCTTAGAGCTTTCTCTTCTCTTTGGTTAAGGTTCTGAGCCTTCCCTGCAGATGCTTCCGGCTAAGAGACTGTGAAGTTCTTTGGGGTATTGTAGGTACTCATAATGTTTACTTCATTCTCCCTCTTCTTGTTGTATTTTCGAGAGCCATCCCCACTATCAATCATGCCGCTCCTGATTGCTAATTCGAGAGACTCCCCAGTCCTGATCAAATCGGCAAAGGTCTGAGTTGTATTATTGATGAGGTGATTGAATAGTGTTCCCTTCAGAGTATTCACGAACAGGGGCGTAATCTCATGTTCAGGAATTGGTGGCTGGATCTGAGCGACCATCTCTCGCCACCTCTGGGTGTACTATCGCAAACTCTCGTTAGACTTTTGCCTCTTGTTTTCCAACATGATCCTACTGGGGGTTATATCTGTCACATGTTTGTACTGCTCAATGAATGCCTTAGAAAGGTCATTCTAGGTCTTGATGTTTGCCTGGCTTAATTGGGTGTACCACCGGGTTACTGCTCTAGTCAGACTATCCTGGAAAATATAGATCAAAAGCTTTTCATCTTTGACGTAGGCCGCCATCTTTTGATAATACATGGTCACATGCATAGAAGGACATGTAGTTCCATCATACTTGTCGAACTCTGGAGTTTTGAATTTTGGTGGTAGAACAAGGTCATATAGCAGGCTCAGGTCACTGGCCTCATTCCCTGGTTCGTCTGTGGTTTGCAGTGCTCTAAAATTTTCCTCCATGAGACAGATCTTTCCTCCCATTTCTTTTCCACTTCAGTTCGAATTTTCTCGACCAAATTCAGATCTGGCACCTCTTCTTCGTAGAATGCCTCTGTATCAACGGGTTGGCTTTCAGATGCCCCTACCTGGAGACTAGCAGATATCCCAATAGGGTCAATATGTACTCTTCTTGCCGAACTTGGCGTCTTTGGTTGAACCTTGTTGTGAGATGCGATACCTTCTAGCTTCAGGGCGACTTCGTCTTCCACATTTTCTTTCCCAAGGCTTTTTACTAGCAATGCAGTTATGTCGGATACTATCGCAGTTTGTGATTAAGCGATCTGATCGCTAAGGCTCTTATTGGCTTCACCGAAACGTGCTTCCAAATCTTTCTGCCCATTTTCCAGACTGACTATTCTGTCCTTCATTAGTTTGCTTTGGATCCAAGTAAAGTATGGATGTTGAATGATTGCGACTTATCTTTTAATTTCACTGCCACAATATTTACACTATTAATATTATTGCAAAAAGATGAATGCATGTATAATGATGCAAATGACATGATGCAATGCGAAAATGTATGCAAATAAAGGTATTGATTCCGCTGGTAATCACCCTTTTGAACTACTTTCATAGGAATTAAAGGGTCTAGATTACAAAATATCAAAGTAGAGTTCTACACATAAGCCCTAGCTCTATCTCCTAACTTTTCGATAGCCCTGAGCAGCTTGATGAACCTAGGTGTTTCTTTCATGTCTGAGGTTATGAAAGGTCGAAGAGCTTCGGCTTCTGCAGATAAGTCCATCACATGCCCTGCAACCCGTTGTATCTCCATCATCAGGGTCGTGTAATACTAGTCTCTGTCTTGAATCATCTGGGAGGCATCACGAAGTCTTCACCGCCAATAATTGTCTCCATCTGTTGTAGCTTCTTCAAATACCCGAATTCTCCCCCTGTAGTCCTGAACGGTTACTTCGAGTGACTCAATCCGGGCCCATAACATACCAATTTCACGTTCCCTTTCTTATAGTTCGATGAAACCATTCCTCCAATGGTAGGTCTAAAAAGACTGCTCTAACTCTATCAATCTCCCTTCTAACTCGACACTCTGACCTTGGCTCTGGTTCAGACTTTGAACGGTGTCGTTGTACAAGTTTTGCATCTCTAGTAGTATATTATTGATTCCCATGGACTTCCTCTTCCAAACAGTTGTGTTCTCTCTTTCATAGATGATTGCTTGCTTGCCTTTGTCGATCTCTTGCCTAGCTCTTTCTTTTTCTTGGTTAATGGTGTCCCTAAAAGACCGCTTTTCACTTTCGATGGCTAACTTTTAGCTTTTTATCTCTTTCTCAATTGCTTGCTTGCTTCTCTCTCGTTCTTCTTCGACTAAGCGCATACTGTTCATCCTTTTCTTCTCCACAGCTAAGAACTGGCTTCGGCCGGCCTTCTGCACCTTTTCTTGAAGTTGGGGAGTATCTTTCTGATAAAGAGCATTCTTGTCACTCAGATTTGCGTTCAGTTTCTTCAACTGCCTAATGGTCCCATCTCGTTCGTCGACCTCTAAACTTGCCTTGTAGAGCTCATCCATATGCCGAGTCTATAAAGTCTCCATCTTCTTCTTAACCTCCTCGAGTTCATTTCGCAAAATATCGGCCTCAGACGGTACTATCCTCATATGCTCCTTAAGTGACATGGTTGGTCATTGGTCGGGTTCTGGAATCTTGTCGTTAACCCTCAGGTGCTTCCAAAGATCGTAATTCGGGGTGGTCATGGACTCAGTATCTCCTTCTACCCTTATCCAGTAACAGTGATCCCAAGCTTTCATGATGGTCTAAACCTTCGTCCTGAACTCGCCCTTGAAAGGAAACTCACTTTGACTTAAACCGACAGTGAAGGGAATGAACTGTCACGATCTAAATTGTCAGGACGCCAAAAGCGGAGCACAAGCAATCCCACCATATAGCCCTAACATCATTAACCAGTCATAATCGCCGCAGCTGTATAAGAAGTAACTAACCCTGCCGAGCCACGGAACTCTTCACACCATGCCTTCGTCTTGAATGTTCTTAAAGATTCGTGTCCATTTCTTCGTGTTCAAGTCTTCTCGCCATTCCTTAGCTAAATACTCTCGTAAAGGTGAAAAGTCTCAGAATGATATTCCCGGTAAAACCCTTGTTGGTGTCTTCCACATATGGCTCTGAATCCAAACTTGTAGCAACTACGTACAGCCTCTGAAACGACCCTCTTCATAATTTCGGCTCGTATTCAAAGAAATGAAAGTTTTGGTTAAGATTCCCGGCACTGGATTCGCCTTCCGCTTCAAATGCTCAAATAAATCTAGGATGGCTACATCGATGTTTCCAAGGACCCTCGAAAAGATGACCAAACCATATATTTCTAAAGCAAATAGGTCTATCTTCTTTACCTCATCTGAGTGCGCGGGTATAATGTCTCGAATACTCTCACATGCAAAGGCTAGGCTGTCTCCTCGAACCTGAATCAGGCTATTAACCCAATCGTCACTCATCTTGGCAAAGGTTTTGAGCTTTGAAGGGTAATTCTGGTTCCTCAGCGGCTTCGCATAGATCCAATCTTTCTGGACATTTTCTGATTAAGTAGGGATGTGTACTCCTCTACCGTAGGCATCATATCTTGCCCATTGAAAGTGAAGCATCAAAAAGTAGGATTCTAGAACTGGAAGATGGCTCAGAGTAACGGCTGGTTGACTCGGACATATATCAACTGTGCTATGTCACCGTAACTATCACAGAATAAGTCTTGTAGTCTTCGATCCCATCCTTCCCAAATCCTTGTAAGATCACATAGGTCATTCTATTGGAGGCTCACGTAAGTATACCCTTGCAATATGTGCTCGCTCGGTAAACTATTACCTTGGGTCCTCTAATTGACTTCTGACCAATGTCTGACGGCTAAATGGAGTTCGTCCTTTTTAAGATACCTTTTTCACATGATGAAAGATTTTCTGATCGGGCAAACCACTTGATCCAGTACCTTTATGTAATGCAAATGCAATGATATATGCAAAAAGGCAAAACAAAACAAAAAAAAGAAAATGAGTCAGTACCGGATAAAATAAATACATAAATAAAAGGACAAATTAAATAAGATAAACACACAAACAACCCTATTTACATCCCGTCTAAAGCACCTAGGTTATCCGCATGGCTCTAAATAGTGAGTTTTTATATTCTCTACATGCAGTGTTGGTGCTATGAGGTACCCAAATTGTCCTTATCGTCCCTTACTAAGAGTAGCAAGGCCCCCGATCATCACCCATTATAGGCTCCTTTCAACTGGGTTCAATTCAGGGGGACCCATTTGCTTATGCCCCTACGAAAGAACGATATCCTCACGGAAGCATAAGGTACTCGAGCCCCGAAGGTATTTTGCTAGGCTCATACGGAGAAACGATGTCCTCACGCAAGCACTAGTGTTCCCCCCCACTTAAAAAGGACGGGTTTATATGTCAAATTTTAAATGCGTTAAAATAAACGGGCAATTATAACCGAATGTTAATTTAATAGTCACTTTAATCCGGAACTTCTGATATTAACAAAGCGGTAATCATTTAAAAAGCTTGACTCTCATTTGTTTTTTTGAAAAACAAAAAATGATCCTCAGTGGAGTTGCCATCTGTAGCGATCTCTTTTTTCTTACGCTAAAAAAAGGGTTTCGAAGTGTTTGGAGGTCTTTCGGGTATTTTAAAAATCATCCATGGGGTTTTAGAAAAACCGTGTTTTATTTCAAAAATGGAGTCGCCACCGGCCATTAAGGTAGGCCGGGCACCATAAAAAACCAGAGATTTAAAACTGTTGGGTTCGGGAGTCGGTTAAGGATGGAGAAGGATTAACACCCCCACACCGCCCAAAATTGGTACTTTAATAATTACCACTTTATTAATATTAGACTTTCCGGATTAAAGTGGCGATTAAATTAAAATTTGGCTATAAGTGCGAGTAGATTTTAAAGGCCCTGTTATTCGAGAGTAAACCGATAAACCACCATCACTGCGCTTGATACTGGCCACGTTTACGTTCGAATAAAAGGGCACCGCATTGACGAAAATATATCCGTATGCAATCTTAGAAACAAAATATTAAACATTCATATTGACATGGCATAAACACATGAATATTACAATATTAAATAAAAGTAATAAAATACATGAACAAAGAAATATAACATATTATGCTAAAAAAACATAGACATGAACAAGAAAAAACATGCTTCCAAAACTAAATTAATTGATCCCAACATGCTTAAACACATTAAAATGAACCACAACTATAACACGTGCATGGCATAGATGAAAATGATGTTAAACTAACAAATCAAGGCAACACGTTAACATATATATATATATATATACAAACTTAATATTTAACACATGATACAATTTACATGCTTAAATTAAAAACACGACATTAGTATGTAACAAATATCACCCATTTTTAACATGTAACCTAAAATGCGAAATATATGTAAAAACATGTTACAAAACAAACATACATCATGGACAAACTTAAATTATGACCTATTAACACGGTAATGCATATAAACAGAAACATACATGAATAAACATGATAAAGACAACACATATGTAAAAACATGAAGAACAAAATGGACATGCATCATAGGTAGACATGGCAAAAAATGAACTAAAAACCATAAAAAAAACATATATACAATACGAAGAAACAAATAAAATAGCATAAAAGCATGATATAATACAACTAAAAACTTAAATGAACATGATATATAAAAAACACATATGCATATAACGAACGATAAAAAAAGAACTAAGAAACACATAATAAATACCGAGAGGCATGAATATTTAAAATTTATTAAGGGACTGAAATGAACTAAAACAAAACAAGAGGACATAAATTAAAAGAAGAAAACACATATTTAAGGATCAAATTAGAAACTGGAATAAAGCTACAGGGACTGGAAAGGCAAAAAACCCATGCGGCAAGCTCGAAGTGCAAATATCCAAAACGCGGAAGGACTAGGCCGGTGATTTTACCATTTTGAAAATGATCCGGTTTAATTTGGGGGTTAGATTGAAAGAAATTAAAAAGAAAGAAGGACCTAGGCTACAATTAGACCAAGGGGCAAGCCTGAACTGAAAAATCACAAAGGACGGAGGTCCTTATTGAGCGATTGTGCCATTTAAAAAAATTATCTATAAAACAAACCAACCGGTCCTCATTTCACTCCTTTCTCATTTTTTTAATCCTTAAGAGAGAGCCTCGCATTTCTCTCTGTTTCCAGAAACAAACCACCCCCAAAAACCTAAAAACTTCTTCGACCGCCGCGCTCAGGTGGTCTCAAGTGAGGCTTGGCCGCAACGGCCGCCTCGAGCCATCTTAGACCTGGTCTTCCGGCTACCAAAGCCAACTGTAAAACCCTAAAAAACTTTGGAAACCTCATTTTTAAACTGGAAACTTTTGTTTCGAAACCCAAAATAAAACCCCTCTTTTTAAACACTGAATCTCACTCCGGTTCACTTATGGAGGAGATTATTACCAGAGAGGGAGCCGAACCACTCAGGTAAAAAGCTTTCTCTTTGTTCTTTCTTTTTTATTTATTTTTACATGCATGAAAGAAAGAAAGAGATGAGGGATTACCACTGTTGTTCCCTTTTTTTCTATTTGAATCTGATTTTTTATTTGATTCTGGTAACTTGGTACAAAATATTTGGATACATTTGATATATATATGCCCTTTCTTTGATTCTGATTTTTGTTTTGTAGATAGAAAGAAAGAAAGAAAAAATACATATTTTGGTGGATTTGGTTGCTGATAATCCATGCTTTTTTTGTGAATTTGGCATGTTTGGCCATACTCGGTGGTTGGTACGACGGCATGGTGGAGGGATTCACTCAGCCAGAAGGAATCTTGGCCGTTGGATCAGATCTGATCCAACGGCTGAGATGGCCTGATGCACGGACGGCTCAGATGCATCATTGGAAAAAACGAGGTGGCCCGAGATGATGGCACGCGGCAGTCGAGGAGTCTCACGCGTGGGCGTCACGCGCGCGTGGGAGGCTGAACGGCCCGCTCGTGATCTCACGCAGCCAGTTGGAGGGTCCTCTCCCTTTGATCGTGGTCGTTGGATCAAGATCTGATCCAACGGCTCTCTGTTGACTGTGCACAAAGAAAGAAGATGTAATTAGGGTTATGGGTTAGGGTTTTTAATTACGTTTGGGCTTGGGGTTTGGCCGGTTGGGCCATGTAAACTTAATTGGGTTTAGTAATTATGTATTGGACTTGATTATTTATTTTGGGTTTTAATTAATTTATGAATTTCATTTTAATCTAGCCCAGCTCTAATAATAATAATAATAATAATAATAATAATAATAATAATAATAATAATAATAATAATAATAATAACACACATACATACGTATATATTCAAACACATGATACAAACATATATATCTGATCACACACAATTACTATAAACATACGCATATTGTACATATACAACAATGCATACGTAAGATATAAACACACATACTTGATCTCACATAATATAAATATACATATTGTACATATACAAACAATTACAACATGCTTGACATGCAAACCTACGTACGACACATATACACCATACTAATTATTAATACATACACACATAATATATATAATACATGCGCTCACACGAATCGCACACAATCTTAATTATATAGTAAACGCACATGCTAACAAAATCTATTAGTTATTAAACTAATATTAACACGATATTTACAAATCAAATAAAAACGAGTGATTAAAGTAACATATTGAAAACTTAAAACGATGGAGGATAATATTCATGTATGTATTGGGCTTTCTTGTTGATCTTGAAGTAGGTTTCTTGATCTTCGACTGGATCCCATTGGTTATGTTGCTAAGTTTGGTCTGATTGAATTGCCAAAGCAAATCAGGCTCAGATGAGTGTTGGTTGTAACATCAATATCATCTATGTCATCAAACCAACCGTTGGCCCCCGTAAACATATTGTATGATTGTTCCGTGTAAGAATCATGGAGATATCTCTGGTAAAAAGACATCAGACAAATTCCTATTTTCTGCTACATACTTATTTCCTTGGATTAGCACTTTTGAGTCATGATTTCAATATGACTGCTCTCTACATATTTTTCGTGACTCAAAGGTGCTAATCTTACTCCGCACAAGGCCCTCAATAATCCAAGGAAATAACTAGAAAAGGGTAAAAAACACATCTAGAGAGCACTGTAGAAGAACAAAGTGAGCTGGATGTCCTAGCAGCTATCTGATGTAGGGATTGGGGTATGTTTTCTTTTGAACTGGAATCGCAAGTGTTAAGATGATTTGTCTTGAATCTTTTGGTGACATAATTATCCCAAAAAATATGGAAAGAATATGCATGTCTTTTTGTTATGAGAAAATGAAGCTCTAGGGATTCCTTGTATTAGGCTAATGAGTTGTCAAATTCTGCTTTATTTCACTGCGTTAAGATGGAGATGTAAGAGGGGATTGGTTTCTCTAATCAAACACATCATAGTTCTGAAGTTTTAGAGTGTGGGCCATGTTTTTAAGAGCATTAGAAACCATTCTAATCTGATCTGAATATATTTGGTGGAATCAAACATCAATAAAACAATACAGATCCTACTGCTTTTTAACTGATTAGACAAAGTAATCAAACCTTGAATTTCACATTAACATAACTTGATCCCACATAAGATACTGCCACTGCATCAGTATCTTGATGACTGATAAATAAGAATTAGATATTTATATTGAATGGGAGCCGTGATGTTAGATTAGAATCACCAAAAACAATTGATACTACGTGGAATTTAAAGCCAAGAATTCTCATAATGTTGTGTTGGAGTTAAATGGTCTCATTCTTATCCTTGCAAACTTGGAATTCCCCATCCAAGGTTACTGGTAGCAGGATGGACCGAGGGGACGGTCGCCCTCCTAGAAGTTTGAAATTCGTATATGATTTAAAAAAAAATTAGAATTTTTTTTTTGTATATTTTCTATTGACAATGTATTTTCTCCCCTCCTAAAATTTTATAAATTCGCTCTATTAAAATTTGATAAGTTCACCCCCTAAAATTTTATTGATTCACCCCTTACTAGGAGTGCGTTTGAGGGCAGCTTAACAAAAGCCCGAAGGTAGCAGAATTGAGCTGGAGCGTCCATGCCACCATTGCATGGCAGTTAAGACCAACTTGGTTACTCTTTACATTAGGGGATGGAGCAGATTATGGGGATTGGATTGTTTGCTTCAGATCAATTTAGGTTTTAAAATCATTTAGTCATTTAGGTAGACATTTTTTTAGAAAATACGATGAAAAAACATTTTAAGATTTTTTGGTTAAAATTCAAGTGTTTAAAGTTGTCGTCAAAAAATAATTTTAAATAGATAAAATATTTATATTAGATATAATTTTAAAAAATATAAAAGAATTAGTAACATAAACGATGAAAAATGAATAATCTTGCTCAAAAATACTTCTAGAAAAACTAGATATTTCAGCCGTTAAAAAAACACTTATTGTCTCAAAAGCTACTTGTTTTTGTATTGCTTTCGATCCCAAAAAATAGGAGTGGGCAAAACTCGACTTAACTAAAAAATAAATTATTCGACTCAAAAAAATTTTAAATAAAATTTGAGTTATGAAATAAAAATTCGAATAACTCAAAATTTTAGTAATTAGTTAATCAATTTTCATATTCGAGTCGAGTCTATCAATTTTGCATTATATATTATATATATCACATGTAAAAATATAAAGAAATATATATTTATATCATATATGCTTATAGAAAGCCGTTAAAATTAGAATCAATATGTATACTGTCCAGCCCAGAATATATGCATATAGAAATATATATGTACACCACTATATCCTAGTGATAAAAATAATAAAAGTTCACCTCAAATCAAGCCAACCCAAGTTGTTGGGAGTTAGCAATGGAATGGTAAAAAATGGGAGTAACCAAGCAAGTAAACTAGGGCATGACAAATAAAGATAAATAAATAATTATACTTATCAACCTATGTTTTTTATGAATGTATTAATTTAAGCTCACAATATATTATTTTCACCATTATCATCGTCATTATAACACGTCCACACCTTCCTCGGAACCTTTGATCTCACCGGAGTAAGATGAGGAGATGAAGATGGAATGAATATTGCTAAAAAAACTACCAGAAAAATACAAACCGTGACAATGTATCACTACCGAGATTATGCAATGCTGCCGGGTCATATGCCAGGAGACGGGCTATATCCTTGCTTGAGCATGATGCACCTCATAACGTTTGAGGCTGTGGATCAGAAGGAAAAAGATTGACAAGAAATCGATGAATCATCTCAAAGCTGGTGAAGGTGATAACAGCTGCGGGTGTGGTCCTGATAAGATTCGTTGCACACCCACGGTAGAATCCAGCGACGCCTTCTTGATGAAACACTTTTCTAATACAATCAACCACACCAGAATAGCGTTTCTCAGAGTGATGCCCCTGTTCCTGAAGCCTTGAACGTACCACCTATATCATGCAAGAATAAATAACTAAAAGACACTAATGATAAGAAACATTTTTAAATGCAGCTCTCAAACATTGGTTATGGCTTTGGGCAAAATGAAAACAGCAACCAAAACATACCGTCAGATCCCCCATCAAGGTTAATAAACACTTTTTTTTACATGACAAGTGCAATGCAACCTTATTCATAAGAAATGAGTTGTAAACAAGTATCCATCATACCTCATGCGGATAAGTCAATGTGGAAGCAAATATTTTGGAAACTGATGACGCAATAGCAACATCACGTGCACCGAGTTTATCCACTGGAGTGTTATCTGCCAAATCCCATTAAGTTAAAATATCTTCAATGTGTAATAATAGTAAAAAAATTTATAGGTTATTGAAATTTTAGATTATTAACCTTGATTAGCTAAATAGAATTTGATCTTCTCATACGTTGGAAACTGAATGGCAACATGACTAATACCAGCCAATGCAGGGACGATACCACTGTTCATCACACAAAAATATGATATCCAATTCCAGTAAAAAAAATTGGTTTGAAAAACAGAAGAATTTATCAATTTCTTATGAACGGTGCTACAATAACTGTATAGACCCCGAATACCCTCCTCGTGAGCTATTCTCCTCAAAGCAGAAAGAGTACTCCTATAGGGAACCACTCCTGCTCTCATTCCTTGAGTCTATAAAAACAAAGTGACAGATGTCAATGCATAACAGCTTTAAATCTATTTATCTTTACAAATAATCTTTCAAAAAAAATCTTTACAAATAAAAACAAAGTACAGCATCATAGTACAGATACAAATAAAAAACCTCAAACCACCTACACAGTACACCTAGATTTTAGATACAAAATATATCACCACAAAACAATCTTTCACCCATACAAGCAAACCAAACAACCTAAGTAACAGTAATCAATCATCCACACTTGATGCAGCCTGTTACTTGTGTGTGACTAAACTATTCACGCTCTATCTTCTTTTATTTTTTTCCCTTCCTTCCACATTTTATTTCTGCTCCTTCTAAAAGGTTATTACTTGAGTCTGGTATAGGCTTCCCAGTTCCTTTACATTTTTTATAGTTGGTGAGCAGTGCAAACAAAAGTACTTATCATAAGCAACCAAAGCGGCAATACAAAAGAAATTTTCTATATCCTGTAAAAAACTACAGCTAGAACAAAATAACAGGCAATATAACTTAGAAATTTAATATATGCCACTATCATAAAGCATGACATGCTATCTAGAATTTTAACATCTTTCATCATATGTCATACATAGAAAAATATAAAGTATAAACTTGAGAGACACACTTGAAGTCTAGTCTTCACAACCCAAAGAGGATTTGTAAAACAGGTTGTAGCAGCTCCAGCACCAGAAGCAGCTAGCATGTTAGCACCTACTGAGAGATGTTGATTCTCATCTACACTTGCACCCAAAAGGAGAAATATGTCAGATGCTAAAAGAAAATATTCAAGATGATAGTATATAAAAGAAAAGCTAAAAGGAAAAAGCTAAAAGGAATATAAAAAGGTCAAAAATTAAGACTGAAATTGTGAATCCAATGCGCTTGGAACTGACCATTAGAACAAAGATAGTTTTTGAGCTGCTCATACAATGTAAAATATACCTGCAACATCAATTCAAGCAAGCACAAAAAGAGTGAATAAGAGAATGGGAAAAAGGGCAAAACCCAATAATCAAGATGTGCTTCACACTTGCATCAAAAGGAATACTTTAAAACATAATAACAAAAGCATCCATGGAAATCTAAACAGGTTGCTAGGCTTCCTGTTTGAATTACATAAACCATTAAATCCTAAGAATATTGAATCTGAACTTCTCCAGAAAAAGTGTTCTTCATAGTTAGGAACTTGGGACTGGAACATCAAGTACTAAGAATATTGAATCTGAACTCCAGAAAAAAAAAGTGTTCTGCATAGTTAGGAACTTGGGACTGGAACAGGTGGCTAGGCTTCCTGTTTGACACTTAACATAAACCATTAAATCCTAAGAATATCGAATCTGAACTTCTCCAGAAAAGTGTTCTGCATAGTTAGGAACTTGGGACTGGAACAGGTGGTTAGGCTTCCTGTTTGAATTACATAAACCATTAAATCCTAAGATATCGAATCTGAACTTCTCCAGAAAAAGTGTTCTGCATAGTTAGGAACTTGGGACTGGAACAACAAGTACTCACACATCTGCAATAATTATTGTGTTGCCTGGTGAATCAAAATTATGCATGGAGAAGGAATCCATGTTTTTAACATTTGTAACTCAACCTTCTGATATGATACCGAACTCTTCATTAGTAATAAAATTTTGCGTCTCCAGATTCAAAGTAGAACAACTACTGAATCAAACAACACAATTGCTATAATAATCGAGGCATGTGTTTCACACATGCATTAAGGGGAATACTTTAATACAGAATAACAGAAGCATCCATGGAATCTAAACAGGAGGCTAGGGTCCCTGTTTGAATATAAAATCCTCAAAATCAAATCTAAACTTCTCCGGAACAGTGTTACGCATGGTTGGGATAGGAAAAGCAAGTATTAACACATCTGAAATAATTGTGACATTTCCTGGCGAATCATGCATGTAGAAAGAATCCATATTTTTAAATTTATAAGTCAACCTTGTGGTTGGATACCTAACTCTTCAATAGCATAAAATTTTGCTTGTCTGGATTCAATTTGGGGCAATTACTGAATCAAACAAAACAACTACTATAATAATACCGCTGCTCATTTAGATAATATACTTGAAAGTATTCAAACAGGCAACTTAAATTTCTGCTATCCAGAGTTACAAAAGATAATAAAAAGCATTGATGATATAAATGTGTTGGAGAACGCTTCCGCCCCGACTTAAAATTCTCTCTATAAGGCACATATCCCATAGTTAAAAAGGGAGGTGACAAGCAAAGAAAACATGCGCAGAAACTATCAAAAAGTCCTTGGATCTCATAGTCTAACTCAGCAGCCTAGAGCATAACAGCATAAATGTCCCCACATGTGTATGAAAGTTGTAATTTATTTCAGTGTGTATAGGCAGTCATGTGACTTTACCCAAATTTTAAATGAGGTTAAAAAGTTTAGTACAGGAAACAACACAGAAGCTAATAAACCTTATCCTCAGAATCGGCACAAAGGAATTTTCATCTTGTGATAACTCAAATTTGCAAAAGGATTGTTTCTTTAATTAAATAATAAGGCAACCATTCAACAATGCCCCAAATCCATATCTTTTCTCATACTCAAGGTCTAGTTACCAAGATATAAACATTAGGATCAATAAAAACAGCAAGTAACCCACTTCAATCATTAGAAATCATTGAGATATCAAGCGCAGGCTTTTTTCTCATCTCATAATAACATTCAAGAACTCTTTAAGACTTGATAAACAGGATTGGAACAGCCTACAATAGAAACAGAGAATAAACAACTTACAGCCCAATTAGGAAGTAAAGCGAGTACAGTAGGAGCAAGCCCACGGTACATGCCACGCAAACCTTCCTTCTGAAAGATTTGTTCCAAGCTACCAACTATAAGACTACCTGATCAAATAATTAAACAAAAAAGTCAGAAAGAAACAACATTTTTTTTATCTATTTCGTTCAATTCAAATGAAAGTAAATCAGCATCACATACGTCTAACGGTTGCGTTACCGAGCTCTGGCAGCCCATGAACTTGTAATCTTGTCTTTATAACATCTAAAGGACACACGAATGTTGCAGCAATAACACCTGCGCGTGAAAAAAGGTAAAAAACAGGAACTTCAAAATTCAGCTATTTACATAACGGCTTATGGGAAAAGGGGAGGAAATATTTGAGATACCGGCGGCGGCGCCAGCACCAGCATTGCAAAGGACACCCCTGGAATTAGGGGCATGGGAATCTTTGGTCATTTCTCGAACTTCTTGAATAAATCTGAAAACAGGCGAAGGTTGTAGCCAAACAAAAGGAGTCCTCTCTCGAGAGGGGTATGGCCGAGAACCAGAGTCGCATTGCCAGAGGATAAAGAGCTTTGGTGTGGAGCTGGAGAATGACCGAGTCGAATCGCCCGAGTTAGGGTTTCGACCTTGGTGTCTTTGGAATCAGGGGGATTGGGTCCAGAGGATGGGCGCTGTACGATGAGACCGAGAATTGGCTATGAAATTAGGGAAGAGAGAGAGAGAGGCTTTTGTTTGGTATACCATGAGCCTATACCAAAACATGGGGATCCAATTGAATGAAAAGTCTCACTTTCAGAGTCAAACTGATAATAAAATAAAAAGGCAATATTTGCACTAAGCCTCCTCCATCTCCACAATTTTGGTCCAACCCGGGCCTATGACACGTGGATATTGAGCCTTTAAATATATTTGAACTCGCATTCTTTTTTATATTGTATTAATTATAGGTTAATCAAGTTAAATTCAATTGACAGAGCGAGAATTAGTTGTTTAGGGATGAAACTTAAATTTTTTATCTCAATCGAGATCTCATTCTACAAGGTTTATGTGAGTTTTATATAGGGCTAAAGATTATAACCATGAAAAAAATTCTTAAAATTTTATTTGTTTCCTTTCTAGTTACCAATAAATCTATTTAACTTAATAATATATGATAATTCAATATTGGAATAATTGATTTTAATAGTCAGGTTGATTTTAGGTAAAATTAGTTTGGTTAAGTCATTTTAAAATATTTGTTTGAGACGTTCCAAGCTCGAATTATTTTTTATTTGAACCAATGCTTAGATTTTGTTGAATCAAATAGAACCAATTATATTTTTAACAATAAAATTAAATAGTACATGACTTAATTTTGTAAAAATAAAGTATAGGGATAAAATTTTAAAGTTTGAAACATTACAGGACCTTTGATATATCTTAATCTATATTTTACGGATTTAAAATGTACATGAATTATTTGGACGATTTTTTTCCATAATTTTATTATAAAAATAAATTAATTCAATCGTTCAAAAAATAAACTTCAGATGCTATCAGTATAAACTATAGCCAAATCACAATATATGTCACATGTCACATAGTGCCGGGGACGGAATTTTTTGGGACCAATGAAGCACAAAAAAAATATATAAAAAAGTAAATTAGAGTAATAATAAAATTATATTTTAACTCAATATATATAATTTGTTGTTGGTCTCTTAAATTTGAAATCTTTTAAATGAGCCTTCAATCAATAATGTTAGATTTCGTCACCAAAAAATACTGTATAAATTAGACAAGGAAATATATCGAATAGTTTGGACAATGTCAATTGCCTCCCCATTAGGTAATTCTAATTTCTAAACCTAGGAATGTTTTTCCCCTGTCCACTTTTCCTACAAATTCTTGTATGTGCAAATTTGGTCAGTAGCCTATTTACTTTATTAAGGCATAATGGAGTGGAAATTTGTTTTTAGGGTTTGAAATTTTTGACATTTTATGTTTAAGTTCCACATTATATAAATTATATTTGAATTTTCTATATTTATTATAGTTTAAATCTTATTGTATATTCAAATTCATTATAGTATAGGTTTGGATTATTTGATTGTGTTTTGTAATAGTTGATTCTAATATAATTAGTAGGGCGTATTATTTGTAATTGTAATTACCATTATATTTTTACTTATATTTATAACTTCAATATATATATATATATATGCAAATAATTTTTATTAATGAATTGTAAAGTAGATCTAATCAAACATAGTAAAAAAACACATATCAAAATCTATATTTATAAATACGATGATTGTATTATCTAAAGATTGTACATGAATTTTGAGTCGAATACGACTTAGAAAATTGGAGATAAATCAAATATTTATATTTATAAATTGAATTACAATAGTAAAAAATAAATAAATTGAATTACAATTCCTCTAGATAAATCATTTGGTTATTTTCTTCAATAAACTTTGATCCAAGTATCATTAAGACTTGATCTTGGATGGATGTGGTTCGGTTCAAGGGTATTATAGACGTGGCGGAGCTATGTTGGGCCCAAAGGGCCCGAACCTGTTAAAAATTCTATACATTAAATAAATTTTGGTTTAATAGTATTTTGGGCTGAGCCAAAGAAGGATGTGTTCATGTTCTCAAATTTTTTAATCTAATAACAATTTATGTCTTTATTAAGGCCGTCTCGAATATTTTCGAGGCCCCGAGTGAAAACTAAAAAATAGATCCCTATAGAGCGACAACATATTACTTTGAACAATTTGTAACACCCCCTTCCCAGTCCGATAGGAATCTAGGTCGGAAAGCGTTACCGGCGAATAATACGGTGATCGGATCGATGATTACGATAATTTGTGCAATAAATCATGTATCATAATTTATAATGCAATATAGTAAACTTCTTTGATCAATAAAGTTTACCCAATTTATAATTTGGGACTAATTGGTAACTTATTCAAGTTTAGGGACTAAATTGTAAAACTAGTAATTTACAGGGTCTTATCTAAAATTAGGGTTACCAGTGTGAAATTCAATGCATGAATATCTTGCCTACAAATTTTTAGTACAGTCAGAGTTCGTTTGTACCTTCAATTAAGTCTTTTGAAACTTTGGTGACCAAATTACAACATTCGAAAACTTTCTTAAACATCTTTTAACTAACCTACCTACCTCGGTACCGATACTCAAAGAGGCCGTATCGGTACGCCTATGTCATGGTCGTTAAAGCAGTTATAAATATTTAGGGTCGTGCGGGTACGAGTACATCCGTATTGGTACGTTATGCTGGTCTCAAATTCCAGTGATAACTGGCCGTACTAATACGCTGAAGGCTGTATCGGTACACCTTCTATGATAGCTAAAACGGTTAATTTTCATTAAGCTCGTACCGATACTGGGTATCGGTAAGCGTGGTCAACGCTAGAGGGGTCAACTTCAGGGATCGATACGGTGTCGATACGGTGCTACAATAATTTTCCAGATTTGATTGCCCGTACCGATACCTTAATAGCCGTATCGGTACGCCTTTGTACTTATGTCCCAAATTGCACACCCGTATCGATACACCATCACCCGTATCGGTACGTACAGACTTGTAATGACATATTTAGTCTGGTTTTTAGTCAAAATAGGGACCTTAACCTTGACCAATGATTTCCAAATTTTACCAGCAAGTTTATAAACATCCAATCTAGATGCATGCCAATTTTCATACCTATACTAATCCATTTACTATGTTTTCCCTTATTAGAGTATTTTAGGCCTTTTCTCTACCTTTACCAAAACACCAACATACCATTTCATATTTTAGTCCTTTCAACATAGTGAGCAATATATACACACAAAATGGGGCTAAACTAACATGTCTAGACCTTATGCCACCATAGTAGGAGTTCAAAGGCTAGGTTTATATTACTTATAGCTTGTGTGACTTGCTTCAAAATTCATCTAGCTCCGATCCTTGATCAAAAAACACCATTTTTACCTGAAAATGCATGGAAATGAGGTGCATTAGGCTTATATAGTCTAGTGAGGTAGTCAATAATAATAACATGAATGCCAAAAGTATCAATAATATGTATATCAATATAAATTCATCTCAAATCATGTTTTAACAATACTTTCAATAACTTAATTCCTTATATCGATGTGTGACTATGGATATGCGAATTCCTAACCAACATCGCCAACAATAAATGGTCAATATCCTCCAACATCGCCAATAAGACCAATACTGTCACATCCCGCCAACGTCGCAAAATAAAGCCTTAGCTCAAGGACCGTAGTCCACTCCGTAAAAATGAGCTCATGAATTCTATGGCATGCCAATTGTATCTCATATCCATTCGTATCCAAGGATTCGATAACTAGGCCAATAACAATAACAATTTCAATAACAATAGCAATGTTAACTTGTCAATAATGGTATATCATGATCATTATGGCCCTTTACAATATTCCAAAGTTACCAATGACAATATCATGAATCAATAATCAATATAGCAATACAATAAGCTTACCCAAGCTTACCGATGATAACTTCAACAAGGTTTTCATGTATCCATACCTTGAATTCAATGATGGAAATGCAATAAACCAATACAATGAAATCGAGATAGGCACCTAGCCAATCCTGAGATTTCAACTACACTCACCGATACTCCCGAAGCTTTTAGGGCTTCCGGATGGCAATTCCCTTGTTCTTTGACTTATTGGGGTTTGAGATATTTGGTGATTCTTCACCTTGATATTCTTGAGCTACATAAGAAATAGAAATCGCAAGGATTTCAATATCAATAATAGATTCATAACAACTTATTAGCTATGAAAAACAATAGAGATTGAGCCTTGATACCCCTAAGAAATTATAGGGTTCTTAACTTCTTGAACTTGGATTTAGACATAGTTTTACCCATGGAATAGGTAAATCAATTAAGGGGTATTTCTTACCCGATCAATATCTATAATTTGGAAATGATAACTTGAAGAAAAGAAAAGCTCCACTAAGGCTCTAATAGAGGTGTGTGCTTGGCCACTAAGGAAGAAGATAAAGATGAATATGAGAGGTGCAAGCTTGGAGATTAACCGGTAAGCTTTTCTCTTTTTTTATTGTTTGAGCTTTCCTTCAATTGAAGGGACTAATTCTCCTAATCCTACGTTTGTGGTGATTAGGATTGAGGAGGGGCTATTCGCAAGGTTAGTCCCTTAACTCTTTATTTTCTATACTTTAGTCTCCAAACTTTTAATTTTCCCAATTTGGCTACCAAGGTAAGTTTCAATGTTTACAATGGGATCCTCTATCAATAACAATACTTAATTAGGGTTCAATAATCCAATAATTGACCACTTGGTCGAAGGTCAATACTATAGTTTGACTTTTCGATGCAAAATTTCCAGTTGCCGGAATTGAATTTCGATAAGGCTTGGTTTTGGGGTGTTACACAATTAATTTAATAATTCATTAGTAAACCATCGAAACATGATTAAATTTGTTAAACACATTATTTTCATTATTTTGTTAAGAAAATATGAAGGAATCGAATTGTGGGTATGATACGGAGTTTGATTTTGGATAATAAATACAAAAGATTTGAAGAATATTGTATCATTTTTTTATCGTTAGGTTGGAGAAGAATAAGGATATAATTAAATTTTAATGTTAAATTAATTTATTAATTCAAGAAATTAAAAAATCTAATTTAGAAAATAAAATAATTAATTTTTAGGGGTCTTAGGCTGGTTGGGGCCTTGAGCAGTCGCTTATGGTGCTACCCTAATAGTCAGCTGTGGTCCTTATAAGTTTAAATAGGCAAATTATACATTTTCTTTTGAATTTTGAGTTTAAATACCTAATAAGTCATTATATTTTTTAGATTCATTATTTCGTCTTCTCCTAATATTCAATCATGGCTCTGCCTCTGATTATAGACTTATTCTTGAAAAAAAAATTGGAGAGTTACTCGTTTGAGATTGTTGGATAATTGATTCAATGGTCATCAAGATTTGATCTCCAGTCAATAAAATTTGCTTTAAGGGTTCTGAAGATTTGATCTTGAAGAATAAGTTAATCTTTTTTGAGTTGATATAACCGAATTAGAGAAAATCTGGTTCAAATATTGTCGAGACTTGTTCTTAGATGAATGAATTCGTTTCAAATGATGCATATACTTATATTGAAAGATGATATTAATTTCCTTGTGTCATACAAACAAGATTAGAAGAACTATTATATTATATTTAAGTATTAGTTGTTATATGAGCTGCCGTCTCTTTCATTTTGCTCTTTAGCATATAGAATTTTTTTTCTTTTCATTTTATGTGATCGGCGGCAGCACTAATCTCGGTACCGGTTATCGACTGTCAGTAATCTTTTCTTTTTTGGTTGTTTCGTTCTTGATTTTCTAATTTTTGAATTTAATAACTTTGTCCTTGTTACACATATTTTTCTACCTTTAGATACGTAAGGATGTGAAATCATGTAATCGGACGGGTTTCGATCAGGTAACGTCAGATCAGATCAAATTGTGTATGGGTGTTAGGTTAATTTAATGGTTCGAATCGAGTCAGGTCAGGTCCGGGTCGACTCGGATTCGGGTCATTGTCAGGTTGAGTTCGGGTCGGTTATTTTTAGGTCAGGTAAGTCTCAGTTCAGGCCAAAATGGTTCGGGTCTGAATTAGTTAATTAACGAGTTAATTCAGGTTCTGATGGACTTCAAGTCGGGTCATGTCGTTGACGGATAAAATTCAGGTCGAGTAATATCAATTTCGGTTGAACTTCAAGTAGGGTCTTACAGTGTACAAATAGACTTCGAGTCTGTAATTGTGGGTTGATTTCGAATAAAAATAAATTTTTAAGAATTAATATGAACTGAAGTATCCTTTAGGGATGGCTATATATGTTACGATTTTAAAAAAATATAATTGTGACTAAATTGAATTAAACTAAAACTTAAATTAGGACTAAAATAAAAAAATTTAAATGGGTAAGGGTAATTAATCTACAACCTAAAAAGTGGCCGGTGGCGGTAAAAAATAAATTAATTATTTAATTTAAAATTTAAAATGAAATGGGTAAATTGCAATTTTGGGTTGCCATTTTAAATTTGGAGGGAAAAGGCCCGCCTATTGTTTTAGGTTAGGGGAAATTTAAGTTTTAGTCCATCCGACTTTAAAAGGTTTTCATTTAAGTCCCGAATTTTCACTTTTATGTTTTGATTTGATACAATCGAGTCCCAATTTAGGTTATAATTGAACTTCGAGGTTTAGTTTTAGAATTATTATAGGAACTTATATTTTATATGGTTTAGACTAAATTACAAAAAGTATAGGGTTTAGATTAAATTACAAAAAATAAACATGGGTCAATTTAGGATAAAAATATCATTTTATGGACTGAAATGAACCAAAATAACACCATCTTTACTTTATTAGACTAAATTATAAAAATTAAAAATAAAAATGATAAATTTCATTTAAAAGTAATTTTTTAGAGACTAAAATGAACAAAAATATCATCATATTAAAAATATAGGACTTAGTTACACAAATTAAAAATAAATAAAGATTAATTTCGGTTAAATATGTATTGTAGGGAATTAATTGAACACTAAACTCCTAAACTTTCATCCCTTAGACCCTAAACTAGTCACATAAACCTATAGCCTATAAGTATAACCCCTAAAAATTTATCATCAGTCACGTAACACATATGGCATTGTATCTATGTATTAATATAGACTAGGCATATACAATAGACTATAGTAATAAATTAATAATATCATCAAGTATGGTATATTATATTATAGACTATAATATAGACCTTAAGCCCTAAACTATACCATAAAACCTAAGCCATTAACACTAACCCCTAAATCATAAACCATAAACCTTAAGCCATAAAAATGCATCACATAAATTAATTACCCTAAACTACACCATAAACTCTAAACCATTAACATTAAGCCCTACATCATAAACCATAAACCTTAAGCCATAGAAATTCATATAAGAAATCAAAAACCCTAAACTACACCGTAAATCCTAAACCATAAACCTTAAGCTATAAAAACTAATCTCATAAACCAATAATCATAAACTATAACATATACCCTAAACCATTAACACTAAGGCCTAAACCCTAAACCATAAACTAAAATTAGGGACCAATTTGACAATTCTAACATAAAAATAGGGTAAACTACACCAGTGACCACCAAACTATTTGGGTGTACCTATTTTGACCACCGAACTATCGAACTCGTCAATCAGACCACCAAACTTATTAAATTGACCTATTTTGACCACCGCCGTTAAAAAACTAATGGATGGGTGATGTGGCAGTTAACGAAAATTTGTAATATTACACATTTAGTCCATGTTATTTACCTATTATATCAATTTGGTCCTAATTTTAATTTAATTAAATGATGAAACATGTCCCAACCAAATGACAACACGTGTCTCATCTATTTTTAAGTTTTAATTTATTTAATTTAATAAATTTAACCAACCAACCAGATGGTGACGTCACCATCTAATTGGCCGTAAACAATGAGAGGAAATAAAATTAAAGGAAATTACGCCTGTGGGGCATTAAACCCACACCAATAGCATGAAAGGGTGATGCTCCAACCACTAAGCCATACTAACATATTATTTTATTAAATGATTACTTTGTTGGTGAAAACTAAAGAGGGGAATTAATGAGATTCGAACTCGGGACTAATTGTAAGAAACTAAAATGCTAAACCACTAAATAAACCTTATAACGTAAGAATATGTTTGAATACTTTTTATATTTAAATTAAATCGAACTTAGATCAATTGGGATGTGTATAATCACACAAACATTCGATTTAATTTAAATATAAAAATTATTAAATATTCAATTTAAAAAATATTCAATTTAAAAGAAAAGAAATTTGATTTAAAAAATTTGAAGATTTTTTCATATTTAAATTGATTCGAAATACTTTAAATATTCGAATATTTTAAATATTCGAATACTTTTTAAATATGAAAAAGAAAAAATATTTGAATATTTTAAATCGAATTTCTTTTCTTTGAAATCGAATATTTTTTAAAATCGAATATTTAATAATTTTTAGATTTAAATTAAATCGAATGTTTGTGTGGTTATACACATCTCAAGTGATCTAAGTTTGATTTAATTTAAATATGAAAAAAAATATTCGAACATTTTCCTACATTATAAGGTTTATTTAGTGGTTTAGCATTTTAGTTTCGTACAATTAGTCTCAAGTTTGAATCCCATTAATTCCACTCTTTAGTTTTCACCAACAAAGTAATACTTTAATAAAATATGGTAGTATCCCTTATCACATTAGTGACTTGGCTCACCGGCTAGAGCATCACCCTTTCATGCTATTAATGTGGGTTCAATTCCCTATAGGCACAATTCCCTTCAATTTTATTTCCTCTCATTGTTTACGGCCAATTAGATGATGACATGTTCGGTGGTGGTCAAAATAGGTCAATTTAATAAGTTTGGTGGTCTGATTGACGAGTTCGATAGTTCGGTGGTCAAAATAGGTACACCCAAATAGTTTGGTGGTCACTGGTGTAGTTTACCCTATTTTTATGTTAGAATTGTCAAATTGGTCCCTAATTTTAGAATTTTCAAAATAGGCCGTTAGCTTTTTAACGGCGGTGGTCAAAATAGGTCAATTTAATAAGTTTGGTGGTTTGATTGACGAGTTCGGTGGTCAAAATAGGTACACCCTAATAGTTCGGTGGTCACTGGTGTAGTTTACCCTAAAAATATAGCATAAAATTGAAATTAGGGACCGAGTTGACAATTTTACCAAAAAAATATAGTATAAACCCAAAATTAGGGACTAAATTGACAATTTGTAAGTGGATAAATTTAAAAGTTCAATGACCAATTTAACAAATTTACCATACAATATACCCTAAAACCAAAATTTAACCAATTTAAAGTTAACCACAAATTTCATCCATCTCACGAGAAGAAACCCTATTACCATACCATTTACCCCCCAAAACATACCTTAACCCTCATCTCCTCTTTCATTTTTGTATCGCATAAGATTTCTTCTTCTCAGATTCTCTCATCGATTCTCTGCAACTTTCATCGTTTACTAACTTACCAGCGATTTGCAGCGTCTGATTTTTAGATTTATCGATATTATCAGACTTCTGGCCTTCTGGGCTGCTTCATTTTTTTTTTCAGATTTATCCGATTTGAAGCAACTTTCAATATTAGACTCTGGGAAAAATTACTTTTTTAGATTTATCGTCATCGTCTTGGTCTCACTGTTTGTTTAATTTCGATTTACTGATACTTTGTTTACTTTCGCAGGTTTTATCTTAGTCTCATTGTTTGTTTACTTTGTTTATTCTCCGATCTAAATCTTTGAGACACAGACACTGATGCTTTGTTTACTTAGCCTCACTATTTGTTTACTTTGTTAAAAATAAAGTGTCTTGGTCCCACTCACTGTTTGTTTACTTTCGCAGGTTCTGTCCTGTGGGCTGAAGCATCTTGAGTTCTGTTTACTTGGTCTCACCGTGATTACTTTGTTAAAAATAAAGCGTCTTGGTCTCACTTACTGCTTGGTTGCTTTCTAGTTTCTATGTTGTTTGTGGTTTGTGCTTTATGTCCATTTTGCAGCCTCCGATTTAAGGCGCTTTAACCATTATTTGGGTTGTTTGATTTAAAGCTCTTAATCTGTTTTAGGGTTTCTAACATCGTATCTGTTTTTTCAGTGATGGATAGTCAATCTAATGAAATGAAGCAACCCCATAGACTAAAAATGTGATATGATGGTTTAAGGCAAAGCCTAGACCTAAATGTTTCTCTTTCATATATCGTTCAAAATACATGTAGTTGTTGTAGTTCAATAGATATTGTAGTTATGAGGTAATATGGGATTATTGAATTATTTGAGCATGGTAGAAAAATACGAACAAACATTAACACTAATGCTGAAGGTGACATGTATTTATTCTGCTTAGGATTTTCAAGATGTGTCATAATGAGCTTGGGGATGCCTGGAAAATTGACTCGAATGCAAGAAAATATAAATATTTACTATTTGACACTCCAGAACTTGCTTATACAGTTCACAGGAAAGAATATTTAAATCTTTGCAGAGATTCAACTTAGACCAGATGTGATCCAATCAACAGGTACACTGTCAGATTTGTACCAGAAAGCTTTGACATAAACATAGAGCTATTTCTATGTATAACAAGCTCCCTTACAGAAAGACAAGAAAATAGATTTTTATCAAAATTGAGAAAGTTCATCCAGCAATACATCTTCTAATGATCAGGGAGCAACTATGGATCTTATGGGTTTAAGTGATCATGAGAACTTTTTCGAGTCACATTCGTCTAGATGAGTGGAATTGGTCTAGATGAGTGGAATTGGTTGTATGGTTTTGAACTGAAAGAAACGGATAAAGATTATTTTACTTTAGTTAAAGATTTTCCCCTTGAAAGGTAAAAATTTAAAATGGTTCATAATGTTTATTTCATTATAATATGTGTTGACTGATAAAGTTAACAAGAGTTGTGGACGGTGGTTCAGTAGTGAATCTGACGGTGGTTCGGGTTCTGGTAGGGTGTGGTCTTTTTTTGTTATCCGTCTGGTCTTGGGTTCTCCAGGTATCAAGTTCTGTTGTGGTTTCAATTGCACATGTGCTTTATATCATCTGGACAGGTGTCATGATAGGGGAGTCGTGGCATTATGATGGGATCAGCTATGATTTGACGTTGTAGGTTTGTTTAGTAATTGTTGTTTGTAACCCTCTTGACCCAGCCTAGACACAAGACTGAATCGAGCGAGCAACGTTGGGTTTGTCAAGACAAACCCGAAAGATTTATATCGAAAATGGTCTATTTTTTCATTTTATCTTGTCTAAATGCATAATTAAGTCTTAAGGTGATCATGCTGGCATCGGTGAAATTTACAACTCAGTGGGCGTCAAATTGACATCCAATTAAACAAGATTGCACTCCAGGAACCAAATTGCAATTTTAGAAAATTATAAGGACTTACTTAAATCTAGTGTTACCAAACCTTAATTAATCAGGTTTTATTCATTCAGGTCAAATTTCAACTTAAAACAATCCTCCAATCTTATTTAATTGCATGATAAAAAACAATGACTAAACTGCAAAGATTCAAACTTTAGAAAGCATATTACCAGAAATAACGACCTACGTACCGGTACACTACCTTTCTGTATCGATATGAGTATAAATTACAAAGGGGTATCGGTACGATCCTCAAATATACAGGTGCATGTATTTGATATCCAAAACAGGGGATTCTAGTAGCCAAAGGGCATACTAATATGGTTACCCATGTACCGATACCAGTGTTAATTTTTAGCCACGCGTACTGATACGGTTACCAGACATATCGGTACGCCTATGCATTTTTGCCAATATTTGAGTTGAGACAAGTCCCGTGTACCGATCCCTAAGGACCCCTACAGGTACGGACAGGCCTGTAATGACCTCTTGGTCGAACATATAACACTTTGGCTCAATCTAACATGCCCTAAACATCAACAAAACATCTTATAACAAGTCTAGCAACATTTCCACAATCAAATAGACATAGTAGGGGATCATTCACATCATAGCAAAACCAAATAAAGATCCTATAGGCATGATCTCTACCTAATCATGCAAATCATATCCCAACCCCTCGTATTACTACTAAGTATTTATAAAATCATACTTGAGATTGCTTCGCCCTTAGATTGTCTCTTGCTTACACGCTATCCAAAGGTGCTTACTTCTCTACATTGATGAGAAATGAGAGCGTAAGCTTATAAGCTTAGTGAGGGAATCTCAAAACACTTATCAATGCATTTAAAACCATTTTATTTCCAAATAAGTATCAAAGCTCATGCCAAAACATCTCATGCTTCTATAATCTTTACAAAGATGCACTTTTAAACAATTGCAACACATGTATCATAGATTTCTAACATAAACCTCAATTTAAGCTTTCTCATGCTAAAACCACAAAATAACAAGCTTATAGAGCATCTCATGTATAAACCATATTATACAAAACATAATCCATTTCTCATGATACATTATATCATATATTGACATTCAAGTGACCCAAAACCAAATCCATTCTATTTTATAAAAACACATCGGATACACAGTTTTCCCAAGTGGTTCCTTCGACCAATTCACATACATCCTCGAACCGGAGTAGCCCTCAACGGTTATGATGTATAAATCCACCAGAGGGAAAATTGGCACACTCTTGACCCCTCGGCCGCTGCGGTTCTCATGGTGGAGCATGACACACTCTTGACCCCTCAACACACACGATGCGACTTATTATAGTGCACTTTAAACCCTATGGATAGCCAACTATATCTGATAACTTTTAAACTTAGCCACTTGCCAATATACTCAATAAAACCACATTACCTCATTGTTTTACATATGCATCAAATCAAACCAATTTCCAATACATTAAACCATGTATTCTAGTATTCTCAAAACTCTTTTCATAAACCATTTGTCATACTTAATAATAATCACATATGATCATTTGCAATATCTTTCATTTCTAAAACATGCATATAATAGTTGGTAATCAAAATCATAAACATGAGCATGAGATTGTATTTTGCAAAACCGAAAATGAGAGCGAGAACAACCAATACTTACATCTGAGCTTAGACAAGTGTTTTAGACTTAATCTAAACTCCCAAAAAACATCTTCAAACCTTTTAAAAGCAGTAAACTACGTTTCCACTCACCAACAACACAACGCTCTACTTGCCGTTGTGAAAATCAAGCTTTCAAAGCCTCCACAACCTCTTCAAATGCTAAAGAATCCGTCTCCCCTACTTTACCCATACAACAATAGAGGATTAATGCATTTCTATGCATTTCTAAACACAACAACACCCCTTCTCAACTTTGCCTAACTAAAAACCATCAAACGCTCCCTTAAAACAACCAAAATCACCATCAAACTCAACCTAAAAAAGACCAACCATAACCTATTGATTTTAACATCTTAACATTATTAATTAACATCCAAAAACAACAATATATCAACCTTATATCTCCAGCAACCTTTCAACACCAAGATCACCTCAAAATCTAATTATTTATAACCTAGAAAATTAGCAATTCACTTAGTTTCGGGATTCATTTTATTAATCTTTCTCATAACATTAAAACACATCTTATATGTGATCTAAATCCATTATAATCAATACAAAACAGATCCACATCAAGATTCATCCAATTTCTTAATAAAACTCAATAAAAACCTTTTTAAACATGATTTAATCATCAACACATAACAAAAATCAGTTGTAAAGGATCAAGAACTTGAGAATTTAAATAAAGAACCTTTAATTAGAGGAGAGAAACGAAAATCATCTCTAATTGCTTATTTCTCCCTTAATTGGCAAGATTTGAATGAAATCTTCAAGAAAACCAATAGGATTTGATGTAGAAATCAAAGGAATCAATTAAAAAAATAAAAAAAGAAATAAAAAGGAATGATTCGTGAGGATTTTAGAGTAAAATTGATTGAGTGCTGAGAAAGTTGAGAGCAAAAGTATTTACCTAAGAAAATGAATTTGGTTATTTAAGATCTTTTTAATCAAATATATTTTATTTTTATATAAAAACCATTTAAAAGCCTTTTAAGAATAGCCTAAATTAAGGGAAAAAATTGATTAAAGACTTTGGTAAATTTGCTCCTTAAAGATTCTACGTTTTGACCATTTTATGATTTAGTCACCAAAACAGTTTTGAAAACTTTATTTTAGTCACCAGACCAAAATGTCCCAAAATCTGATTTTAATTCTTCAAATTGAGTTTTGAAAAACCTTTAGAATATTAATTAAATATTATGTAGAATTTTCCATATTTTATTTTAGTCAAAAACAATTTATTAAGAATTAATTCTCGAAACTAGCTCGAATCGCCTAATCTTGTTCTCCCAAACCGTATAATCGATCTAGCTAACATCTAGGCCCAAATTTGGGGCTTTAAAATGTTGATCGCATATGCTAACATGTGGTCATCTAGTGTTGTTCGTTCAGATAACTTCACAGTTTGCAGGTTGTTCTTGCTTGTTCGCTTTTGTAGGGGCGATTTACCGTTCGTAGTCTGCATGGTCTTGACACACCGTTCGTAGGCTACGTGGTCTTGACACATGGTGGTAGGTATTTGTAGGTACCAAAAATTGCCCCCCAGGTGAGGCAATGGTATAAAGCGACTTTGGCAAACCTGATACTCAAGTAGTGGTTTTTCCCAAGCAACTGATTTTACGAAATATCATGTTTATTATTATTGTTTTTCTTGATAAAGTGTATCATAGAAGTTTCGGTTTGTGAGTATAAATAAACCTTGTTTTTTAGGTTTTATTTTGCATATCTCGCTGGCATCTTTTAAGTTTACAAGAAAAGGGAAAGAAAAAATCTGAGGAAGAAACATATTTATTTTTACTTTAATGGCTAGCTCATCCATTGTAGTGAGTGACGAATATCCTTGTACCACTGAGTCAGGTGAGATGTTGAAGACGCTGGAGTGTCGGGGTCTTCGTGCCGTTAACAATTTCATTATCAGTTTAGTTTGTCAAAGGGGTTATATTGATTGAGTGCATGTTCCGATGAGGGGAAATCGTGGTGTTTGATTCCTCTTTTTGCTTTTGAAGGCAAGTTCCATTTACTGCTTTATCCCTTTCTTGTGGATTGGTTTAACTAGTTTGATGTAGTGCCGGGTCAATTGAGTGGGTCTAGCTGGTGGACTTTTGTAACGCCCCAATTTTGGGCCTAGGAGTTTTCTAGGTTGATTAGACAGTTCGATGGATCGGATTAGAGGATTCGAGTCGGTTTTGAGATTAATTTGAAATAAATATTTTGAGTTAGATTAAAATATATAAAATATCCTAAAATCATTATTTAATATGTAGATGATTTTGGTAAAATCAATTTTGGAAAATTGAATTTTGAAATTTGACATTTTGGGCTAGTGACCAAAATGTAAAGATTAAAAAATGGTTTTTAGTGATTGTTTTGTAAAAGGGTCAAAATTTAGAATCTTCAAAGAGCTATTTGGCAAAAAATCTAATATTAAACTTTTCTCTTTAATTGGTTATTTCAAAAGGTTTTAAAGGGGTATAAATAGGCTTGGAGAATTAATTTTATAATTAATTTTTTAAAAACAACTTTATGTAACTAACTTTTCTCTAAAAGATTTTCTCTCAAATTCTTTCCATCCAAACACTCATTTCTTTTTCAAAATCCTCAGGTAACTTCTTAATTCTTCAATCTTTCGATTTCAAATGAGTTTCCTATGATTTCCTATCAAAACCTTATTGTTTCAATCTTGTTTTCTCATGTGAATCAATCCAATTAAGGAAAAAGTCAGCATTAGAGGTGAGATTCGTTATTCTCCTCTAATGAATGGTTCTTTACTGAAATTCCCAAGTCATTGATCCTTTATAAATGTTTTCTAATGAGTTTTAATGATTTAATTATGGAAAATTGGTTAAATCAAGTTTTAATTGACGAGGTTGATTGATTTTCGTATTGGATCTGTTTTGCTATGTTCATAATTAGATTAGAACATGATTTTGATGTTTTATAATGTTAATAAGTTGGTTTTAACATTGGAATCCCAAAACTAGGTGAATCTCTAATTTTCTAGGTTGTTAGTTAAGAGTTTTTGAGGAGTTGTGGATGTTTAATGAATGCCGGAGGTATAAGGATGATGTAAATGTGTTTTTGGATGTTAATTGATAATAATTGTTGGATTAAACCATGAGGTTTTGGCTGGGTTAAGTTTTAAAGGTGTTTGATGTTGTTTTCAGTTATTGTGGAGGGAAATTGGTTAGGATTTGATGAGGATTTGTGTGAATTGATGTTGCTGGGTTGTTGAATGCATTTTGATGCATTGAATCCTCTGTTTTTATGTGGTTAAAGTAGGGGAGGTTGATCATCAAGCTTGAAGTGAGGTTTCGAAAGCTTTGGAGGCTTAGATTCGCATCGGCAATCAAAGTTTACGTAGTTGGTGAGTAAGAACGTGGTTTATAGCTTTTCAAAGGTTTAAAAGTTATGTTTGAGAGTTTAGATTAAGCTTGAAACATTGGTCTAAGCTCGGAAGTAAGTAAATGATAATTTGATACAATCCAGCTTTGGCATCTATTCATCATCATCCTTTCATCTCTAATCTTAGGGTTGAAAGAAAAGGGAGTTTTTAAATTCCTTACACATCTTTTAATTACTTATGTTATTTACTTCTTTCATGGAATACTTAGTTTATTTTGGTTACATAACATACCTTATAATGACATTTTCATAGTTTATGTTTTGCATATCATAAGTAAGGATTGTGCTTATGCACATAGGTCATCATTTTAGTTAAGTTTGCCTAAGTAATAAATCCACATCTTTAAGTTTTCTGTTTGCATTGAATTGCATTATTAGCTTAAGTATGCATCTTATTATAGCTTTATTTCATCTCACACATTTTTAATGCTTTTTAGGTACTATGGATGAAGGCATAAGCTCGTGATAGCTCAAGGACCTCACAAGGAGCTCAGATTAGCTCAAGGAGTATGAGAACAGCTTGGAATAGCTCAAGGACATTCAAAGCAACTCGGATTAGCTCATGGCAGCTCGAGGACAAAGGGAAGCATTCTAAGGAAGCCCACAAGCTTCAAGGACTAGCTCACCTAACTAAGGGCAGCTCGTGGAAGCTCAAATCAGCTCAAAGATTAATCTAGCTCACTCAGCTAGCTAGCTCAGCTCAAATCCAACTCAACTCAAGCTTAACCAGCTCACTTCAACTCCACCTACACATGCCAGCTCACCACCCCAAGGGTCATGTCCCCTCCTAAGGAACATGTCCCTAGCTAATTGGAGGGAAACTTGAAAATGGGCGGCAACTACATAGAGGGAGAAGCCTTGGCGCCATTTTTAACCATTTCCTTAACTATTCAGCTTTGCCATTGTAACCATTCATACATACATACATACCTTTATGAAGGGATTTTACCTTTTGATGAATAGATAGAGGCCCATTCGGCCATGCCTTTACGTTTTCTATATATAGGATTGAGATTTTCATTTGTAAACACACTCCTTTGATTTATAAAAATTACTTTTGTGAGAATTTTCTCTCTTCTAGTTCTTAATTGAACTTTATCGACTTATCAAGTACTTTGTACTTATGGCGTCATCCCTTCTATTCCCTTGATACTTTCGGTTCCTATTTCTTTATAGATAATGGGTTAAAGTCCTTTCTACCATCCTTTAAGAAAATCATTAAGCTTGGGGTTATGCTCTTTATAGTATAGTTTCTTCCTTGAATTCTTAATATACTACCTTCACCATTTTCCATCACCATTTCAATACACCAATCTTACCATCTTCCGCAGCCACCATTTAAATACCTTTCCTTCTTTCAAGCCTATCTTGCTTGCAGGTTTTTAATGCATGGTTGAATGCATTGGATAAATGGTTTTGATTGATGCATATGGAAACAATGAGTTAATGTTAATGAAATGAATTATATTGGCAAGTGATGTGTTTTAAAATGTTATCGGATATAGTTGCCAGCCATAGGATTGATAGTGCACTATAATAAGTTGCCTTGGATGTTGAGGGGTTTATGTTTACCGAAAACTCCATCCAAGTACCCTAACAGTTGAAGGGTTATATGGTACCGAAGACTCCCGTTAATGGATTATATATTTAGTCGATGAGTGGTGTTGAAGGGTTTATGTGTACCAAAAACTCCACCACGAGTACCACAACGGTAGAGGGGTTTATGTGTACCAAAAACTCTTGTTGGTGGACTTTGGATGTAACGACCCGAATTTTGGGCTTTGCGAAATTAGGCCTTGGACCCAAATTATTTGGGCCTTAAGTTCGAGAGCCCAATTAATAATAATCATTTGGGCTTATGGGTAAAAAGGAGAAAGTGGTACTTTATTAATTGTGGATAAAAAAGGGAAAAAGTGGATAGTTTTGAATAAAAAGTAGGATGGTGATGTGATGAGGGAGGGAGAAAAATAAAAGGAAAAGGAAAGAAAGAGATAAGGGAGAGAGAGAAGAAAAAGGTGGTTTTTAGAGAGAGGGAGAGTTCAAGGGGCTTTTCGCCGCCATCAAGGCTACCGTGGATGTCACTGTCGCCACTATCATCTTTAGCTCGACGAGAGGAGTTCGACGGTGGTCCTCGAGTTGCCAAAGCCATTGTTGTTCATCGAGGGGGGAAAGAAAGATCTAGCCTTGTCGAAAACATCACGTTCAAGCTGTCACCGCCAAAAATGGAGGCCACCATCGGAACCAGCAGCCAAAAAATAGAAGGACTTGATCTTGCCGCTGCCTTCTGGCCATCAGAGGGTCTCTAACACTCCACTACGCACCGTCGACGAGAGTGGGCATGCGCAACAGTAGGTAGGTGTACACAGCTCCAGTGCACCACACCACATTGGATCCTACACCAGTTTCACATGGGCTCAGCCACACTAGATCAGGCCACGCGAGTGCACACTAGTTATGGTGCACAATGTTGCACCGGATCGGCCGGCTTGACCAAGGCATTGAGTGGCATTGACTGGGCCATTGATTTTTTTTCTGGGGGACCCTACCTGGGGGTTTCTCGACGTTCCAAATCCAATGGCCCAGTCTGTTTTGCCAAATTTGAACCCAATAAGCTGTTTTTGAGCATTTGACCTCGTGAATTGATTAGAGAGTGAGAAATTAATACAAGTTGTATTTGTATTTATTCGAGGAATATTCTGGAGCAAATATTAGGACGAGCAGAGTAGTCAGGAAGCTCGGATGAGGAACTAGCAGTATTTTGCTTAAGGTTAGTACACCTTGAACTCTGAAATGCTTCATGAGCATCATAAATATGATTGCTTTGCATGCTAGTGACTGCAAAATAGGTTGATAATAATTAAGCCGTGTTGAGACTAGTATTAAGAGACTTGGTAAAAATGAGATGCATGGTGAGCTTGGGAATATATTGAGATTCGAATGAGCTTTAGAGACTGTATAGGGTTGTTCAAATATTTTTATAGAGAATTGATGATTGGTTGATTGTTTTATAAACGATGGTGCTCTATATGCTGGTCTGAATGAATTGACTTGTTCGATGGAAATTATGCTTAAAGATAATATCGATAAATATTCAATTAAATGCTTAAAAATCATTAATTAATATTAATTGATTTAAATGCGCTAGCAACAAACTCTAATTGTTTCTATAAGCTTTAGGGGTAGAATAGGGCCTCGTATTAATATTGATGCTGATAGGCTTAATGGCCTATAATGCTAGTTAAAGACAAGATCTGCAATAATGGACTAATACCAGAAATACTCGCTAAATTGTTAATGAAACCGATAATCAACACTAACTGGTTTAAAGGCTAGTTTAAGATGGAAATTGATGAATATGATTAAAGAAGCGGTTATTACCATAATCAATGAGATAATGTGGATTGATGGGAATGAATTGTATATTCCTCCATAAAATATAATAACTCAGTAATGCTTGATTGGTTGTAATAGCAACAATAGGGACCCGTGGTGGGTCGTATGATGTTGTGTACCAGGTAGGCACTTGTATGGATCCTTGGTGGATCGTCTATGGTCGTCTGTCAAGTAGGGACACTAATAGGGACCCTTGGTGGGTCATGTATGGTTACGTGCCGGTAGGGCACTTGTATGGTTGAGTCACTCTTATTTAGTGAGATCCAGATACCCAGGTTAATGTTGCAACACATTTTTGCTCGATAGGCATTTCGAGCATATTATTGAAGAAATGGCTCGACGGGCATTCTCAATCACTCGATGGGCATTCCGAGCTTAGCAGAAGAATTGGCTTGATGGGCATTCCAGGCTACTCGACGAGAGATACCGAGCTCTTTGAAGAATCTCAATAGGTATTCTAAGCTCTTATTCGAAGGTACTTGATGGGCGAGCCCGGGTAACCCTTTGTTTGTTTAGTCCAACGGAGTGGGTAGACCTCGGGCATGGTTGGGCCTAGTGCGCCATACGTGGTAGCTTGTATGATTTTAACCATATGTTTAGGAGACTAGTGGTAGCACTATAGTTTAATTATCTATCCTTGTTGCTCGTACTAGCTTGCATGCTTATATTTATGATTAGCATGAAGCATAGTAGAGTAGATGTGTACTACTGAGCTTTGTAAGGTCAGTGCTCAAAATTGTTATTTCGATGCATAGGTTGATCGTAGGATCGCGAGACTAAGAAGCACTGTCAATATGAGATTCCAACAAGCGGAGGTTGCCAGAGTATGTCACTAGTATTTAGTGGGCTACATAATCATAGGACCTTACGGGTTAAGTTTGTACCGTATATTTTGTAAACTATGTAACGACCTGAATTTCTTGAGTCAATAATGGGCGTTGACCCGGGTCTTGGACCAATACGTTGGGTTAAATGTTCGGGTTTTGTTGGGCCTTGTTATTGGGCTTCATGGGCTTCTATGTGTTGTTGGGCTTGTTTAAGGGTATTGGGCTTGGCTTAGGATGAGTTTTGAGGAAGGGTATTATGGTAAAATCATAAAAGAGGAGACAAAGGTTGATGGTATTGGTTATTTTTCTGCAGAGGGAAAAAAAGGGTGAAGTCACCTTGTTTCCATCTCCTTTCTTATCTCTTTCCTCTTCAAACTCCCTTCCCAAACACAAAGAAAAGATGGAAACTTGTAGCGGTGGTGTGTGAATCTCGGATAGGTCATCAAGGAAGAGTTTATTAGTATCAAAGGATCTCCATTTCTAGCTAAGCATATTAGAATTGGTGGAGGTTGAGTTTGGAAGCTTGGACCAAGAAGAGAGGTGGTAAGAGCTTGGTGGGAGCTTTATTTCGAGTTTTGCTTGTTGAGGTCAATACATCTTTGTCTCCTACATTTCATGAGCCTCATAAGGTGATTGCTTTGTGTGGTTTATAGTTTGGGTTGCATTGTTGTGGTTTTAGGAGCTTAAATCCCCTTTAATGGCAAATAATGTATTGCGCGTTGTTAATTGATAAAATTGGAAGAAAACCACATATTATACTCTAAATAACTTGTAGGAATGATTTGAGACTTAACCAGGGAGGTTAAGGGTGAGATTAGTGAAATCCCGAGCTCTAGGTTTTAAAATCTGGGTTCACGTACCGATACAGGGTGGTAGCGTATCGATACTCCTTTGTATTAAGGAAGCCAGAGTGTGAGGGGCGTATTGGTACACATTCTGTGTACTAGTACCCCTTACTTGTTTAGAATTCCAGTAACACTTTGGCGTACCGGTACGCCCTTAGCGTACCGGTACGCACTATTGTATTGCTTGAGAGAGGCTTAGCGTACCAGTACGCGTATGTGGGAGTACCGGTATGGGGGTAGATTAATATGGGGCAATCCTAGTACCGATAATGTGTACCGATACTGCACAGAGCATATTGGTATGGCTTGGGGTCTAATTTTTTTGAACCTAATTATCATACCGGTACTCATGGGGGAGTATCGATACCCAAAGGGCAGTACCAATACTCACCTTGGAGTATCGATACTCACTGGGCAATCTGCCTAAGAAAGTTAAGTTCGCATTTGGGGGTTCTATAATTCAAGGTAAATGGTCGTAGGGGTTTGCTAGGGTGTAAAATGGATACTAAAGCTGAGAAATATAGAGTTAAACCCCGTGTGTGAAATAAATGGCTAATGGCTTGTTAATTATTGAGTGGGTCGCTTGTTCAATCACCCATAGAGATCCGGGTGGATCAGTTAATGCTACGTAGAAGATCGAGGTCCTTACTGTGTGCTGAAAGGACGCCCACATAGGTTGGTTGCCTCGAATAATAAGATGGTATAGCGAGAAAAGAGTAAATGAATCTTAAAGACATATATTAATTAGTGTAACAAACGAGTTATGCCTTGGGGCATTGGTAATAGTTGGTTGGATGCCTTTTATCTCTCGGTGAGATATATTAATGCTCGGGGGAGCCTGCGTTATCGTATGTGTCTTGGTTAGGAATCCAGATGTCCTAGAGTCAGTGCTAGGGCACTTAAATAAGGGGATGGGTACTCCGGGCTATGTGATCGAGTACATCCGACGTATCCACGGGCTATGTGATCTGGATGCGTTCCGAAACCTATCCTTGGGCTATGTGATTAGGATATGGAAATACAACTCGAGGGCTGTGTGAGCAACTCGAAGGGCTATATGATCTCGGGTAACCTGATTAGCTATGTGACCTCAAGAAAATACTGCTTGTGGCTATTATGATCCAAGTATGTCTAGGACGTATCTATGGCTATAGTGATCCAGATATGATCTAACCTGATGGCTATATGATCATGGGTAACCCGACGACTGTGTGAGCACGAGAAAATAATAGGGCTTCATTGGCCATTAGGGAATGTATGTTATTTACATTGTTGTATGGATAATAGATGTTGACTATTTTACCCTTGGGCTATATGAACAGGGTGAGGTTGTTACTCGACGGGCTGTGTGAGCTCGAGTAACTCGATGGGCTGTGTGATCTTGAGTATGGGCTAGATAACCCTTAGGATATGTGATCAGGGTATGAGACGTAACTCGATGGTCGGTGGGACCTCGCGTATGGTAAGCCTGGGATGCTTGGTGGTCTTCTTATATAATAGGGGTATTTTGAGACATGGTTATGGACTCTAGCTAGGGTAGGTTAGACGATGATCCTTAGATGTTGAGAAGCCTTTCTGTGCACTCTTAATTATATTATCATGCATGCTTGTTTTATGATTTTCATGAATTACGATAGAGTAGAAATGTACCACTAAGCTTTGTTAGCTCAACATGCAGAATTGTGGTTTCTTTCGTGCGTAGGTTGACAAGTTACTTTTGGGGGAGCACATCGAGGAGGATTTCCCAGCACCGAGCTAGTTTCATAGTACAATACTTGATGTTAGTTTGGACTGATTGTATTTATAGGACCTTACCATAGTCGAGTCTATATCTTTATTTTGATTTACTGTTATTTGGTCAAACAATTTATTTTATTTGGAACTTATATTTTGTAAACCCTTTTAATCTTATTATCTATGCTCAGATTAGATTTGACAACGTTGTGACCGAAGATATGTCAGGTAATTAAGTTTTGGGTTGGTTTCAGCTGTTGCGTTAGCCGTTTAGCTCTTCGGTTGTGTAGTAGACCGATTCTTGTGATATGTATCTTGGTAAATCTTGGGTTTGTTGTTGCTTTAGATGGCAATTAAAATTGCATCCTTTGCTAGATAAAGTTTTATCATAGGTGGTTGTTGAGAGTGCATGTATACCGTAAGATGTGAGTGAAAAGTTATGTGGTTTTAGATTGCTTGAATCTAGTTGTTAGTGTTGGTTATGTAGGATCTTAACCTCTCTAGGGTGGTCGTTGTGCTCCGTAGTGCTAGCTCAAAGAAGGTTCTATAGGTTGCAAGGTATTCTTAGCTTGCATTGTAGACGCGAAAGTTGAGAGTTCCTAGTCTTAGTGTGATGGGTGTTTTGAGGGTATGGAGGTACCCTTGGTGAATGAGTGATTTTACCGGTTGGTTGTGGTTTAGAACCGCGATAAAGGTAAGGTTGAGTTCGTTGTTGTATCCACCGCTTCGTGGTATGGTACTTAACGAACTCTTAGTTGGGGGCACACTTGTGTAAGCAACCAATTGGGTGTTGTTGACAAGTGCTTCACCGAGATCGTTTCTGCGTGAGAGTAGCTTGTATGGTGGCTTTGGATGTGTTGAGCCGTAGTACAATAGTAGAAGACCGGTGTTAGTTTCGTGAGATTGGCAACTTGTTTTGTCCATAGAATGTGAAAACTTCGCTTGTTGTTTGTCGGACTAAGATACCGTAAAAAAGGGTAAATGAAGGTTGTGATGAACATAGTTGAAGCCCTAGGGGCGAGTCGTGAGAATAGTAGCTTAGCTTGTGCACCTGTTGAGCTAGATTTTGTGGGGTTGGAGGATTGCCCAATCGAGTTCGACCAAAGTTGTTATCGGTTAAGGCGAGTAGTGTGCAAGTTATCAGAGTGGCGCAACAGAAATGTGGAACAATAGTTGTGTTGAAGGTAACCGGACCGCTTTGCAAAGAAATGTTTTTAGATGGACTAGTTGGCGATCCTTGAAAACAGTCAGATGGCTTTCCACATCTGATGGTTGAGACTGAGGCATGGGTTAGGAAGAAGGTGTTTAGACCTTCGCAAGTAGAATTGATAAGTTTTGGGTTGCTTGTGTGAGTTCCTAAGTGACGGTGGTTATTTCTCGAAACCAAGTAGTTGAATCGTAAGTAGTTTTCGATCCTGTTGGAAGCAAGTTAGATAAAATGAAGTTTTAAATCTTGTCTTGGTGGCCCAAGTCTGGAGAAAAGAGCTGCTAGTTCAAAGTAGATTGATGATAATGATCGGTTGTTAGGGTTTTGCTTGTCCTTTAATGGTTTGACCGGGACATGGTTGTTTGGTGTGATGCTTTCCTGGCAGTGCCATGTGGGAGTGGTGCAGCGTTTCAGATAAAGATGAAGTCTAAATTTAGTTTGTGGTTGTCGGATGCTTGTAGAAGGTTGGTTAGCCGAGATAGAATCTGATAAAAGTGAGTTCTTTAAGTGAATGTTTGAACGTGGTCGAGGTGGTTATGTTACCATGCTTAGCGGTTCACTGTAAGTGGCGTTGGTTGCTGAAAAAGAGCGTGGGAAATCTCAAAAGAAGTGTTAAGAGCGGGTGGTTTAATGCTATGGTCCTGTTTAAAGTGGGTTGGGGGAGAACTCTCCCTAATCAAGGTAATCCTGTTTGAATGATGAAGTGGTTATATCTGTTTTGGTTATATCTCTCTTGCATCCATCTAAATTTCAAGGGCAAAATTTCTTAAAGGAGGGGAGAGTTGTAACGACCCAAATTTCTCGAGTCAATAATGGGCATTGACTCGGGTCTTGGACCAATACATTGGGTCTAATGTTTGGGTTATGTTGGGCCTTGTTATTGGGCTTCATGGGTTTTTATGTGTTGTTGGGCTTGTTTAAGGTATTTAGCTTGGCTTAGGATGAGTTTTAAGGAAGGGTATTATGATAAAATCATAAATGAGGAGACAAAGGCTGATGGCATTGGTTATTTTTCTGTAGAGGGAAAAGAGGGGTGAAGTCACCTTGTCTCCATCTCCCTCCTTATCTCTTTCCTCTTCAAACTCCCTTCCCAAACACAAAGAAAAGATAGAAACTTGTTGTGGTGGGGTGTGAATCTCGGATAGGTCATCAAGAAAAAGTTTATTAGCATCAAAGGATCTCCATTTCGAGCTAAGCATCATTGGAATTGGTGGAGGTTGATTTTAGAAGCTTGGACCAAGAAGAGAGATGGTAAGAGCTTGGTGGGAGCTTCATTTCGGGTTTTGCTTGTTGAGGTCAGTACATCTCTGTCTCTTACATTTCATGAGTTTCATAAGATGGATTGTTTTGTGTGGTTTATAGTTCGGGTTGCATAGTTGTGGTTTTAGGACTTAAATTCCCTTTAATGGAAAATCATGTATTGTGCGTTGTTAATGGATAAAATTGGTAGAAAACCACCTATTATACTCTAAATAACTTGTAGGAACAATTTGGGACTTAACCGGGGAGGTTAAGGGTGGGATTGGTGAAATCTCGAGCTCTAGGTTTTGAAATTTGGGCTCGCATACCAATACGAGGTGGTAGCGTATCAGTACTTCTTTGTATTAAGAGAGACAAAGTGTGAGGGGCGTACTGGTACGCATTTCTGTGTATCGATACCCTTTGCTTGTTTAGAATTCTAGTAACGCTTTGGCGTACCGGTACGCTAGGGGCGTATCGGTATGCACTATTGTATTGCCTGAGAGAGGCTTAGCGTACTGGTACGCGTATGTGGGAGTACTAGTATGGGGGTAGATCACTACGGGGCAATCCTAGTACCGATGATGCATACCGGTACGGCACGGAGCGTATCGGTACAGCTTGGGGTCTAATTCTTTCAAACCTAATTAGCGTACTGGTACTCATGGGGGAGTATCGATACCCAGAGGGTAGTACCGATACTCACCTTGGAGTATCGATACTCACTGGGCAATCTGCCCAAGAAAGTTGAGTTCGCGTTCGGGGGTTCTATAATTCGAGGTAAATGGCCTTAGGGGTCTGCTAGGGTGTAAAATGGATACTAAAGCTGAGAAATGTGTGTGAAATAAAAGCTAATGTCTTGGTAATTATTGAATGGGTCTCTTGCTTAATCACCCATAGAGATCCGTAGTGGATCGGTTAATGCTACGTGGAATATCGGGGTCCTTGCTGTATGCTAAAGGGACGCCCACATAGGCTGGTTGCCTCGAATAATAAGATGGTTAAACGAGAAAGTAGTAAATGAATCTTAAAGATATATATTAATTAGTGTAACAAACGAGTTATGCCTTGGGGCATTGGTAATGGTTGGCTGGATGCCTTTTATCTCTCAGTGAGATATATTGATGCTCGGGGGAGCATATGTTATCGTATGTGTCTTGGTTAGGAATCCAGATGTCCTAGAGTCAGTGCAAGGGCACTTAAATAAGAGGATGGGTACTCCGGGCTATGTGATCTAGTATATCTGACGTATCCACGGGCTATGTGATCTGGATGCGGTCTGAAACCTATCATTGGGCTATGTGACCAGGATATGGAAATACAACTCGGGGACTATGTGAGCTCGAGTAAATCGAAGGGCTACATGATCTCGAGTAACCTGATTGGCTATGTGACCTCAGGAAAAGACTGCTTGTGGCTATTGTGATCCAAGTATGTCTAGGACGTATCTGTGGCTATAGTTATCCGGATATGATCCTAACCGACGGCGATGTGATCACGGGTAACCTGACGGCTGTGTGAGCACGGGAAAATAGTAGGGCTTCGTTGGCCATTAGGGAATGTATGTTATTTACGTTGTTGTATGGATAATAGATGTTGGCTATTTTACCCTTGGGCTATATGATCAAGGTTAGGTTGTTACTCGATGGGTTGTGTGAGCTCGAGTAACTCGATGGGCTGTGTGATCTTGAGTATGGGCTAGATAACCCTTGGGCTATGTGATCAGGGTATGAGACGTAACTCGATGGTTGGTGGGACCTCGCTTATGGTAAGCCTGGGATACCTTGGTGGTCTTCTTATATAATAGTGGTATTTTGAGACATGGTTATGGACTCTAGCTAGGGTAGGCTAGACGATGACCTTTAGATGTTGAGAAGCCTTTTTGTGCACTCTTAATTATATTATCATGCATGCTTGTTTTATGATATTCATGAATTGCGGTAGAGTAGAAATGTACCACTGAGCTTGTTAGCTCAGCGTGCGGAATTGTGGTTTCTTCCGTGCATAGGTTGACATGTTTCTTTTGGAGGAGCACATCGAGGAGGATTTCCCAGCATTGGGCCAGTTTCAGAGTACAATACTTGGTGTTAGTTTGGATTGATTTTATTCATAAGACCTTACCACAGTCGAGTCTATATCTTTATTTTGATTTACTATTATTTGGTCAAGCGGTGTATTTTATTTGTAACTTATATTTTGTAAACACTTTTAATCTTATTATCTATGTGGATTTTATGGAAATGGACGTTTTAAGAATTACCAACTTGTAGTTTTAAATGGGAAATTTTGATGGGTCGGTTTTGAGTGACCCGAATGTGATGCTCCGGATCCGGGACGGGAATGGTGTGTTACAAACTGTATTGGTCAAGTCACTTATTTTGATTTAATAGAGCTACGATGTAATAATTTTAATTATTTAATTATATTTTTTCAATTATTTGATTTAAATGTTTTGGTAAATATTTTATTAGGCCGAACCAAATTGGATAATTTTTATGGACCAGGTTTTGGGCTTAAGGCCCAATTGTGACATCCGGGTTGGGATGTTGCATTTAGTGGTATCAAAGACTAGGCTTAGCCGGTTCTAAGAAACTCCAGGGTGGTATAGGTGCTTTAGTAAGGTGTCTAGTGAATACAAGCCCTTAAACTAAGTTCGTACTCCAGGGTGGTATAGGTGTTAAAGTAAGGTGTCTAGTAATTGTGGCATCCATTGTTGCGACGACTTGATGGTTATAATCGCGGCAGAGAGGGTCGAGTTAAGTGTTGATCCATTTATGGTAGTGATCCTGGGGGTGGGGTCACCTCAAATTGTCGAGATGCAAGTTAATCTAATGATACCGGAGTCGAGAATATGTCATCCTCATGTCACCTGAATGGTGTCTTTGTTATGTGTTGTAGTGGCCCCGAAGTCTTCAGATTCATTATAAGAGTTCATGGCAAAGAATCTTCATCGTTACGCATGGATAACGATTTTATTGTGGGTATGAACAACCTGCTCTCAAAATCGATCAGTGAGTGCACATTAGTTGGAGGACCCTTTTATCTGTTTAAAAAATAAGTCTTTATTGATACTTGGAGAGTATCATTGCCATTCTTAGAGGCATTCCTCGAAGATAGTGGATTCATGACCCACTAATTCGTTAGAGTATGGCGAAGTTTGACATTCTACAGGTTTGAGAGAGAGCTACCTTCTTGAGAGTTGTTGCACTATGGGGATTATTCTGGTTAACCGAGTGCGGTGCTGGCCAGTGATATCAAGAGTGAGTTCGAGGCTTTGAGACCTCGATGGAACCCAACCTTTAGAAATGATAATGTTGGGTCATCGCTCTTTTATCATGATCTTCGTAGCGATTGTTTAGAGGATTGCAATGGGGTTGTGAAATAGGTTTGACCGAATCAATATGTGTTAAGGTGTGTAGTTCGATACTCAGGAGCTTTTAGGTTGCTAGAGTGTTTGTTTTTTCTTCATAAAGGAGTCATTATGATCTCTCCCTTTCAGGAACATGAGTAAACGTTGAGGTAAGACAGAGTTGGATACCAGTGCTATCATTGTGTCACAGGATATTGACCCAGTTGAGTAGTTAGAGATTAAGTTTCGGAGGAGCAACTTGAATAAGGTCCTTTTCGTCTAAGTGCTTCACCCAGGGGAGAGTCGGACTTGTTCGCTAGTAATAAGTTGATTCTGGAGGTGATGCTTAAACCGTTGATAGTTTGTTAAGTGATAGTGTAGGGCCATTTCCCGTCCCCTAAGGTGGATAACCCGTTTAAAGTGCATGTATGTTTTTTTAGATTAGTTTGAAAGCGTAATGCTTATTGTTAATGTGTTGAGGTTAAAAAATGGATTTTTAACGAAGATTTCTCTCTTTAAGTGCGTCATGATGGCGGGTGATGTTCGCGGTGACGTTAAAGTGTTTTAGTGAAGATAGGATGAGGGCCACCGTGTTGTTTCTCGAAAATAAGTTTGGTGATTTGCGTGCCACATATGAAAGTATAGGAGTACATAAAGATTAGCATTGAAACGTTTTCCTTGAAGCGAGCCTAGGGACATTGGTGGAGACTCGAGCTACGTGAGGCCGTTTTGTTGTGATAGTGGTGTTAACCCAATCAAAGCTGAATGAGATTTTAAGATTTTGAGATCTTCGAAGATGTTTTGTTGTACCATTGGTGCTGTAATTTTGTGCTAGAATGGGGAAAGTTGTGTTTTCCCCAACATTGTGAAATTCAGAGTACGCGATCTTTTAGGAATTTGAGGTTTAAACAATGACATGGGATGAGGTAAGTGAGAATTGTTGATAGTATAGTCGATCTTCACCTAAGTAAAGTGAGATAAATAAAGTAGTGGATCGTACCGAGTAAGTACATGATTGGAGTATCATGCCGTCGTGTGGGGCTATTACAAGTAATGGTTATGTAAACTAGCTCTATAAAGTACCGATACTCGTTTGTTCGTTAGTAGGTTTCGAGTTAAGGATTGGTTTGCTTTGGAAGCCACGAAAAAGGAGCCTCGATTTTACTAAAGGGGATACAATGTTATAATTGAATTTAGGTCTGATAGACTTAAGATTTTGTTGAGGATGTTTTTAGAGAAGGTATATCAAGATGAGATTCTTCCTATATAGTTCAGTGGTCAGTATACGGTGAATCTTGAGAGCGACAGTTTGTACCAAACTTTCACCATGTGTTTAGGAGACAATGAAGTTGGGTGTTTGAGTCAGCGATAGGTGTTTGATTTGCCATTATTTGAGAGTTGAACATGTTTTTCCTTAGAGTTGTTTGGGATGTATGATATTTCCTCGGTGAAAATTAAATAAATGATAGTGGACCATGTAATGGGTTGTGAGTGCACAGTTTTGTTGGGATTACTTTGAGTAATGGTACAATTCTTGGCGGGTATTAGTTATTATTAACATTAAAGATGGGATTCAGATAAAAGTCTACTTGGTTGTTTGCAAGTTGGGTTGTACGACACAGTGGTGTGTTCATGTCACCTTTTAGCACAAGATTCGAGGTTGTTGATGAAACCTTATTCTTTGGTGGGTTTTTATTGCGATGAAAGATTTGAGTTGGTAGTATAGAGGATGTGCTCTCCAGACTTGTTATGGTTTGAATCGTAAGATCTTCGTGGGAACTAAGTCGATGAGAGCTATGTTAGTTGCCGATATGGATTACCATGACGAGTTTAATGTGAATGCTTGAGCCGAGTTGAGGTTTCATTTGTTTTTAAAAGGTTTGCGCTCAGAAAGCGATGTCTTAGGAAGAGAATGTCGTTAGAGTTAGAGTCTCTATCTGGGAGTTACCACGAGAAAAGTTATTTCATTTTGGATGCAACGACTGTTTAACACACACTTTTTTGATCGTGTGTTGTTGTAGAAGAATTTGTGTGCAACAATCTCTTGGGTTCTACAGTGTAAGTTAAGTTTCTTTGATAAAGTATTTGTGTGAAATTTTTGTCAAGGCCCCGTTGGGTTTCAGCTTGTCGTCTGTAATATACACAAAGCAAGGACGGAATCCTTCTACTGGAAAGAATCAGTTGAGATTATATTTGTACCAATAGAAGACAAGGGTCATGGCTAATAAGTGTTATGAGAGACCAGAGTAGCGTAGCGGGAAATCTTTGAGAATGTGAAAGAGTTGTATTTGTTTCAGCATCTTCTTCTAGGTTATAGAAGTAAATTTCGAGGATAAAATTTATTTTAAGGTGGGGAGAGTTGTAACGACCCAAATTTTGGGGTTTGCAAAATTGGGCCTTGGACCAAAATTATTTGGGCCTTATGTTTGAAAGCCCAATTAATAATAATCATTTGGGCTTAGGGGTAAAAATGAGAAAGTAGTATTTTATTAATTGTGGATAAAAAAGGGGAAAAAGAAAGTGGATAGTTTTGAATAAAAAGTGGGCTGGTGATGTGATGGGGGAGGGAGAAAAATAAAAAAGAAAAAGGAAAGAAATAGATAAGGGAGAGAGAGAGAAGGAAAAGGTGGTTTTTAGAGAGAGAGAGAGTTCAAGGGACTTTTCACTACTGTTCAGGCCACCGTGGATGTCACTACTGCTGCTATCATCTTCAGCTCTACGAGAGGAGTCTAAGGGTGGTCCTTGCATCGTCAAAGTCGCCGTCTTTTGCCAGGGTAGGGAAAGAAAGATTCTGCCATGTCGAAAATAGTATGTTCCAGCCGTCACCACTGGAAACAGAGGTAATCATCAAAACTAGCGGCTGAAAAACAGCAAGACTAGAGGTCGCCGCCACCGTTCGGCCACTAGAGGGCCTCTCATGCGCCACTACGCGCCGCCAGTAAGAGTGGGCATACGCAATAGCAGGCGAGTGCACACAGCTCCAGTGCACCGCACCACACTGGATTCTACACCTAGTTTCATGTGGGCTCAGCCATACAGGATCTGGCCACGCAGATGCACACTAGTTATGGTACACCGCGTTGCACCAGATCGACCAGCTTGACCTGGGCATTAACCGACGTTGACCGACATTGACTAGGCCGTTGACTTTTTTAGGGGACCCTACCTAGGGTTTCTCGATTAGGGGACCCTACCCAGGGGTTTCTCGATGTTTCAGATCCAATAAGGCAGTCCGTTTTGACAAATTTGAACTCGGTAAGCTATTTTTGAGCATTTTACCTTGTGAATTTCATAGTGAGTATGAGAAAATAATGCAAGTTGTATTTGTATTTATTTAAGGAATATTTTGGAGGAAATATCAGGACGAGCGAAGTAGCCGGGAAGCTTGGATGAGGAATTAGCAGTATTTCACTTAAGGTTAGTACACCTCAAACTCCAAAATGCTTTATGAGCATTATAAATGTGATTGCTTTGTATGCTAGTGACTGAAAAATAGGTTGATGATAATTAAGCCGTGTTGAGAATGGTATTAGGAGACTTGGTAAAAAGGAGATACATGGTGAGATTGGGAATATATTGAGATTCGTATGAGCTTTAGAGACTGTATAGGGTTGTTCGAATATTTGTATAGAGAATTGATGATTGGTTGATTGATTTATAAATAGTGGTGCTCTGTATGCTGGTCTGAATGAATTGACTTGTTCGATGGAAATTATGCTTAAAGATAATACCGATAAATATTTGATTAAATGCCTAAAAATCGGTAATTAATATTAAATGATTTAAATGCACTAGCAACAAACTCTAATGACTTCCATAAGCTATAAGGGTATAATAGGGCCTCGTAATTAATATTGATGCCGACAGGCTTAATGGCCTATAATGCTAGTTAAAGACGGGATCTATAATAATGGACTAATACCAACAAATGCTCGATAAATTGCTAATGAAACCGATAATCAACACTATCTGGTTTAAAGACCAGTTTAAGATGAAAATTGACGAATATGATTAACGAAGTGCTTATTAGCATAATCAATTAGATAATGTGGATAGATGGAAATAATAGATGAGAATGAATTGTATACTCCTCCATAAAATGTAACAACTCGGTAATGCTTGATTGGCTGTAATAGCAATAATAGGGACCCGTGGTGGGTCATATGATGTTGTGTGCCAGGTAGGCACTTGTATGGATCTTTGGTCGATCGTATATGGTTATGTGTTAGTGTAATCACTCATTTTCATCCGGTTTGTAAATAGTACATTAATATTAGTTTAATAATTAATATAATTGCAAGTATACACATATAATATTATTGGGTGTGTATTATGTACGTGCGACTAATGTGTATGTGGTATGTGTGTGTCGCGTGTATGTCTGCATATTGCGTATGCCTTAATTGTTTGTGTGTATAATGTGTATACTTATATTAATTAGGTGTGTGAGCAAATATATGTATATGTGTGTTTGAATGTTATATGATATATATGTTAATTTGCATGTATGATTGTATGTACATAAAGTATATGTGTATACGTTATTATATTATCATTATATTATTATTATTATTACTATTACTATTGGGTTTAAATTAAAAAAAAACAGATCTAAAATATAAAACCCATTTATAATAACTGTCCAGTCCATCATTTACAAAACCCAAAAATTTTACAAGGCCGTTTGGCCCAAACCCTAACCCAATGGCCTAAAACCTAATCCATATCAGATTTAATAACCCTAACATCCTCTCTTTATTGTGCGCAGCCAATCCTGGCCCGTTGGATCAAATCTTGATCCAACGGCTACGATTGAAAGGAGAGAAACCATTCAGATGCCGCGTGTGGTCCACGTGCGGACCGTTCAGCCTCCCACGCGCGCGTGCATCTCACGCCTCTGACCCCTTGACTACCGTGCACCACGTGGCATGATCCTAGACCGTTACACCAGTTTCAAGATTTTATCTGGGCTGTCCGTCATCTATCCATCTCAGCTGTTGGATCAGATCTGATCCAATGACCAAGAATGAGGCCACCCAAGACGATAACGCCACCATACTCTCCCCACGTCGACCGTACCACCGGCTCCAACCACCGTGCAAGGGCGTGCAAGAGCAAGAAACCAAGGACTGTCAGTACAAGACTGGGCCAAAAATATGTATTTCCATATGCTATTTCTACCAAAAATGGTCAGAGATTAGAGCAATATATGTAAACGAACCAAAATTGTAAAAGGAAAGGTTCTCCATGTTCCAGAAAAACAAGAGACTCAAAGTTTCCAGTGGTAAAAATATTTTCTTTGCTTCCTTTCTTACTTGCATGCAAAAATAAATGGAATAAAAAAACATAAGGAGTAGGAGATTTTACCTTCGGTTGTTAGTTCCCCCACCAGCAACAAGCCTAAATATGGTGAGCCGGTCAAATAGGGGGACGTTCTTTCGGTCTCGGTTTTCTTAAAAAATGTGGTTTTCTCTCCCGGGTTTTCTTAGATCTAGATAAAAAGGGGAGTTTTTGTTCAAATCTAAGTTTGGGTTTGAGTTCGGGCTGAAACAAGGGTCATTTTGGAGGTTTTTTTTTTGGTTCGCCAGCGCTTCTAGCAGTGGCTGACGGTGGAAGAGACGGCGGTGGTCTGCCAATTTTTGGGTTCATCAAGGTTTGGCTTTGGGGATTTAGAGAGAAATAAGAGCTTTGCTCTTAAGGGTAAAAAAATGGTGAAAGGGTCGAATTTCAACCTGATAAATGTGATATATAGAGTCTTAATATTTTCAAAATGGGTTAATTCGGGCTTAAGGACTCCCGCGTTTATGATCTTTTCAAATTAAGCATCCCCCTTGGTACAATCACAAGCCTGGTCCTTCTTATCGTTTAATTTTTTTAATTTCGTCCTGAAATTAACCAGAATCAGCGTGTAAATGGTGAAATTACGTTCTAAGTCCCACCGCGTTTTGAAAATTTTCACTTCGAGCTTGCCCCTTGGTTTATTTACATCTCTAGTCCCCGCATGTTTATTTCGGATTATAATTAGGTCCCAAATTATGTTTTTTTCTTTTTTTGTTTCGAGTATTCTGGTTCTCTTTTTACTCAATTCTAGTCCTTTATTTTATGTCAAATAATTGTGGTTATTTGTTTATTATTAGGTTTTGTGGTATGGTAATTTTGCTCTCAATGTTTTTATCTATGTCCTTGTATCATATTTATCTATGTTTTTATGTAATATGTATTTATCACGTTCTTTAGCGTTTAATTTATTTCGTTTGTATTATGTACATATCTATTTTATATGTTACGCCTAGTTTCGTTTGCACATCTTGTTTATATATTTCTTCATGTGTTTTATGTATGTTGGTTGGCATATTATGTGTCTTTATTTGTATTTTTATAATGTATGTATTGTCACGCTTGTATATCTTTTAGTTTATTTGTTCATGTCATATACTTTTTTAGCTTATTTATTTATCATGTAGTTATGAATTCTAACACGTTTACTTGTGTTTTGCATTTTGGGTTACATATTAAAAATGGGTGATTTTTTGTTACATATTAATATCATGACGTGTCATAATTTAAGCATGTAAAGTGTACCGCATGATAAGGGTTTTAGTGTGGTTTTGTGGTGTTGTTGATTTGTTAATTTCGTACCCTTTTTAGGTTTATGTCATGCATGTTATAGTTGCGGTTTGTTTTATTGTGTTTAAGCATGTTAAGACTAATTAGTCTAAATTTGGAAGCATGCATTCTCTTGTTCATGTTTTATTTTGTTTTGTTTTTACAATCATGATATGTTATGTTCATGCATTTTAATTATTTTTATTCAATATTATAGTATTCATGTTCTAATATCAAGTCAATATGAATATTTTTTATGTTTTTTGTTTTCTAAGATTGCATAATGGATTATGTTTTTTTTTGTTTTCTAAGATTGCATAATGGTATAAAAATTGTCAGTGAGGTGTCCTTTTATCCAGGCGTAAATGGGGCCAGTATCAGGCGTAGTGATGGTGGTTGGGCGTTTACTCTCGGATAACGAGGCCTTTAAAATTTACTCGCACTTATAACCAAATTTTAAGTTAATCGTCACTTTAATCCGGAAAATATAAAATTAATAAAGCGGTAATTATTAAAGTACCAATTTTGGGCAGTGTGGGGGTGCTAATCCTTCCCCATCCGTAACCGACTCCCGAACCCAATAGTTTTCAAATCTCTGGTTTTATGGTGTCCGGCCTACCTAAGTGGCCGGTGGCGACTCCAATTTCCAAATTAAACGCAATTATTTTAAAACCCTCACGGAATAAATATTTTAATACCCGAAAAATCACAAACACTTCGAAAACTTGGTTTTTAGCGAAAACAGACATCGTTACGGATGGCGACTCCGCTGGGGACATTTTTTGTTTTTCAAAAAACAAAAAAAGAGAGTAAAGCTTTTTCAAATATTTACCACTTTACTACTATTAGAAGTTCCGGATTATAGTGACTATTAAATTAACATTCGGTTATAATTGCGCGTTTATTTTAACGCATTTAAAATATGGCATATAAACCCGTTTTTTAAATGGGGAAAACGCTAATGCTTTCGTGGAGATATCGTTCTCCTGTGTAGGCCTAGCAAGTACCTTCGGGGCTCGAGTACCTTATGCTTTCGTAAGGATATTGTTCCTTCGTGCAGGCATAAGCGAATGGGTCCCCCTGAATTGAACCCGGTTCAAAGGAGCCTATAACGGGTGATGATCGGGGGCCTTGCTACTCTTAGTAGAGGACAGCAAGGACAATTCGGTACCTCCTAGAACCAAAACTGCATGTTGAGAACACATAGAAACCCACCCTGTTAGAGCCATGCGGATAACCTAGGTGTCTTGATATGGAAGCTAGGATCCAAGAATTACCTCAAAATCTAGGAACCCTCAGATCACAATTAATCTAGCAAACTCACGAATATGATTCGAGAAAACCCCAAACTCCACATTCAGCAAACCTATAATAAAGCATGATCTTGATGTAGAAAATGAGATAGGATGAATTTGATGGTGGCGGTGTTGGATAAATTTGTCCTTGGCACCCTCCTAATCGCAATTGAATAGGCAAACACCTGCAAACGGCATAAATCTCTCCGATGAATGGATGATGACGAGATAGATGTTGTATGATATTTTGTCCTCGGCACCCTCTTAGACGCGATTATCTAAGAAAGCAACCTCAAGCGGCTCTAACCCACCCTCCTAGAAGCAATTACCTAGGCAAGCAAGAGTGTGAAGATGATCTCCATCACAAGAACTTGACGAACTTACGTTGAAGAAGACTTCAAATACGAAAAATAACAAGGCAAATCTATCTACCTTGAAAATAAAATGGCCCATGGCCAAAGGTTTTTGCAACTCATAAATTCATGATGTTGTTATTAATGAAGCAAATATGCCTTTAAATAGGCTACAAATGAAGAGTTCAACTTAAATTAGGAAAAGTAAAGACAATAATAAAATAAATAAACATATTTTATCTAACCTAAAAAATTAATAAATAAATAACAAATCTAATCCTAAATCATCTAAATATCTTCATAAAGAATCCTAGATTAAATTTAGGTACAAATAATCAATAAAATTATTGAAAATTCGTAATAAATAATATTTCCCGTGATAAAACCGTATAGAGATTTCTGCTAGAACAGTCTTCACTAAAATGGACATAACTTGAGCTCCCGATGTCGGATTGATGCGTTTCAAGATGCGTTGGAAAGCTAAGAGACAGGCAACTCAGAAGTGCCCGGATCCTATCCAAAAATTCGATGCAAGTTGGCTGAAATTCTAGACTTATAAAACAGCTTTAACTCTTTGGCTACAATGCATCATTTTAGCCCCCCATACATGTATCATTCTCCCCCTGTTGAAAACGATTCGTCCTGAAGCTTAAGGGTTGTTGATCACAACCTTCAAGTCTCTTAAGATGTCTCCATGAAAGAAATATTAAATCTAGGATCTATATAGAGAATTATATATTTTTTTCTTTTTTCTTAACTACTAAAACAACAGTAAAAGATAATTGTTTCAAACACCTAAACCAAGGCTCTGATACCAATTGATACGGAAGCTAGGATCCAAGAATTACCTCAAAATCTAGGAACCCTCAAATCACAATTAATCTAGCAAACTCACTAATATGATTCGAGAAAACCCCAAACTCCACGTTCAGCAAACCGATAATAAAGCATGATCTTGATGTAGAAAATGAGATATGATGAATTTGATGGTGGCGGTGTTGGATAGATTTGTCCTTGGCACCCTCCTAATCGCAATTGAATAGGCAAACACCTGCAAACGACACGAATCTCTCCGATGAATGGATGATGACGAGATAGATGTTGTAGGATATTTTGTCCTCAGCACCCTCTTAAACGCGATTATCTAAGCAAGCAACCTCAAGCGGCTCAACCCACCCTCCTAGATGCAATTACCTAGGCAAGCAAGAGTATGAAGATGATCTCCATCACAAGAACTTGACGAACTTATGTTGAAAGAAGACTTCTGATACGAAAAATAACAAGGCAAATCTATCTACCTTGAAAATAAAATGGCCCATGGCCAAAGGTTTTTGCAACTCATAAATTCATGATGTTGTTATTAATGAAGCAAATATGCCTTTAAATAGGCTACAAATGAAGAGTTCAACTTAAATTAGGAAAAGTAAAGACAATAATAAAATAAATAAACATATTTTATCTAACCTAAAAAACTAATAAATAAATAACAAATATAATCCTAAATCATCTAAATATCTTCATAAAGAATCCTAGATTAAATTTAAGTACAAATAATCAATAAAATTATTGAAAATTCGTAATAAATAATATTTCCCGTGATAAAACCGTCTAGAGATTTCTGCTCGAACAATCTTCACTAAAATGGACATAACTTGAGCTCCCGATGTCGGATTGATGCGTTTCAAGATGCGTTGGAAAGCTAAGAGACAAAAAAATATGTTTGAAGAAGACATGTAGACTCAGAAGTGCCCGGATCCCATCCGAAAATTCGATGCAAGTTGGCTGAAATTCTAGACTTATAAAACAGCTTTAAATCTTTGGCTACAATGCATCATTTTAGCCCCCCCATACATGTATCATTCTCCCCCTGTTGAAAACGATTCGTCTCGATCTTAAGAGTTGTTGATCATAACCTTCAAGTCTCTTAAGATGTCTCCATGAATAAAATATTAAATCTAGAATCTATATAGAGAATTATATATATATATATATATTTTCTTTTTTCTTAACTACTAAAACAACAGTAAAAGATAATTGTTTCAAACACTTAAACCAAGGCTCTGATACCAATTGATACGGAAGCTAGGATCCAAGAATTACCTCAAAATCTAGGAACCCTCAGATCACAATTAATCTAGCAAACTCACTAATATGATTCGAGAATACCCCAAACTCCACGTTCAGCAAACCGATAATAAAGCATGATCTTGATGTAGAAAACGAGATAGGATGAATTTGATGGTGGCGGTGTTGGATAGATTTGTCCTTGGCACCCTCCTAATCGCAATTGAATAGGCAAACAACTGCAAACGACACGAATCTCTCCGATGAATGGATGATGACGAGATAGATGTTGTAGGATATTTTGTCCTCAACACCCTCTTAGACGCGATTATCTAAGCAAGCAACCTCAAGCGGCTCTAACCCACCCTCCTAGACGCAATTACCTAGGCAAGCAAGAGTGTGAAGATGATCTCCATCACAAGAACTTGACGAACTTATGTTGAAGAAGACTTCTGATACGAAAAATAACAAGGCAAATCTATCTACCTTAAAAATAAAATGGCCCATGGCCAAAGGTTTTTGCAACTCATAAATTCATGATGTTGTTATTAATGAAGCAAATATGCCTTTAAATAGGCTACAAATGAAGAGTTCAACTTAAATTAGGAAAAGTAAAGACAATAATAAAATAAATAAACATATTTTATCTAACCTAAAAAACTAATAAATAAATAACAAATATAATCCTAAATCATCTAAATATCTTCATAAAGAATCCTAGATTAAATTTAAGTACAAATAATCAATAAAATTATTGAAAATTCGTAATAAATAATATTTCCCGTGATAAAACCGTCTAGAGATTTCTGCTCGAACAATCTTCACTAAAATGGACATAACTTGAGCTCCCGATGTCGGATTGATGCTTTTCAAGATGCGTTGGAAAGCTAAGAGACAGACAAATATGTTTGAAGAAGACATGTAGACTCAGAAGTGCCCGGATCCCATCCGAAAATTCGATGCAAGTTGGCTGAAATTCTAGACTTATAAAACAGCTTTAAATCTTTGGCTACAATGCATCATTTTAGCCCCCCCATACATGTATCATTCTCCCCCTGTTGAAAACGATTCGTCTCGATCTTAAGAGTTGTTGATCACAACCTTCAAGTCTCTTAAGATGTCTCCATGAATAAAATATTAAATCTAGAATCTATATAGAGAATTATATATATATATATATATTTTCTTTTTTCTTAACTACTAAAACAACAGTAAAAGATAATTGTTTCAAACACTTAAACCAAGGCTCTGATACCAATTGATACGGAAGCTAGGATCCAAGAATTACCTCAAAATCTAGGAACCCTCAGATCACAATTAATCTAGCAAACTCACTAATATGATTCGAGAATACCCCAAACTCCACGTTCAGCAAACCGATAATAAAGCATGATCTTGATGTAGAAAACGAGATAGGATGAATTTGATGGTGGCGGTGTTGGATAGATTTGTCCTTGGCACCCTCCTAATCGCAATTGAATAGGCAAACACTTGCAACCGGCATGAATCTCTACGATGAATGGATGATGGCGAGATAGATGTTGTAGGATATTTTGTCCTCGGCACCCTCTTAGACGCGATTATCTAAGCAAGCAACCTCAAGCGGCTCTAACCCACCCTCCTAGATGCAATTACCTAGGCAAGCAAGAGTGTGAAGATGATCTCCATCATAAGAACTTGACGAACTTACTTTGAAGAAGACTTCTAATACGAAAAATAACAAGGCAAATCTATCTACCTTGAAAATAAAATGGCCCATGACCAAAGGTTTTTGCAACTCATAAATTCATGATGTTGTTATTAATGAAGCAAATATGCCTTTAAATAGGCTACAAATGAAGAGTTCAACTTAAATTAGGAAAAGTAAAGACAATAATAAAATAAATAAACATATTTTATCTAACCTAAAAAACTAATAAATAAATAACAAATCTAATCCTAAATCATCTAAATATCTTCATAAAGAATCCTAGATTAAATTTAAGTATAAATAATCAATAAAATTATTGAAAATTCGTAATAAATAATATTTCCCGTGATAAAACCGTATAGAGATTTCTGCTCGTACAGTCTTAACTAAAATGGACATAACTGGAGCTCCCGATGTCGGATTGATGCGTTTCAAGATGCGTTGGAAAGCTAAGAGACAGAAAAATATGTTTGAAGAAGACATGTAGACTCAAAAGTGCCCGGATCACATCCAAAAATTCGATGCAAGTTTGATATGATCTCGACTATGAGTTTTGAATCATATATGTGAATGCCCGATCGTGATTCTAGTAAGAACTCTGCAGTGCTTTGAATGTATTCTGAAATTACTCAAACAACAATGTAAGTAGAAATAGATAAATAAGAAATAGAAATAATGGGATGAAAGATATGTAGAAGGGGTGTAGGAAGAGTGATAGTTGTGATTATGGAAGAAAAAAATAAAAGATGAAAATGTAGGTGAAGATGATGGGGTGTTGGCGTTAAGATGAAGAAATTCAAAGGATGGATTGTGACCCCCTAACTATAAAGAGTTAGGAACCAGCAATATAATAAAGTGGAAATGAAGTGGTAGGATATGGAACGTGACCCACTAGCTATAGATGAGCTAGGAACCAACGCTATAACAAAAGGGAAATGGATGAAGACTACAAGACTAACTTGAAGCCGATAAAGTTCCACAAGAGAACAAGAATGAAAGCAATCTTTCAAAGATGTTTTATATATTCAAAAGTGTGTCTTACAATGATCCTAAAGATGCCTATTTATAGTAGAAGTAGGCAGAATATGAAAAGGTGTTACAAGAAAGATGAATGCTCATCTTAATGCACTTGAATACACATGAATGCTTTGTCCTTTCTTCTCATCTTCAAAGCTGATTAGTTTAGACAAATTGAGGTTGAATTTAGTCATATTTTCGTCCAAATTAAGAAGGACTCTTGGGCTGCCTTGTTTTGCTATCATATGAAGAGAAAGGGGATGAATGTGGACAAGGATGAATGTAGACATCCTTGCTGTCCAGCTTAAGTGCAACTCTTCATCTTCCAAGCTGATTAATATGACTTGAATGTCATAAAAAGGTGAGTTTCATCCAGCCTTCATTTCATGTCTCCTCAATGAATTTTGAAACCCCACTTGAATGGTGATAACATCAACCTTGAATGCCTTGAATTTGCTGAATTAAGATGGCCATCAATTGCTTGTCTCTTGGTAGAAGATGAAAGAACTCTTCCTTGGCTCAAATTCATTCAAATCATCCATGCATAAATTTCCCGTAATAAAAATTTCAGCCTGCACTGTCTTCAGTAAATCATTCGTATCTCAAGCTCCCGATATCGGATTGAGGTGATTCAAAAGGCATTGGAAAGCTAAGAGATGGAGGAATAACGTCCAATTGATTTCTGGATCCAAACACGTCTGTATCGCATCCAGAATTGGAAGACATTCTGCTGATATTCTTGCATCTGGTAAAACCGTTCATCTTCCTCATGCACCTAGACACAAAGGTAAACTTTATTCAATCTTTAATTGAAAACATGCATGTAAACAATTAAGAGTTAGTTTAATAAATGAGCTAGTTTGATGAATGAACTAGTTTAATTAATGAACTAACTTTATTCAATGAACTAATAATCTTGAATGAACTAGTTTAATCAATGAACTACTTAGTTAAATGAAGTGTATAACTAAATGAACTACATGTTTAAATGCAACGCATGCTTTAATGAACAACATGTTTATTGAATGCAATGAATGTTATGCAAACTTTAAATACTCATGCAAATTCATGCATAAGCAAAGTAAAGTGTTCCTCCCTTATTATTTCTTCTTTCTCACGTCCCAAGCTTGATGTAAACATATTTTCCATGGCTGCTTGGAACTCCTTGGCCCTTGCTCGAGTAATGGGGCCACCTGGGTACTTCTCTGGGTCTTTGCCATTGACGTTCATATCAGTCCCTCCCTCTTTAAGGCGATTTGTCCCCAAATCGTCATCTACATCATAAGGAGATAGGTCAGCAACATTGAAGGTTGCACTAACATTAAACTCACCTGGAAGATCTAATTGATAGGCATTGTCATTGATCTTCTTGACTATTTGGAATGGTCCATCTCCCGAGGCATTAATTTGGACTTTCGTTGAGCCGGGAACCTTTCTTTCCTCATGTGCAGCCACACCCAATCCCCTGGCTCAAAGGAAATTCGCTTACGACCCTTATTTGCTTGCTGCTCATATTGCTTGGTTCGTATTTCAATGTTCTCCCGCACTTGTTGATGAAGCTTCTTAACAAATTCAGCTTTATTAAGTCCATCTTTATTCACAATTTGATCAGCGGGTAATGGTAACAAGTCTATCGGTGTTAATGGATTGAATCCATACACCACTTCAAAAAGCGTGCGCCCTGTAGTACTATGGATCGAACGGTTGTATGCAAACTCCACATGTGGTAAACTCTCCTCCCATGTTTTCAAATTCTTCCTAATGATGGATCAAGTAACATAGAAAGTACTCGGTTCACCACTTCAGTTTGGCCATCCGTTTGAGGGTGGCAAGTGGTGGAGAATAGTAACTTAGTACCAATCTTACTCCATAGGGCTCTCCAAAAGTGACTTAAGAACTTCACATCCCGATCAGACACAATAGTTCTTGGTATGCCATGTAACCTTAAGATTTCCCTGAAAAACAAAGTAGCAATATGTGAGGCATCATTAGTTTTGTTACAGGGAATGAAATGAGCCATTTTGGAGAATCTATTCACAACTACAAAGATGGAATCTTTGTTATTCTTGGTACGTGGAAGCCCTAGCACAAAATCCATTGAAATATCCATCCATGGTGCTTCCGGTATGGGTAGTGGTGTGTAAAGTCCATGTGGCATGACTTTAGATTTGGCCTTCCTGCAAGTGATGCATCGCTCACACAACCTCTCCACATCTCGTTTCATTTTAGGCCAATATAGGTGCTCTTGAAGTATAGCCAAAGTCTTTGCTATCCCAAAATGTCCCATTAATCCTCCTCCATGAGCTTCCTTAGTTAGCAATTCACGCATGGAACCTTGAGGGATGCATAGTCTTCCTTCCTTAAATAGGAAACCATCATGCTTATAGTATTTTTCAATTGACCTTTTCTCACAAGCTTTGTAAATCTCTCCAAAATCAGAGTCAGAGACATATAAGTCTTTAATAAAAACAAAACCCAATAACTTAGATTCCAAAGTGTTTAAAAGAATATACCTCCGTGACAATGCATCGGCAACTATATTCTCCTTACCTTTCTTGTACTTGATAACATATGGGAAAGTTTCAAGAAACTCCACCCATTTGGCATGCCTTTTGTTGAGTTTATGCTGCCCCGGATATGTTTCAATGCCTCATGATCAGTGTGAATGATGAACTCCTTAGGCCAAAGGTAATGTTGCCATGTTTCCATTGCCCTCACAAGAGCATACATCTCCTTGTCATAGGTAGGGTAATTAAGCGTAGCTCCACTTAATTTTTCACTGAAATAGGCTATAGGACGTCCACCTTGAGACAAAACTGCTCCAATTCCTACACCTGATGCATCACATTCAATTTCAAAAGTTAGATTAAAATCAGGTAGAGCAAGTAAAGGGGCATGTATTAAACAATCTTTAATGCTATTAAAGGACTTCTCTTGATCTTCCCCCCAAAAGAATTTAGAATTCTTCTTAATAACACTTGTTAGTGGGGCGGCTATGGTGCTGAAGTTGGGGACGAATCTTCGATAAAAACTTGCAAGTCCATGGAAGCTCCTAACTTGAGAAATGCTTGCTGGTCGTGGCCACTCTTCAATGGCTTTAACCTTCTCTTTGTCCACCTCCAAGCCTTCAGAACTCACAACGAAACCTAGGAAAACAACCCTGTCAGTACAAAATGTACATTTTTGTAAGTTAGCAAACAGTTTTTCCTTCCTCAAAACTAGCAAAACTGACCTTAAATGTTGAACATGTTCTTCCATGGTTTTACTATAGATTAGAATGTCATCAAAGTAAACCACACAAAACTTACCCAAGAATGGCCTAAGAACATGATTCATTAACCTCATAAACGTGCTTGGAGCATTAGTTAAGCCAAAAAAGGCATAACCAACCACTCATAAAGGCCTTGCTTAGTTTTGAATGCTGTTTTCCACTCATCACCTTCCCGCATTCGTATTTGGTGGTAACCACTTTTAAGATCAATCTTGGAAAAGAGGTTAGAACCACTAAGCTCATCTAACATGTCATCTAAGCGAGGAATAGGGTGACGATACTTTACCGTAATTTTGTTTACCGCTCGGCAGTCCACACACATGCGCCAAGTTCCATCCTTCTTTGGCACAAGTAGAACCGGCACGGCACATGGGCTAAGGCTTTCCCTCACGTAGCCTTTTGACATCAACTCAGATACTTGCCTTTGCAACTCCTTAGTTTCTTCGGGGTTGCTTCGGTACGCTGGTCGGTTTGGAATGACGGCTCGGGAACAAAGTCTATTTGATGTTCTATGCCACGAATAGGTGGCAGCCCACTTGGTATTTCCTCCGGAAATAGGTCATCAAACTCCTGCAATAAAGACACAACAAAAGCAGGCAAATTTTGATCAAGGTAGTTAGTATTCAAGAAATTTTCCTTGTACATGAGCACAAGTGCTTCCTTTGCTGTCATTAAACTCTTTTTCAACTCTCTCTCTTTAGAAAGAATGCTGATTTTCCTTCCCTCATTTTGATCACACTCCTTTGCTTTTACCTCCATTTTGGTCTCTCTCTCTTTGGCTTTTTCAATTTTTCCTCTCAATAAAATTTGGTCTTCATGTATTTGTTTTGGAGAAAGTGGGGCTAAAGTGATCTTCTTTGCTTCATGGGTGAACGTATACCGGTTGGTATACCCGTCATGGATCACTCGCCTATCAAATTGCCAAGGCCTTCCAAGTAATAAATGGCTTGCGTGCATTGGAACGACATCGCATAATACCTCGTCTTTGTACTTCCCAATAGAGAAAACAATTCGAACTTGTTTGGTCACCTTGAGTTCTCCTCCATCGTTGAGCCATTGTAGCTTATAAGGTTGTGGATGCTTTGTTGTTGCCAAGCCAAGTGTATCTACCATTAAGGTACTAGCAACATTAGTGCAACTACCACCATCAATAATAACAAAGCATACCTTTCCTCCAACATGGCAACGAGTATGGAAGATATTTTCTCGTTGTTCATTTCCTCCAACGGATTGTACGTTTAGGCTTCTTTTGACAACAAGAACCTCTCCTTCCACGCCATACTCTAATTCTTCTTCTTCGATGGCAACATCTTCATTCTCATCCTCTTCTTGTTCGATTCAACTTCTCCATCATCTCGAAGAAGCATGGTGTTGCGGTTCGGACATTGGCTTGCAATGTGTCCACGCCCCAAACACTTAAAACATTGTATGTCACGGAACGATTTGGAGTAGCGGTAGTCTTACCCTTGCTGGTTTCGCAATGGGCTTACTTCCTTTCGGTGGTCCTCCTTTTTCGTGGGACGGTATTGGAGGAGTCTTCTTGTATGAACTTTGCCCCCATTTTGATGTTGAACTCCCATAAGATCGTGTGGCACCCTTTCTTTTGAGCTGTTTTTCCACTTTCATGGCCATATGCACCATGTCTTCCATCTCCACATAATGTTGCAACTCGACCACGTTCGCAATGTCCGGATTTAGTCCCGCTAGGAATCTTGCCATTGTGGCTTCTCGATCCTCGTCGATGTTGGCTCGAATCATGGACACCTCCATCTCTTTGTAGTAATCTTCAACACTTCGGTTACCTTGTGAAAGATTTTGAAGACGGTTGAATAACTCTCGATGGTAGTGGGTTGGAATGAATCGCCTTCGCATCACCGCTTTCATTTCATCCCATGTAGTGATAGGATGTTCTCCATTGCGTCTCCTACTTGATGTCAATTGATCCCACCATATTAGTGCATAATCCGTAAACTCAATGGCAGCGAGTTTTACCTTTTTAAGCTCTGAATAGTTATGGCACTAAAAAATGTGCTCAACCTTCTTTTCCCATGCAAGATAGGTTTCAGGATCCGCTCTTCCTTGAAAAGGAGGAATGGTAATCTTGATGTTGCTGAGATTATCGTCTACTCGTGGTCGAGCTCTCTGGCCTTGTTGTACCATGCTATGTTGGGATACTTGATCTTGCACATCATCTACTTCAACTTCTTCAGGATACTCCTCATTACCCTGATTAGCTTGTGAAATTTCAAGCTGGTCTATTCGTTCAATTAGGGGCTCCAATTGCTCTTGGATCATTTTGGCCATTGCTTGAAGCATAGCCTGATTTTGCAAATTGGGAACTCCTTCACCACTATGACCAGATCTTTGTGACATGTTAGATAAAGAAACAAAAGAAATTAAACCTTACTAACACAAAATCTCACCTTTCCACTCCAAAGAAAATGCACTCACACTCGTGTTTCACTCGGGTTAGGCTTTTCCCCTTAATGCACACTCATGCCTTTTACCACTCGTGCTTTATTTTCAAGTCCTTTTGGGAACTTCCTCAAGGCTTACAAGTGTCTCGTGGACTTGGCTGAAACAATTCTAGCTTGGTAGGAGAATGATGAATAATAAAAGGATAATGGCTTCAAAAAGAAAGAATTACTAAGAATAGGTAAAGGAATTTGTAATTCAGCATTAAGAAATGATGTATTGTATTTTTTTTAAACAAGAATAGATTGCTCCCTCCCTCTTTTAATTTTTTTTTTTTTTTTTTTTTTTACTAACCGGGAGAGAGAAAAATAATACGCTTACTGAATCGTCTAGGCTCTGATACCAAATGATATGATCTCGACTATGAGTTTTGAATCATATATGTGAATGCCCGATCGTGATTCTAGTAAGAACTCTGCAGATGCTTTGAATGTATTCTGAAATTACTCAAACAACAATGTAAGTAGAAATAGATAAATAAGAAATAGAAATAATGGGATGAAAGATATGTAGAAGGGGTGTAGGAAGAGTGATAGTTGTGATTATGGAAGAAAAAAATAAAAGATGAAAATGTAGGTGAAGATGATGGGGTGTTGGCGTTAAGATGAAGAAATTCAAAGGATGGATTGTGACCCCCTAACTATAAAGAGTTAGGAACCAGCAATATAATAAAGTGGAAATGAAGTGGTAGGATATGGAACGTGACCCACTAGCTATAGATGAGCTAGGAACCAACGCTATAACAAAAGGGAAATGGATGAAGACTACAAGACTAACTTGAAGCCGATAAAGTTCCACAAGAGAACAAGAATGAAAGCAATCTTTCAAAGATGTTTTATATATTCAAAAGTGTGTCTTACAATGATCCTAAAGATGCCTATTTATAGTAGAAGTAGGCAGAATATGAAAAGGTGTTACAAGAAAGATGAATGCTCATCTTAATGCACTTGAATACACATGAATGCTTTGTCCTTTCTTCTCATCTTCAAAGCTGATTAGTTTAGACAAATTGAGGTTGAATTTAGTCATATTTTCGTCCAAATTAAGAAGGACTCTTGGGCTGCCTTGTTTTGCTATCATATGAAGAGAAAGAGGATGAATGTGGACAAGGATGAATGTAGACATCCTTGCTGTCCAGCTTAAGTGCAACTCTTCATCTTCCAAGCTGATTAATATGACTTGAATGTCATAAAAAGGTGAGTTTCATCCAGCCTTCATTTCATGTCTCCTCAATGAATTTTGAAACCCCACTTGAATGGTGATAACATCAACCTTGAATGCCTTGAATTTGCTGAATTAAGATGGCCATCAATTGCTTGTCTCTTGGTAGAAGATGAAAGAACTCTTCCTTGGCTCAAATTCATTCAAATCATCCATGCATAAAATTCCCGTAATAAAAATTTCAGCCTGCACTGTCTTCAGTAAATCATTCGTATCTCAAGCTCCCGATATCGGATTGAGGTGATTCAAAAGGCATTGGAAAGCTAAGAGATGGAGGAATAACGTCCAATTGATTTCTGGATCCAAACACGTCTGTATCGCATCCAGAATTGGAAGACATTCTGCTGATATTCTTGCATCTGGTAAAACCGTTCATCTTCCCTCATGCACCTAGACACAAAGGTAAACTTTATTCAATCTTTAATTGAAAACATGCATGTAAACAATTAAGAGTTAGTTTAATAAATGAGCTAGTTTGATGAATGAACTAGTTTAATTAATGAACTAACTTTATTCAATGAACTAATAATCTTGAATGAACTAGTTTAATCAATGAACTACTTAGTTAAATGAAGTGTATAACTAAATGAACTACATGTTTAAATGCAACGCATGCTTTAATGAACAACATGTTTATTGAATGCAATGAATGTTATGCAAACTTTAAATACTCATGCAAATTCATGCATAAGCAAAGTAAAGTGTTCCTCCCTTATTATTTCTTCTTTCTCACGTCCCAAGCTTGATGTAAACATATTTTCCATGGCTGCTTGGAACTCCTTGGCCCTTGCTCGAGTAATGGGGCCACCTGGGTACTTCTCTGGGTCTTTGCCATTGACGTTCATATCAGTCCCTCCCTCTTTAAGGCGATTTGTCCCCAAATCGTCATCTACATCATAAGGAGATAGGTCAGCAACATTGAAGGTTGCACTAACATTAAACTCACCTGGAAGATCTAATTGATAGGCATTGTCATTGATCTTCTTGACTATTTGGAATGGTCCATCTCCCGAGGCATTAATTTGGACTTTCGTTGAGCCGGGAACCTTTCTTTCCTCATGTGCAGCCACACCCAATCCCCTGGCTCAAAGGAAATTCGCTTACGACCCTTATTTGCTTGCTGCTCATATTGCTTGGTTCGTTTTTCAATGTTCTCCGCACTTGTTGATGAAGCTTCTTAACAAATTCAGCTTTATTAAGTCCATCTTTATTCACAATTTGATCAGCGGGTAATGGTAACAAGTCTATCGGTGTTAATGGATTGAATCCATACACCACTTCAAAAGCGCGTGCGCCCTGTAGTACTATGGATCGAACGGTTGTATGCAAACTCCACATGTGGTAAACTCTCCTCCCATGTTTTCAAATTCTTCCTAATGATGGATCAAGTAACATAGAAAGTACTCGGTTCACCACTTCAGTTTGGCCATCCGTTTGAGGGTGGCAAGTGGTGGAGAATAGTAACTTAGTACCAATCTTACTCCATAGGGCTCTCCAAAAGTGACTTAAGAACTTCACATCCCGATCAGACACAATAGTTCTTGGTATGCCATGTAACCTTAAGATTTCCCTGAAAAACAAAGTAGCAATATGTGAGGCATCATTAGTTTTGTTACAGGGAATGAAATGAGCCATTTTGGAGAATCTATCCACAACTACAAAGATGGAATCTTTGTTATTCTTGGTACGTGGAAGCCCTAGCACAAAATCCATTGAAATATCCATCCATGGTGCTTCCGGTATGGGTAGTGGTGTGTAAAGTCCATGTGGCATGACTTTAGATTTGGCCTTCCTGCAAGTGATGCATCGCTCACACAACCTCTCCACATCTCGTTTCATTTTAGGCCAATATAGGTGCTCTTGAAGTATAGCCAAAGTCTTTGCTATCCCAAAATGTCCCATTAATCCTCCTCCATGAGCTTCCTTAGTTAGCAATTCACGCATGGAACCTTGAGGGATGCATAGTCTTCCTTCCTTAAATAGGAAACCATCATGCTTATAGTATTTTTCAATTGACCTTTTCTCACAAGCTTTGTAAATCTCTCCAAAATCAGAGTCAGAGACATATAAGTCTTTAATAAAAACAAAACCCAATAACTTAGATTCCAAAGTGTTTAAAAGAATATACCTCCGTGACAATGCATCGGCAACTATATTCTCCTTACCTTTCTTGTACTTGATAACATATGGGAAAGTTTCAAGAAACTCCACCCATTTGGCATGCCTTTTGTTGAGTTTATGCTGCCCCGGATATGTTTCAATGCCTCATGATCAGTGTGAATGATGAACTCCTTAGGCCAAAGGTAATGTTGCCATGTTTCCATTGCCCTCACAAGAGCATACATCTCCTTGTCATAGGTAGGGTAATTAAGCGTAGCTCCACTTAATTTTTCACTGAAATAGGCTATAGGACGTCCACCTTGAGACAAAACTGCTCCAATTCCTACACCTGATGCATCACATTCAATTTCAAAAGTTAGATTAAAATCAGGTAGAGCAAGTAAAGGGGCATGTATTAAACAATCTTTAATGCTATTAAAGGACTTCTCTTGATCTTCCCCCAAAAGAATTTAGAATTCTTCTTAATAACACTTGTTAGTGGGGCGGCTATGGTGCTGAAGTTGGGGACGAATCTTGATAAAAACTTGCAAGTCCATGGAAGCTCCTAACTTGAGAAATGCTTGCTGGTCGTGGCCACTCTTCAATGGCTTTAACCTTCTCTTTGTCCACCTCCAAGCCTTCAGAACTCACAACGAAACCTAGGAAAACAACCCTGTCAGTACAAAATGTACATTTTTGTAAGTTAGCAAACAGTTTTTCCTTCCTCAAAACTAGCAAAACTGACCTTAAATGTTGAACATGTTCTTCCATGGTTTTACTATAGATTAGAATGTCATCAAAGTAAACCACACAAAACTTACCCAAGAATGGCCTAAAAACATGATTCATTAACCTCATAAACGTGCTTGGAGCATTAGTTAAGCCAAAAGGCATAACCAACCACTCATAAAGGCCTTGCATAGTTTTGAATGCTGTTTTCCACTCATCACCTTCCCGCATTCGTATTTGGTGGTAACCACTTTTAAGATCAATCTTGGAAAAGAGGTTAGAACCACTAAGCTCATCTAACATGTCATCTAAGCGAGGAATAGGGTGACGAAACTTTACCGTAATTTTGTTTACCGCTCGGCAGTCCACACACATGCGCCAAGTTCCATCCTTCTTTGGCACAAGTAGAACCGGCACGGCACATGGGCTAAGGCTTTCCCTCACGTAGCCTTTTGACATCAACTCAGATACTTGCCTTTGCAACTCCTTAGTTTCTTGGGGTTGCTTCGCACGCTGGTCGGTTTGGAATGACGCTCCGGGAACAAAGTCTATTTGATGTTCTATGCCACGAATAGGTGGCAGTCCACTTTGGTATTTCCTCCGAAATAGGTCATCAAACTCCTGCAATAAAGACACAACAAAAGCAGGCAAATTTTGATCAAGGTAGTTAGTATTCAAGAAATTTTCCTTGTACATGAGCACAAGTGCTTCCTTTGCTGTCATTAAACTCTTTTTCAACTCTCTCTTTAGAAAGAATGCTGATTTTCCTTCCCTCATTTTGATCACACTCCTTTGCTTTTACCTCCATTTTGGTCTCTCTCTCTTTGGCTTTTTCAATTTTTCCTCTCAATAAAATTTGGTCTTCATGTATTTGTTTTGGAGAAAGTGGGGCTAAAGTGATCTTCTTTGCTTCATGGGTGAACGTATACGGTTGGTATACCCGTCATGGATCACTCGCCTATCAAATTGCCAAGGCCTTCCAAGTAATAAATGGCTTGCGTGCATTGGAACGACATCGCATAATACCTCGTCTTTGTACTTCCCAATAGAGAAAACAATTCGAACTTGTTTGGTCACCTTGAGTTCTCCTCCATCGTTGAGCCATTGTAGCTTATAAGGTTGTGGATGCTTTGTTGTTGCCAAGCCAAGTGTATCTACCATTAAGGTACTAGCAACATTAGTGCAACTACCACCATCAATAATAACAAAGCATACCTTTCCTCCAACATGGCAACGAGTATGGAAGATATTTTCTCGTTGTTCATTTCCTCCAACGGATTGTACGTTTAGGCTTCTTTTGACAACAAGAACCTCTCCTTCCACGCCATACTCTAATTCTTCTTCTTCGATGGCAACATCTTCATTCTCATCCTCTTCTTGTTCCGATTCAACTTCTCCATCATCTCGAAGAAGCATGGTGTTGCGGTTCGGACATTGGCTTGCAATGTGTCCACGCCCCAAACACTTAAAACATTGTATGTCACGGAACGATTTGGAGTAGCGGTAGTCTTACCCTTGCTGGTTTCGCAATGGGCTTACTTCCTTTTCGGTGGTCCTCCTTTTTCGTGGGACGGTATTGGAGGAGTCTTCTTGTATGAACTTTGCCCCCATTTTGATGTTGAACTCCCATAAGATCGTGTGGCACCCTTTCTTTTGAGCTGTTTTTCCACTTTCATGGCCATATGCACCATGTCTTCCATCTCCACATAATGTTGCAACTCGACCACGTTCGCAATGTCGGAATTTAGTCCCGCTAGGAATCTTGCCATTGTGGCTTCTCGATCCTCGTCGATGTTGGCTCGAATCATGGACACCTCCATCTCTTTGTAGTAATCTTCAACACTTCGGTTACCTTGTGAAAGATTTTGAAGACGGTTGAATAACTCTCGATGGTAGTGGGTTGGAATGAATCGCCTTCGCATCACCGCTTTCATTTCATCCCATGTAGTGATAGGATGTTCTCCATTGCGTCTCCTACTTGATGTCAATTGATCCCACCATATTAGTGCATAATCCGTAAACTCAATGGCAGCGAGTTTTACCTTTTTAAGCTCTGAATAGTTATGGCACTCAAAAATGTGCTCAACCTTCTTTTCCCATGCAAGATAGGTTTCAGGATCCGTTCTTCCTTGAAAAGGAGGAATGGTAATCTTGATGTTGCTGAGATTATCGTCTACTCGTGGTCGAGCTCTCTGGCCTTGTTGTACCATGCTATGTTGGGATACTTGATCTTGCACATCATCTACTTCAACTTCTTCAGGATACTCCTCATTACCCTGATTAGCTTGTGAAATTTCAAGCTGGTCTATTCGTTCAATTAGGGCTCCAATTGCTCTTGGATCATTTTGGCCATTGCTTGAAGCATAGCCTGATTTTGCAAATTGGGAACTCCTTCACCACTATGACCAGATCTTTGTGACATGTTAGATAAAGAAACAAAAGAAATTAAACCTTACTAACACAAAATCTCACCTTTCCACTCCAAAGAAAATGCACTCACACTCGTGTTTCACTCGGGTTAGGCTTTTCCCCTTAATGCACACTCATGCCTTTTACCACTGTGTGCTTTATTTTCAAGTCCTTTTGGGAACTTCCTCAAGGCTTACAAGTGTCTCGTGGACTTGGCTGAAACAATTCTAGCTTGGTAGGAGAATGATGAATAATAAAAGGATAATGGCTTCAAAAAAGAAAGAATTACTAAGAATAGGTAAAGGAATTTGTAATTCAGCAATAAGAAATGATGTATTGTAATTTTTTTAAACAAGAATAGATTGCTCCCTCCCTCTTTTAATTTTTTTTTATTTTTTTGATTTTTTTACTAACCGGGAGAGAGAAAAATAATACGCTTACTGAATCGTCTAAGCTCTGATACCAAATGATATGATCTCGACTATGAGTTTTGAATCATATATGTGAATGCCCGATCGTGATTCTAGTAAGAACTCTGCGATTGCTTTGAATGTATTCTGAAATTACTCAAACAACAATGTAAGTAGAAATAGATAAATAAGAAATAGAAATAATAGGATGAAAGATATGTAGAAGGGGTGTAGGAAGAGTGATAGTTGTGATTATGGAAGAAAAAAAAAATAAAAGATGAAAATGTAGGTGAAGATGATGGGGTGTTGGCGTTAAGATGAAGAAATTCAAAGGATGGATTGTGACCCCTAACTATAAAGAGTTAGGAACCAGCAATATAATAAAGTGGAAATGAAGTGGTAGGATATGGAACGTGACCCACTAGCTATAGATGAGCTAGGAACCAACGCTATAACAAAAAGGAAATGGATGAAGACTACAAGACTAACTTGAAGCCGATAAAGTTCCACAAGAGAACAAGAATGAAAGCAATCTTTCAAAGATGTTTTATATATTCAAAGTGTGTCCTACAATGATCCTAAAGATGCCTATTTATAGTAGAAGTAGGCAGAATATGAAAAGGTGTTACAAGAAAGATGAATGCTCATCTTAATGCACTTGAATACACATGAATGCTTTGTCCTTTCTTCTCATCTTTAAAGCTGATTAGTTTAGACAAATTGAGGTTGAATTTAGTCATATTTTCGTCCAAATTAAGAAGGACTCTTGGGCTGCCTTGTTTTGCTATCATATGAAGAGAAAGGGGATGAATGTGGACAAGGATGAATGTAGACATCCTTGCTGTCCAGCTTAAGTGCAACTCTTCATCTTCCAAGCTGATTAATATGACTTGAATGTCATAAAAGGTGAGTTTCATCCAGCCTTCATTTCATGTCTCCTCAATGAATTTTGAAACCCCACTTGAATGGTGATAACATCAACCTTGAATGCCTTGAATTTGCTGAATTAAGATGGCCATCAATTGCTTGTCTCTTGGTAGAAGATGAAAGAACTCTTCCTTGGCTCAAATTCATTCAAATCATCCATGCATAAAATTCCCGTAATAAAAATTTCAGCCTGCACTGTCTTCAGTAAATCATTCGTATCTCAAGCTCCCGATATCGGATTGAGGTGATTCAAAAGGCATTGGAAAGCTAAGAGATGGAGGAATAACGTCCAATTGATTTCTGGATCCAAACACGTCTGTATCGCATCCAGAATTGGAAGACATTCTGCTGATATTCTTGCATCTGGTAAAACCGTTCATCTTCCCTCATGCACCTAGACACAAAGGTAAACTTTATTCAATCTTTAATTGAAAACATGCATGTAAACAATTAAGAGTTAGTTTAATAAATGAGCTAGTTTGATGAATGAACTAGTTTAATTAATGAACTAACTTTATTCAATGAACTAATAATCTTGAATGAACTAGTTTAATCAATGAACTACTTAGTTAAATGAAGTGTATAACTAAATGAACTACATGTTTAAATGCAACGCATGCTTTAATGAACAACATGTTTATTGAATGCAATGAATGTTATGCAAACTTTAAATACTCATGCAAATTCATGCATAAGCAAAGTAAAGTGTTCCTCCCTTATTATTTCTTCTTTCTCACGTCCCAAGCTTGATGTAAACATATTTTCCATGGCTGCTTGGAACTCCTTGGCCCTTGCTCGAGTAATGGGGCCACCTGGGTACTTCTCTGGGTCTTTGCCATTGACGTTCATATCAAAGTTGGCTGAAATTCTAGACTTATAAAACAACTTCAACTCTTTGGCTACAATGCATCATTTAGCCCCCCCCATACATGTATCATTCTCCTCTTGTTGAAAACGATTCGTCCCGAATCTTAAGAGTTGTTGATCACAACCTTCAAGTCTCTTAAGATGTCTCCATGAATGAAATATTAAATCTAGGATCTATATAGAGAATTATATATATTTTTCTTTTTTCTTAACTACTAAAACAACAGTAAAAGATAATTGTTTCAAACACCTAAACCAAGGCTCTAATACCAATTGATACGGAAGCTAGGATCCAAGAATTAACTCAAAATCTAGGAACCCTCAGATCACAATTAATCTAGCAAACTCACTAATATGATTCGAGAAAACCCCAAACTCCACGTTCAGCAAACCGATAATAAAGCATGATCTTGATGTAGAAAACGAGATAGGATGAATTTGATGGTGGCGGTGTTGGATAGATTTGTCCTTGGCACCCTCCTAATTGCAATTGAATAGGCAAACACCTGCAAACGACACGAGTCTCTCCGATGAATGGATGATGACGAGATAGATGTTGTAGGATATTTTTTCCTCGGCACCCTCTTAGACGCGATTATCTAAGCAAACAACCTCAAGCGGCTCTAACCCACCCTCCTAGGCACAATTACCTAGGCAAGCAAGAGTGTGAAGATGATCTCCATCACAAGAACTTGACGAACTTACGTTGAAGAAGACTTTTGATACGAAAAATAACAAGGCAAATCTATCTACCTTGAAAATAAAATGGCCCATGGCCAAAGGTTTTTGCAACTCATAAATTCATGATGTTGTTATTAATGAAGCAAATATGCCTTTAAATAGGCTACAAATGAAGAGTTCAACTTAAATTAGGAAAAGTAAAGACAATAATAAAATAAATAAACATATTTTATCTAACCTAAAAAACTAATGAATAAATAACAAATCTAATCCTAAATCATCTAAATATATTCATAAAGAATCTTAGATTAAATTTAAGTACAAATAATCATTAAAATTATTGAAAATTCGTAATAAATAATATTTCCCGTGATAAAACCGTATAGAGATTTCTGCTCGAACAGTCTTCACTAAAATGGACATAACTTGAGCTCCCGATGTCGGATTGATACGTTTCAAGATGCATTGGAAAGCTAAGAGATAGACAAATATGTTTAAAGAAGACATGTAGACTCAGAAGTGCCCGGATCCCATCCGAAAATTCGATGCAAGTTGGCTGAAATTCTAGACTTATAAAACAGCTTCAACTCTTTGGCTACAATGCATCATTTTAGCCCCCCCATACATGTATCATGTCTTAGATGGAATGTAAATAGGATTGCCTTGTTTGCTTATCGCATTTAATTTGACCTTTTTTATTATGTATTTATCATTTTTGTCCGGTATTGACTTGTTTTTTTTTGCATATCATCGTATTTGCATTACACAGGGCATTGATTCCCAAGTGGTTTCTCCCATAATAGAAGATTGTTCATGATGGACCAAAGGTTCTTTGACCTGAAGGAAGGGGGTCCAGTTCCAGAGTTCCATCCCGAGACTAGTCCTGGGACAGCCAAAGAAGAATTATTCAAGGACTCCAGAAAAGATTCAGTAAGCAGTGTCAGTTCTGGTAACAAACAAGATGAAATACAAGAACTAAAGAAACAGATGTCTGAGATGATGGACCAGATGAATGCTATGATGAAAGGCAAGTAGCATGTCGAACTCAGAAAAGATTCGATCGAGGATCAGAATGTGGAATAGAATGTCGAGACAGACAACACCGTTAAATACAACAAATCGAATCCCTTTGTGATCAATCTCAAGAAGCAGACAAGCAGCATATTTGGGGTAGATACCAAGGGAACAGAGGCAAGACCAGGGGAAGCTCGAGAATCCAATGACATCAGAAGGCATGATCCTATATCCATGAGATACACCGAGTTGCTTCCGTTGCTTGTTGAAAGGAGCCTTATCATACCAGTAAAGTCTGTACCAAGGAAACCTCCTTATCCAAAGGGTTACAACAGTCGTGTCTGGTGTAGCTACCACATAGGCGATTCAAGTCATCACACTGAAAATTGTAGGGCCTTGAAGGATAGAGTTCAAGATCTTATCAGAATAGGAGTTTTGGGTTTCGAAGACGGACAACCCCGATTCTACAGCGAGTCAGCCGTTGCCCGAGGGGCAAAGTCGAAGGAGGGTCAACATCCAGCCCAAGGTTCGGGTAACACAGAAGTGGGTCACTCAAGCAGGATGAATTTAGGAGTCAAGAACAAAAGAGTCCCAGAAGATGAAATTGCAAGCAAGTGCGGTCAGCTCGAGCATGAGAGGCACGATCTGAGAATAAAATTAAAGAGTGTACAAGACTAGTACCAAAAGCTGCATTTTAATTCAAGAATGTCGATCTGGGTGACACCGCGGAAGAGTGGATCATTGGCATGATTCAGCTGAGGAACGGTTCAGAACGCTGGAAGCAGAAATGCAAGAATAGTAAGAATAAAGTCAGATCATTATCACAGAAGCTGGAAGAAGCTGAGAGCCAACGCGACCTTCTCCAAAGTGAGTTGGAAAGCAGTTTGGCCATGGAAGATATCCTGAAATCAAGCCTGCAGCAGGAAAGGAATGAATCACAAGCCTTTCAAATGGAAAACGAAGCACTCAAAGAACAGATAGCGAGGCTCGAGACTTCTTTACGTACCAGCGAGATCCGTACTGGAGCAGTGACCGTTAAGCTACAAAAGGCTGAGCAAACAATACAGGAGAAAGACTGAGACATGAAGATCATTACGACTCAAGCCAGACAAGTGGCTTAACAGGTAGCAGACTTAGCCGATACAGCAGCACCAATAAGCCAGAATATGGATCCAGCATTGGACCGCGAAGGAAAGCTGACATGACTGTTGAATAAGGTCAAGACATTAGGTGCCAGGGCTCACCGCTATCTGTAAACCCCTAATACCAGATGTAATGAAACCTTTTGGTCTGAATGAAAGATGTCCTATAGGGACAAATCACTTATGGAATCGATGCTTTATTGCATTCATGCATTGCATTTGCATCACGTCCTTTGCATTGTTTAACAATTTTATCATCGCATGGCACTTCATCATTTAATACTTGGGGTTAGATGGAAGAATTAGTTTGAAAGTGGAACGAACCGAAGAGTCAAGGCTTGACCAGCTAGAAGAAAGAATCGAGAAAGAGCTGAAGAAGAAAGAAAAGATAAATGTTTTCAATACGGGGGAACTCTGCCTAGTCCCTGATTTGGTCATTCCTCCAGATTTCAAGGTTTCCAGATTTGCACAGTATGACAGAACCAGCTGCCCGAAGATTCACTTAATCATGTTCTATAGAAAAATGGAAGGATACATGAAGAATGAAGAGTTGTTGATCCACCACTTCCATGATAGCCTGACATGACCTGCAACAGTGTGGTATAACCGTTTTAACAGAAACCAAGTTAGGTCATGGGTGACCTCGCTAATCCTTTCTTGAGTTAATACAAATATGCTTTAGATTTAGCACCATGTCGTCAGTTTCTTCAGAATGAGAAAATGAGACCAAATGAAAGCTTCAGGGAATATGCACTAAGTTGGCGATGTTTGGCGACCCAAGTCCAACCTCCTATAGCGGAAGAAGAGTTGACTCCCCTGTTCCATGCAACGCTTCCCTCTCCTTTCTTCGATGTGATGTTGGAGAAATCGAGAAACGGATTCGAAGATTTCATGACGATCGGAGAGAGGATAGAATACACAATCAAAGAAGGAAAATTGGGGGTCTAAGTCTAAAGACCGAATCGAAGATAAGATAGATAAAGACAGAGAGGTAAATGAGTGTCATCTCCAGGGTTCGCGTGGCCGTAAAAAAAGAAGGCAGACTGACACATCGGGGTCATCAGGGAAAATTCCTCGGACGAGCGCAAATTTGGGTGTGTTCGGAACATCTATCTCAGACATTTGGCCTCATTTGGTAGGGGTCACTATCTTGCTCCTAGGCCGATGAAGATTGCACCTGATCCCTCTGCCCATAGTTTTGACTCGAGTAGCACATGTGAATTCCATATAGGGGCACCGGGGCATCCCACCAGAAAATGTAGACCTTTATTAGAGGAAATCAAGAAGCTGATCAATGATGGAACCGTGACACAAGAACTGATCCAGCAGTGGAAGACCAAGGATGAGGGGCAAGTCTGCATAGTGCTGAGGAAGCCAGAGATATCTCTACATTAGAAGATTTCCCTAAAGTAATACAAGGAATCAACTTTACCAACTGTAGCCCACATGTGGTAAAGATCTTTTGTGAATGAGCATGTTTGTTGATTTTTATTCCAATGAAGAACACATTTCGCTTAACATAATGTTCTTGCAAGCACATAGATGTATATTTTCTCGCCGTTATAGGACACTGGATATCAATTGCAAGATGTGACATTAGATGGATGTTGTGACAACGATGGGGTGTGATCTTCCCTACCAGACTCTGGTCAGCAAAGCGAGATTACTACTCTTTCAATGATGTTCAAGGATGAAAAAGCTCCAAATGTCAACCATGTAGAGTTGCTTGAAATTGAAACTCTAGGCATAATCGTCTAGGTAGTAAAGAAGTAAAAGTAAGAATTAAAAAAGGGGAATAATTGAAAAAAGAAGAAGAAAGAAAAAGAAAGAAAAGAAAAGAAAGAAAAAGAAAAGAATAATAAAAAGCACTCATATGTTCGAAACCTGGTAATAGGCTTGTTCGGATAAGAGTGTGGGAATTTTGGGGCACTCCGCTGAAGCGATAAGGTGGAGATACATCATCCAATTCAAGAAACCTTAGCTTCATGAGTGATGGTAATATTTTCAAATCGTGACTATGTCGAGTAACTTGGGGCAACGTTGTTTGCTCCATCGTTGTCCTCAAGACAAAGGACTATGACGAATTGATTTCTTCAAATAATGATAAAAGCGAAAAAAGAAAAGAAATAAAGAAAAAGAAAAAGAAAAGAAGAAATAGAGAAAAAGAAAAGAAAAAGAAAAAGGAAGAAAAAGGGAAAAAGAAAATGAGGAGAAAGAAAGAGAAAAGAAAAGAGAGAAAATAGACGATAGCATAGGAAAAATTAAAACTCGCACCATCTAGAACTCTATTCTTAGAGTAATATTTCTGCGCTCGAGTGGTCATACAAGCCCCCTTTTTTGGGGGCAGAGCAGGTAATGAGAATTGAGAAAGAGTAGTATTCTGCAGCAACGCGGTAATCATGAGGATGAACAGAGTCACCTAGGAAGACTTCACATCCTTGAATTACTGAGTGGTTGAATCTAAGCCGCTCTTGCACTTGATATCCAGAGCTCCTATGCTGTGTTTTCAAGATCATGTATGTTAATCTAAATGATGCCCCTCAGTGGAATACCAATCAACAAATTGACAAGTTAAAGCGACAAAGATTTCCATGTATTACATCAGAGATAAGATCCAGAACACAAGGTTGTAGATATTATTGAAGCGCCTAATCATAAACGACCCCACAATGTATAGGATAAAGAGAATGACAAGAGCATATGTGTCAGACAGCTCAAAAACAAGAAACGGGTTTCAGCTATGATGCCTTGGTTGGTTCAAGAAAATGAAGGACGTACTAGGACGAGAATGAGATTACAAAATACGGGGGACGATAAGAGGTAAACATCGAGTCTCCAAAGATTTAAAGCACATAGATTGACAAATGGTTCCCGTCCAAAGGCAGCAAGAAGATTGAGGTTAAGTTCAGAATATAGAAGCATTTTGCTCACCCCGATGACGAAACTAACAAATACTCAGAATGTTGGGTCATAGGAGTTGGAAGGTAGTCGAGCTCATGATCAAGTAGGGCAATGTAGAACAAAAAGAATAGTAAGAATCTCTGCACATGCCTGATATAGAATTTGTTGGTGAAGCGGGCAGGGACCCCGAAGAAGAAAGACAAATGCTCGTGCAAAAGAACGAGAGCGGGTACGCATTTAACAAAAAATGACAGAAATGGAGATCAAAACTGAGCATACTGCAAAAAGAAAGGAAACAGAGAAATCCGAAGAATGACTTTTTAGGGCATAGGATTTTAAAATAGGTCTAAAAATAAAAAGAAAAAGAAATAAGAAAAGGAAAGAAAAGAGAGTGAGAGAAAATGATGATAAAAAGAAAAGAAAGAAAGAAAAAGAAAGAAAAGAAGAAAAAGAGAGAAGAAAAACAAGAAGAAGAAGAAAAAAAACAAGAAGAAGAAGAAAAAGAAAAAGAAGAAGAAGAAGAAAGCACGACATTGCATGCATCATATAGATAGAGACATGTCAATTTTTGCTTGTTTTTAGACAGATATTTGAAGAATTGTCAAAGAATTTACTAAAGAAAGGAAAGATCAGCAGTCATAGCGGCATGAGGCCAGACGTTAAATTCTTCGGGTCATCGGTAAGTCCTTCGGGCACGATGTTAAGTCCTTTGGGCCACCAGTAAGTCTTTCGAGCATGGTGATAAGTCATTCGGGCCATCAGTAAGTCTTTCGAGCATGATGAGGCAGCCTTAGTAGCGTGAGTCCAGAAAGATCGACAACCATAGTAGCGTGAGACCCAGATGTTAAATCATTCGGGTCATCGGTGAGTCCTTCAGGCACGGTGTTAAGTCCTTTGGGCCACCAGTAAGTCTTTCGAGCATGGTTATAAGTCCTTTGGGCCATCAGTAAGTCCTTTGGGCATGATGCGACAGCCTTAGTAGCGTGAGTCCAGAAAGATCGGCAGCCATAGGGGCGTGAGGCCCAGATGTTAAATCCTTCGGGTCATCGATAAGTCTTTCGGGCACGGTGTTAAGTCCTTCGGGCCACCAGTAAGTCTTTCGAGCATGGTGATAAGTCCTTCGGGCCATCAGTAAGTCCTTCGGGCATGATGCGGCAGCCTTAGTAGCGTGAATCCAGAACGATCGGCAGCCATAGAGGTGTGAGGCCCAGATGTTAAATCCTTCGGGTCATCGGTAAGTCCTTCGGGCCACTAGTAAGTCTTTCGAGCATGGTGATAAGTCCTTCGGGCCATCAGTAAGTCCTTCGGGCATGATGCGGCAGCATTAGTAGCGTGAGTCCAGAAAGATCGGCAACCATAGCAGTATAAGGCCCAGATGTTAAATCCTTCGGGTTATCGGTAAGTCCTTCGGGCATGATGTTAAGTCCTTCGAGCCACCAGTAAGTCTTTCGAGCATGGTGAAAAGTCCTTCGGGCCATCAATAAGTCATTCGGGCATGATGCGGCAGCCTTAGGTCCAAAAGAGTCAACAGCCTCGTAAAAAAGGAAAAAGAAGGAAAAGAAGAAAAATGGAAGAGAAAAAAGAAAGAAAAGAGAGAGAAGAGAAAAAGAAGATAAAAAGAAAAAGAAAAAGAAGAAAAAGAGAAAAAGGAAAAGGAAAAAGAACAGAGAAAAAGGAAAAAGCAGAAAAAGAAGAGAAAAAGAAAAAATAAAAATAAAAAGTAGAAAAGAAGAGAAAAAGAAGAAAAAGAGAAAAAGGAAAAAGAATAGAGAAATAAGGAAAAGGAAGAAACGAGGAAAAAAGAAGAAAAAGAAAAATAGGAAAGAACAATCGAAAACAAAGGTTATATAAAGGATAAGCCTACGTTTTTGAACCCCCAATGAAAGGCTCTATATAGGAAGAGCCCTAACTCCGGAGTCTCAAAAAAGAACCAAAGGTGAAGAAGTTCTATATAGGGAGAACTTACGAGCCTTAAGATCCGGCCTAGGAAAAGCGGAGAGTTCCAGAAGAACACGTGATTCTGAAGCCACTAACAGGGAAGTCAGATAAAAATGAGTGCTTTTTGGTCTTTGCTTTGTTCTCGTTTCACAAGAACAAGCAAAGAGGGGCAACTGTAATCACTCATTTTTATCCGGTTTGTAAATAGTACGTTAATATTAGTTTAATAATTAATATAATTGCAAGTATACACATATAATATTATTGGGTGTGTATTATGTACGTGTGACTAATGTGTATGTGGTATGTGTGTGTCGCGTGTATGTCTGCATATTGCGTATGCCTTAATTGTTTGTGTGTATAATGTGTATACTTATATTAATTAGGTGTGTGAGCAAATATATGTATATGTGTGTTTGAATGTTATATGATATATATGTTAATTTGCATGTATGATTGTATGTACATAAAGTATATGTGTATACGTTATTATATTATCATTATATTATTATTATTATTACTATTACTATTGGGTTTAAATTAAAAAAATAGATCTAAAATATAAGAGACCCATTTATAATAACTGTCCAGTCCATCATTTACAAAACCCAAAAATTTTACAAGGGGTTAGACCGCTACACCAGTTTCAAGATTTCATCTGGGTTGTCCGTCATCCATCCATCTCAGCTGTTGGATCAGATCTGATCCAATGGCCAAGAATGAGGCCACCCAAGACGATAACGCCACCATACTCTCCCCACGTCGACCGTACCACCGGCTCCAACCACCGTGCAAGGGCGTGCAAGAGCAAGAAACCAAGGACTGTCAGTACAAGACTAGGCCAAAAATATGTATTTCTATATGCTATTTCTACCAAAAACTGTCAGAGATCAGAGCAATATATGTAAACGAACCAAAATTGTAAAAGGAGAGGCTCTCCATGTTCCAGAAAAAAAAGAGACTCAAAGTTTCCAGTGGTAAAAATATTTTCTTTGCTTCCTTTCTTACTTGCATGCAAAAATAAATGGAATAAAAAACCATAAGGAGTAGGAGATTTTACCTTCGGTCGTTAGTTCCCCCACCAGCAACAAGCCTAAATATGGTGAGCCGGTCAAAGAGGGGGACGTTCTTTCGGTATCGGTTTTCTTAAAAATGGTGGTTTTCTCTTCCGGGTTTTCTTAGATCTAGATAAAAAGGTGAGTTTTTGTTTAAATCTAAGTTTGGGTTCGAGTTCGGGCTGAAACAAGGGTCATTTTGGAGGTTTTTTTTGTTCATCGGTGCTTCTAGCGGTGGTCAACGGTGGAAGAGACGGCGGTGGTCTACCGATTTCTGGGTTCATCAAGGTTTGGCTTCGGGGATTTAGAGAGAAATAAGAGCTTTGCTCTTAAGGGTAAAAAGAATGGTGAAAGGGTCGAATTTCAACCTGATAAATGTGATACATAGAGTCTTAATATTTTCAAAATGGGTTAATTCGGGCTTAAGGACTCCCGCGTTTCTGATCTTTTCAAATTAAGCATCTCCCTTGGTACAATCACAAGCTTGGTCCCTCTTATCGTTTAATTTTTTTAATTTCATCCTGAAATTAACCAGAATCAGCGTGTAAATGGTGAAATTACGTTCTAAGTCTCACCGCGTTTTGAAAATTTTCACTTCGAGCTTGCCCCTTGGTTTATTTGCATCTCTAGTCCCCACATGTTTATTTCGGATTATAATTAGGTCCCAAATTATGTTTTTTCTTCTTTTGTTTCGAGTATTCTGGTTCTCTTTTTACTCAATTTTAGTCCTTTATTTTATGTCAAATAATTGTGGTTATTTGTTTATTATTAGGTTTTGTGGTACGGTAATTTTGCTCTCAATGTTTTTATCTATGTCCTTGTATCATATTTATCTATGTTTTTATGTAATATGTATTTATCATGTGCTTTAGCGTATAATTTATTTCGTTCGTATTATGTACATATCTATTTTATATGTTACGCCTAGTTTCGTTTGCACATCTTGTTTATATATTTCTTCATGTGTTTTATGTATGTTGGTTGGCATATTATGTGTCTTTATTTGTATTTTTATAATGTATGTATTGTCACGCTTGTATATCTTTTAGTTTATTTGTTCATGTCATATACTTTTCTTTTATTAAGTGATCATGTTTAGCTTATTTATTTATCATGTAGATATGAATTCTAACACGTTTACTTGTGTTTTGCATTTTGGGTTACATATTAAAAATGGGTGATTTTTTGTTACATATTAATATCATGACGTGTCATAATTTAAGCATGTAAAGTGTACCGCATGATAAGGGTTTTAGTGTATTTTTGTGGTGTTGTTGATTTGTTAATTTCGTACCCTTTTTAGGTTTATGTCATGCACGTTATAGTTGCGGTTTGTTTTATTGTGTTTAAGCATGTTAAGACTAATTAGTCTAAATTTGGAAGCATGCCTTCTCTTGTTCATGTTTTATTTTGTTTTGTTTTTACCATCATGATATGTTATGTTCATGCATTTTAATTATTTTTGTTTAATATTATAGTATTCATGTTTTAATACCAAGTCAATATGAATATTTTTTATGTTTTTTGTTTTCTAAGATTGCATAATGGATTATGTTTTTTTTGTTTTCTAAGATTGCATAATGGTATAAAAATTGTCAGTGAGGTGTCCTTTTATCCGAGCGTAAATGGGGCCAGTATCAGGCGTAGTGATGGTGGTTGGGCGTTTACTCTCGGATAACGAGGCCTTTAAAATTTACCCGCACTTATAACCAAATTTTAAGTTAATCGTCACTTTAATCCAGAAAATCTAATATTAATAAAGCGGTAATTATTAAAGTACCAATTTTGGGCGGTGTGGGGTACTAATCCTTCCCCATCCGTAACCGACTCCCGAACCCAATAGTTTTCAAATCTTTGGTTTTATGGTGTCCGACCTACCTAAGTGGCCGGTGGCGACTCCAATTTCCAAATAAAACGCGATTATTTTAAAACCCCCACGGAATAAATATTTTAATACCCGAAAAATCACAAACACTTCGAAAACTTGTTTTTTTAGCGAAAATAGACATCGCTACAGTTAGGTAGGGACACTGATAGAGACCCTTGATAGGTCATGTATGGTTACGTGCCGGGTAGGGCACTTGTATGGTTGAGTCACTCTGTTTTGGTGGGATCCGCATACCCAGGTTAGTGTTGTAACACATTTCCACTCAATGGGCATTCTGAGCATATTATTGAAGAAATGGCTCGATGGGCATTCCGAGTCACTCATTTGGTTTTTTGAGCTTATTAGAAAAATTGGCCTGATGGGCATTCCAGGCTGCTCAACGAGAGATACCGAGCTCTTTGAAGAATCTGGATGGGCATTCTGAGCTCTTCTTTGAAGGTACCTAATGGGAGAACCAGGGTAACCCCTTGTTTGTTTAGTCCGAAGGAGTTGGTAGACCCTGGGCATGGTTGGGCCTAGTGCCCCATGTATGGTAGCTTGTATGATTTTAACCATGTGTTTAGGCGACTAGTGGTACCGCCACACATTTAATTATCTATCCTTATTGCTCGTACTAGCTTGCATGCTTTCGTTTATTATTAGCATGAAGTATAGTAGAGTATATGTGTACCATTGAGCTTTGTAAGCTCAGCGATCAGAATTATTATTTCTGTGCGTAGGTTGATCATGGGATAGCGGGACTGAGAAGCACTATCAGTATGAGATTCCAGCAAGTGGAGGTTACCAGAGCACGTTACCAATATTTAGTGGGCTACGTATTCATAGGACCTTACGGATTGAGTCTATACTACATTTTTGTAAACTACATTGGTCAAGTTAAATATTTTGATTTAATAGAGCTTCGATGTAATGATTTTAATTATTTAATTATATTTTCAATTATTTAATTTAAATGTTTTATTGGGTGAACCAAATTGGAAAAATTTTATGGCTGGGTTTTGGGCTTAAGGCCTAATTGTGGCATCTGAGTTGGGATGTTACATTGGATGATTCCAGTTGAGATTGTGTGAAGTGTTGAAAGGACACTTGTTGAATATGTGTATCCGATGTAATATTTTGTAAATTGGAACTTGGTTGATGATCACTTGTAAGCCAATCGATGATGTATCATGTTGATGGATTTTGTTGTATACTGTTGGTTTATACATGTTTTACTCTTTAAGCCTTGCATTTGGTAGTTATGAATAGGAAAGCTTAAATTGAGTGTAGCAAATGAGATTTTGATGTTAATCCATGACACATGTTGCATATGGTTTAATATGCATGGTTTGAAAATGTTAAGTGCATCATTTTGCAAGGCATGATGGCATTGATGATGTTTTAAAAGGTGTTTTAAAAGTGGTTTTCAAAGTAGAATGTTAAACGGTTTTAAATGCATTGATGGTGGTTTGTTTTGAAGCATTCCTCACTAAGCCTAGTGTGCTTACGCTCTCTTTTCCATCAATGCAGAGAATTAAAGGGTCGGAGGCAGCGAGTAAGTAAGGAGGAATCCAAGGATTTGATCTTCGAAAGTATGGTTTCGATTTAAACTTGTAGTAATAAAGACAATATGGTTAATTGCCATTTGGGAGGGTGGTTATGTTAAACTCCCTGTTTGTGCAAGTTTTAAATGTTGTTTTGGATTGGTTTAAGGCTTAAAATGCTTGGTCTGTGCTTGGATTCATGTTTCGGATATTGAATAGGAAGCATGCCTATACATGTTGTGGATATTTGAATTAAGCTTGTTTGACTTGTTTTAAATGCTTGAATGATTGCATAAAGTATGTCTTTGATGTTTTATAATGTTTAGGTAAGGTTTGGTAATGTTTAGAGTGAGACAAAGTGTCATATGTTGGACCTAGAGGTCATTACAGGCCTTCGCGTACCGGTATGAGTCCCTTGGTTTCGGTACGTAGGGTTTGGGAAGGCTCAGAACATCAAAAATTTACAAAGGGTATCGGTACGCCTAGAGGAAAATTTACACTGGTTTTGGTACATGAGCTCCTGTATCGGTACACTCTTTAGCTATTGGAATCTGGTTTTCGAAAATAATTCTTAAGGGATCGGTACGGTACGGGCTTGTTTAACACATCGTATTGATATAGGGTTACCAGTATTGGTACGTAGAGCCATTATGTTAGTTGAACCGTATTGATATGGTTCTGTTCGTATCGGTACGCAGTGTATCTTTTTAGGTTTTTGCCTGCTAAAGTTTGAAACTGTACAATTTGGTCCCTAAATATTATGTGTGCAATTAAATGAGTTTGGAAGATTGTTTAAAGCTAGATTTTGACATGAGAGCATGAAATTGGATAAATGAAGAATTGGTAACTTTGTTTTTAATCAAGTCTTTGTAATTTGTAAAAAAATATGTTTTGGTCCCCGAAGTGCATGATTAAGCAATTGAACCCGTTTTACAATCTGATCGTAATGTAACGTATCCGCTGATGCATGTTCACCTTAGGGTCTATATTGATGCATTTAGATAGAATAAAAAGAAAAAAAACAGACCCAGTTTAGGTTATTAGTTCGGGTTTGCTCCGGAGAACCTAATGTGGCTCTTTTAGCTCGGTTTCGAATAGACCAAGTTAAGGGGGTTACGACTTTGGTGACACATTTTTTGAATTTTAAGATCAATGGGGAAAATCCTTTCATCGCTATGTTCCATTACTTCTATAATGTAATTGTAACCCCCTTAACCAGGTCTAGTCGAAACCGGATCAGAGGAGTCACATTGGGTTTGTCGAGACAAACCCGAACTAATATCCTAAACTGGTTCTATTTTTTTCTTTTTATCTTTTCTAAATGCATTTAAAAAAATCCTATAGTTATTAATCAATAGCAGAAGAGATTACCTTATCAACTGAAATCAAGTTGATACGACTATTACTGAGTTACAATTTAGGGACCAATTCGCAAAATTCTCAAATTTCAAGGTCCAAATTCGAAATTAAGATACCAATTCTAAATTAGTCATATTACATGCTCACATGCCAAAATTCATTCCAAAATAGTCATCCATGCTTCCATAATTGTAACCATAACCATCATGGACTAAACTGTAAAACATGCAATTTCAGCAACCAAATTAACTTAAATAAACAACCCGTTTCGATAGGCCTAGACCCCGTACCGATACCTTGAACATAATTTTACAAATTTGAATTCCAGTGTTGAAAACTCGTACCGATAAGGAACCCCGCGTATCGAAACACAACCTTAAAACCCTTAGGAGCGTACCAGAAACCTTCCCACTTACCGAAACCCCTAGAGCAATTTTGCTCACCTGTACTGAAATAGTAGGCTACCCATATCAGTATGCCTGGGCATTTTGCCTAATTTGAGCTTCTATAGGTCCCCGCATATCGAAAAAGGAGACCTCGTACTGGAACGCAGAGGCTTGCAATGACATCTAAGTCCAACATATGGCACTTAAGCTCCCAATAATCATGCTTAAACAATCATCAATCATCATGCAACATTACTAATATTCCTTTAACACTTATTCCAAGCAACCTATCACACCATCTAGCATCAATCAATCCACATGGTTTTCTATAGGCATGCTTCCTAGTCAAGCTACCAAATCATATAACATATGCAAAACCCAGCAAACCAAGCTTATTACAAGTCCAAAACAACAATATAAACTTGCTCAAACAGAGAGTTAAACACTCAAACCCTCCCAAAAACATTTAAGCCACATTGCCTTTATTACTACTTTAAACTCAACATACTTTGCAAAACCAAGTCTTGGAAGTTCCCTACTTGCTTGCTAGGCCCACTTGCACTCAATCACTCTGCATTGATGATAAAAGAGAGTGTAAGTAATTATTGCTTAGTGAGGAGCACTCAAAATACAAGGCATCATCCAATACAAATTAAAACCATCATACCATTCTTTCAAACATGTACTTAATCTTTCCAAAACCAACATATTAAACCATATGCAACAAGTATCATGGATTCCACAGTATAATCCCATATGCAATTCCCTATACTTAAGCCTTGCCATGCATAGCGTCCCATATGCAAAGCTTAAGGAGTAAAACATGTATAAATCACATTATACAAACCAATCCATTAACATGATACATTTAAAACATTATATTGGCTTTCAAGTGATCCATTACATATACATCATTTCCAAAAATCAACTTTAACATCGGATACACGAATTTCCCAATCTCTTACAGCTCAATGGCATGGAGTTGTGCAACACATGCACCACCTCTACACTACCAAGGCTAATCCTCCAATTTGGAGTACACACACTCGATGCATCAACCTCTACAGCCCATAGCTGGAGTAAAAGCAATCTATGTGTTACCACAACAACATTGGGGTTCACATGATCAAAGTAAATACCTCTCGTACTACCTCTACAACCACGTGAGACTTATTATAGTGCACGTTAAATCCTATGGCCGACCAATTATATCCGATAAAATTTCCATAACATTTTTAATCCATCACTTGCCAATATAATCCACTTTTACAAACATATCTCACTGTTTTCAAATGCATCATTCAAATCTTTTCATCATGCATTAACCATGCATTGCTTTCCAAATGCATCTAACATCATTCCATATCTATTCCTAGCATTAAACCATGCTTGCTTCATGCATAACACAGGAGGTAAACAATCATTTAACAAGTGCATTTATAAATCATTTGCCAACCGAAATCGAGAGAGAAAACCACTTTACTTACTTCGGAGTCCTAGACCAGCGTATCCCGCCTAGCCTAGACTCCCATTAAACCTTTCGAAACCTTTGAAAAGCCATTCCTATCCGTTTCACTCACCGACAAAGAACGCCTCTCTTGTCGATGTCAAATCAAGCTCCCAGCAACTCCTCAACACCAAGGTGTTCACTTTCGAATTATTTTCCCCTGTTTCAAACACATCACAACAGAGGATCCAATGCATTATAATGCATCCAAACTCACAGCAAACAACAAATAACATTATCCAACTATAATCCTCCACAGCACCACATTTTATCAACCGAAAAATCATCGATTCAACAAAAACCTCAACCCGGCCAACAACTACGAATTTCAACCTTCAAATAACATCAAATAACGTCTAACAACAACTCAAATCAACCTCATACCTCCAGAAAACGATAATAAACCACAACACCACAAAATCTCCTACTATCAATCTAACAAATTAGAGATTCTCTAGATTTCGGGATTCTATAATTATAACTCACTTCATTAACATATTGAACACCAAAATCAACTTCTAAATCAATCGTTAACTCAGCAAAAACAGATCAACTACGAATTTCCTCAATTCCTATCATAAATCACCCATTAAACCATAAATCAGAGTTTAATTAATTAAAACCCAGTAAAATCATATAAAAAGGATCAAGAACTTAGGAATTTCAATAAAGAACCTTTCGTTAGAGGAGAAGAACGAATCCTTGCCTCCAATGGTGATTTCTCCCTTAATTGCTTGATAAAACATGAAAATCAAGATAGATGTAATAAGTATTTGATGTAAAAGCTTTAAGAATCAATTAGAAATCAATAAGTCTTTGATATACTAATTTTTACTTGAAAAAATTGAAGTTGGAAACGCGTTTGGCTGGAGGAATTTGAGAGAAAGAAGGTACAAAGTTCGTTACGTGAATTTTGATTAAAAGTTTAATTGAGATTAATTAATTCTCTCCACTATTTATAGCTCTTAAAAAACCATTTAAAATAGTTAATTAAAGGGTGAAATCTGATGAAAACCTCAAGGATAATTAGCTTCTTAAAGATTCAAAGTTTTGATCTATTTACAAAACAATCACTAAAATAGTATTGCAAACTTTACATTTTGGTCACTAAATCAAAATGTCATATTTTCAAATTTCATTTTCAAAAATTGTTTTCAACAAAATCATATATAAATTTAATAATGATTTAGACTAATTTTCCATATTTTTATCTCTCATAAAAATATTTAACTCAATTTAAATCCCGAATTAGACTCGAATATGTAATCCTGGTCCACCGAACTGACCAAACCACCCCAAAACTCCTAGGCCCAAACTTGGGGCTTTACAACTCTCCCCCACTTAAGAAATTTCGTCCTCAAAATTTACCTGGAGGAAATAGATGCGAAATTGCTCTTTCATGTCCGACTTACTCTCCTACGTGGCCTCCTCAACTCCTCGATGCTACCACAACACCTTAACAAGCTCTATCGTTTTACCAAAAAGAACTTTACTACTGGTATCAAGGATCTCTATCGGTTCCTCATCATAGGACAAATCTGGCCTCAACTCAACATCCTCATTTAGCATAACATGTGATGGATCCGACTGATACCTCCGCAACATCGAAACATGGAACACATCATGAATCTTTTTCAACTCGGGAGGCAACCTCAACTGATAAGCCACAGGACCAACACGATCCAAAATCTCATAGGGCCCGATAAATCTCAGGCTCAACTTCCCTTTACGCCCAAAGCGCATCACCTTCTTCCAAGGAACACTTTGTCATCGACATCATACTCAACTTCTCTACGCTTCAAATCCAAGTAGGATTTCTGTCGATCGGATGCCGCTTTCAAGCGACCAGTCACAAGCTTCACTTTCTCATTAGTGTCTTTCAAAACATGGGGCATAGCAATATATTTCTCCCCAACCTCAGCCCAACACAAATGCGTATGACACCTCCTACCCTATATGGCCTCATACGGTGCCATCTGAATACTCGCCTGATAGCTATCATTGTATGCGAATTCCACCAATGGCAACTGCTTTTCCCAGGTTCCTTGGAATTCAATAATGCAATACCTCAACATATCCTCCAAGACCTGAATCACACGTTCAGACTGTCCATCCGTATGAGGATGATACAAAGTGGTAAAATGCAACTGAGTACCCAAAGCTCGATGCAAGCACTCCCAAAACCTCGCTAAAACCTCAGGTCTCTATCCGACATAATCGACTTGGGCACCCCATACAACCACACAACCTCAGTAATATAAAGATCAAACAACTTATCCAGAGTATATATTGTATGCATCGATAGAAAATATGCACACTTCGTAAATCGATCAACAATCACCCAAATGGAATCCTTTTTAGTCGGTGTCAAAGGTAACCCCTAGACAAAATCCATGGTGATCCTCTCCCATTTCCACTCCAGTATCCTCAATGGCTGCAACAAAGTGGAAGGAAATTGATGCTCAGCCTTAACGCGCTGACATACCATGCACTTGGCAACAAAATCAGCCACATCTTTCTTCAAACCAACCCAATAATACTCATCCTTCAATCCCTGATACATCTTAGTGCTACCGGGATGCATAGCAAAAGGACTAGTATGAGCCTCGCTCAAAATGGTACCTCTCAAATTCTCATTGCAAGGCACCACTATCCGATCCTTAAAACACAACACTCCATCATCATTAAAATGAAAATCCGATGGTTTCCCATCCATGATATCCTTAACACGAGGTACCAACTCATCATCGTATGGTTGTTTCTCATTTATCATTTGCGACAAAGATGGCTTCACTTGCAACTCAGCTAACAAGCCTCCATCACGAGTTACACTCAACCGAGCAAGCATAACTCTCAACTCAACCACAACTTTTCTACTCAAAGCATCCACTACCACATTCGCTTTACCTGGATGATACTCAATGGTCAAATCATAATCCTTAAGCAACTCTAACCATCGTCGTTGCCTAAGATTCAACTCCTTCTGCGACATCAAATACTTCAAACTTTTGTGATCTGTGTACACAACACACTTCTCACCATAAAGATAATGCTTCCAAATCTTCAATGCAAACACTACTACGGCAAGCTCAAGATCATGAGTAGGATATTTATGCTCGTTTCAATTGCCTAGATGCATAAGCCACAACTTTCCCACTTTGCATCAACACACACCCCAACCCAACATAGGATCATCACTATATACCACAAACTCCTTTCCTGACTCAGGTTGAATCAAGATCAGAGCTTGAGTCAAAGCTTCCTTTAACTTCTCAAAGGCTTGCTGTCGATCCTTCGACCACTCAAAACAAACATTTTTCTACAACAACTTGGTCAAAAGAGAAGCAATCTTCGAAAACCGACGATAGTATCCAACCAACCCAAGAAAACTACGCACCTTTGTCACCGACCTAGGTGGCTTCCCATTCACCACAGCCTCAATCTTTTGCGGATCCACACGAATTCCCTCGGCTGACACCACATGTCCAAGGAAAACCACTTTCTTCAACCAAAACTCACATTTGGTCAACTTGGCATCCAACTTATTATCCAATAATCTCTGAAGCACAATCTGCAAATGCTCATCATGATCTTTCTCGGTACGAGAGTACACAAGAATATCATCAATAAACACCACCACAAATGGATCCAAGAACTCGTGGATTCATCATATCCATAAATGCAGGCTGTGCATTGGTCAACCCAAATAGCATCACTAGGAATTCGTAATGCCTATACCTCATACGAAAGGCAGTCTTAGGCTCATCCACATCCTTCACCTTCAACTGACAATATCCCGATATCTAATTGATCTTAGAAAATACTGATGCACCTCGAAATTGATCAAACAAATCATCAATCTGTGGAAAAGGATATTTGTTCTTAAACGTCAACTTATTCAGTTGCCGATAATTGATTCACATTCTCATCGTGCCATCATTCTTCTTAACAAATAACACCAGCGCAGCCCAAGGTGAAACACTAGGTCTAATATACCCCTGATCGAGCAATGCATGAAGTTGCGTATTCAACTCCTTCAATTCCTTAGGTGCCATACGAAAAGGCACAATAGACACCAGAGCCGTATCAACATACGTCTCGATTTTAAACTCCACCTCCCTATCCAGCGGCAACCCCGGTAACGCTTCAGGAAAAACTCCCAAAAAATCACAAACTGTTCCGATGTCCTACACACATACATCTTTAGATCCAGGGTTCATAACATACACCAAATACGCCTGACATCCAAGTTCCAACATTCAACTTGTTTCCAAAGCTGAAACAACATTAGACAGGAACTTTACATTCTCATCAACCACCACAACTTCATAATCATCGGCAAGACGCAAGGATATCAGTTTGGTTTCAAAATCCACCAACCGCTCTATGCTCAGACAACCAGTTCGTCCCCCAAATTACGTCAATACTATAGAATGGCAATTCCATCAAATCCACGGCAAACACTCAATTAGTCATATTACATGCTCACATGCCAAAATTAATTCCAAAGTAGTCATCCATGCTATCATAATTGTAACCATAACCATCATAGACTAAATTGTAAAACATTCAATTTCAGCAACCAAATTAACTGAAATAAATAGCCCGTTTCGATACGCCTAGACCCCGTACCTATAACTTGAATAGAATTTCACAAATTGGAATTCAAGCGTTGAAAACTCGTACCGGTACGGTACCCTGCGTATCGAAACATAGCCTTAAAATCCTTAGGAGCGTACCAGTACACCTTCCCGCTTACCGAAACCCTAGAGCAATTTTGCTCACCCGTACCGAAGCAGTAGGCTAACCGTATCGGTATGCCTGGGCATTTTGCCTAATTCGAGCCTCTATAGGTCCCCGCGTACCGAAATAGGAGACCCCGTACCGGAACGCAGAGGCCTGCAATGACATCTAAGTCCAACATATGACACTTAAGCTCCCAATAATCAAGCTTAAACAATCATCAATCATCATGCAACATTACTAGTACGCTTTTGACACTTATTCCAAGCAACCTATCATACCATCTAGCATCAATCAATCCACATGGTTTCTATAGGTATGCTTCCTAGTCAAGCTACCAAATCATATAACATATGCAAAATCCAGCAAACCAAGCTTATTACAAGTCCACAACAACAATATAAACTTGCTCAAATAGAGAGTTAAACACTCAAACCCTCCCAACAACATTTAAGCCACATTGCCTTTATTACTACTTTAAACTCAACATACCTTGCAAAACCAAGTCTTGGAAGTTCCCTTCTTTCTTGCTAGGCCCACTTGCACTCAATCACTCTGCCTTGATGATAAAAGAGAGCATAAGCAATCATTGCTTAGTGAGGAGCACTCAAAACACAAAGCATCATCCAATGCAAATTAAAACCATTTCAAAACCATCATACCATTCTTTCAAACATGTACTTAATCTTTCCAAAACCTGCATATTAAACCATATGCAACAAGTATCATGGATTCCACAGTATAATCCCACATGCAATTCCCTCTACTTAAGCCTTCCCATGCATAGCATCCCATATGCAAAGCTTAAGGAGCAAAACATGTATAAATCACATTATACAACCAATCCATCAACATGATACATTTAAAACATTATACTGGCTTTCAAGTGATCCATTACCATATACATCATTTCCAAAAATCAACTTTAACATCGGATACACGGATTTCCCAATCTCTTACAGCTCAATGGCATGGAGTTGTGCAACACATGCACGACCTCTACACATTCAAGGCTAATCCTCCAATTTGGAGTACACACACTCAATGCATCAACCTCTACAGCCCATAGCTGGAGTAAAAGCCATCTAAGTGTTACCACAACAACATTGGGGTTCATATGATTGGAGTAAGTACCTCTCCTACTACCTCTACAACCACGTATGACTTATTACAGTGCACGTTAAATCCTATGGCCTACCAATTATATCCGATAACATTTCCATAACAATTTCAATCCATCACTTGCCAATATAATCCACTTTTACAAACATACCTCATTGTTTTCATATACATCATTCAAATCTTTTCATCATGCATTAAACCATGCATAAAACATGTTCTTAAATATTCTTTTAAACCATGCATTGCTTTCCAAATGCATCTAACATAATTCCATATCAATTCCCAGCATTAAACCATGCTTGTTTCATGCATAACACATGAGGTAAACAATCATTTAACAAGTGCATTTATAAATCATTTACCAACCGAAATCGAGAGAGAAAACCACTTTACTTACTTCAGAGTCCTAGACCAGCGTATCCAGCCTAGCCTAGACTCCCATTAAACCTTTCCAAACCTTTAAAAAGCCATTCTTATCCGTTTTACTCACCGACAAAGCAACGCCTCTCTTGTCGATGTCAAATCAAGCTCCCGGCAACTCCTCAACACCAAGGTTCACTTCCGAATTATTTTCCCCTATTTCAAACACACCACAACAGAGGATCCAATGCATTATAATGCATCCAAACTCACAGCAAACAACAAATAACATTATCCAACTGTAATCCTCCACAACACCACATCTTATCAACCGAAAACATCATCAATTCAACAAAAACCTCAACCCGGCCAACAACTACGAATTTCAACCTTCAAATAACATCAAATAACGTTTAACAACAACTCAAATAAACCTCATACCTCCAGCAAACGATAATCAACCACAACACCTCAAAATGTCCTACTATCAATCTAACAAATTAGAGATTCTCTAGATTTCGGGATTCTATAACTAAAACTCACTTCATTAACATATTGAACACCAAAATCAAGTTGTAAATCAATTGTTAACTCAGCAAAAACAGATCAACTACGAATTTCCTCAATTCATATCATAAATCACCCATTAAACCATAAATCTGAGTTTAATTAATTAAAACCCAATAAAAATCATATAAAAAGGATCAAGAACTTAGGAATTTCAATAAAGAACCTTTCGTTAGAGGAGAAGAACGAATCCTTACCTCCAATGGTGATTTCACCCTTAATTGCCTCATAAAACATGAAAATCAAGATAGAAGTAATAAGTATTTGATGTAAAAGCTTTAAGAATCAATTAGAAATCAATAACTCTCTAAAATCCTAATTTTTACCTGAAGAAATTGAAGTTGGAAATGTGTTTGGTTGGAGGAATTTGAGAGAAAGAAGGTACAAAGTTTGTTACGTGAATTTTGATTAAAAGCTTAAATGAGATTAATTAATTCTCTCCACTATTTATATCTCTTAAAAAACGATTTAAAATAGTTAATTAAAGGGTGAAATCTGATGAAAACATCTAGATAATTAGCTCCTTAAAGATTCAAAGTTTTGATCCATTTACAAAACAATCACTAAAACAGTTTTGCAAACCTTGCATTTTGGTCACTAAATCAAAATGTCATATTTTCGAATTTCATTTTCAAAAATTGTTTTTAAAAAAATCATATATAAATTTAATAATGATTTAGACTATTTTCCATATTTTTATTTCTCATAAAAATATTTAACTCAATTTAAATCCTGAATTCCACTCGAATCTCTAATCCTGGTCCACCGGACCGACCAAACCACCCCAAAACTCCTAGGCCCAAAACTGGGGCGTTACAACTCTCCCCCACTTAAGAAATTTTGCCCTCGAAATTTACCCAGAGAAATAGATGCGAAATTGCTCTTTCATGTCTGACTTACTCTCCTACGTAGCCTCCTCAACTCCATGATGCTGCCACAACACCTTAACAAGCTCTATCATTTTACCAAAAAGACCTTTACTACTGGTATCAAGGATCTCTATTGGTTCCTCATCATAGGAAAAATCAGGCCTCAACTCAACATCCTCATTTGGCATAGCATGTGATGGATTCGACTGATACCTCTGCAACATCGAAACATAGAACACATCAAGAATCATTTCCAAATCGGGAGGCAACCTCAATTGAAAAGACACAAAACCAACACGATCCAAAATCTCATAAGGCCCAATAAATCTCAGACTCAACTTCCCTTTAGGCCCAAAGCGCATCACCTTCTTCCAAGGTGAAACTTTCAAGAACATTTTGTCACCGACAGCGTACTCAACTTCTTTACGATTCAAATTCGAGTAGGATTTCTGTCGATCGGATGCCGCTTTCAAGCGACCAGTCACAAGCTTTACTTTCTCATTAGTGTCTTTCAAAACATGGGGCATAGCAATATATTTCTCCCCAACCTCAGCCCAACACAAATGCGTATGACACCTCCTACCCTATATGGCCTCATACGGTGCCATTTGAATACTCGCCTAATAGCTATCATTGTATGCGAATTCCACCAAAGGCAACTGCTTTTCCCAGGTTCCTTGGAATTCAATAATTCAATACCTCAACATATCCTCCAAGACCTGAATCACACGTTCAGGCTGTCCATCCGTATGAGGATAATAAAAAGTGCTAAAATGCAACCGAGTACCTAAAGCTCGATGCAAGCACTCCCAAAACCTCGCTAAAACCTCAGGTCTCTATCCGACATAATCAACTTGGGCACCCCATGCAACTACACAACCTCAGTAATATAAAGACCAAACAACTTATCCAAAGTATATATCTCGTATGCACCGGTAGAAAATATGCACATGATATGATCTCGACTATGAGTTTTGAATCATATATGTGAATGCCCGATCGTGATTCTAGTAAGAACTCTGCAGTGCTTTGAATGTATTCTGAAATTACTCAAACAACAATGTAAGTAGAAATAGATAAATAAGAAATAGAAATAATAGGATGAAAGATATGTAGAAGGGGTGTAGGAAGAGTGATAGTTGTGATTATGGAAGAAAAAAAAAATAAAAGATGAAAATGTAGGTGAAGATGATGGGGTGTTGGCGTTAAGATGAAGAAATTCAAAGGATGGATTGTGACCCCCTAACTATAAAGAGTTAGGAACCAGCAATATAATAAAGTGGAAATGAAGTGGTAGGATATGGAACGTGACCCACTAGCTATAGATGAGCTAGGAACCCACGCTATAACAAAAGGAAATGGATGAAGACTACAAGACTAACTTGAAGCCGATAAAGTTCCACAAGAGAACAAGAATGAAAGCAATCTTTCAAAGATGTTTTATATATTCAAAGTGTGTCCTACAATGATCCTAAAGATGCCTATTTATAGTAGAAGTAGGCAGAATATGAAAAGGTGTTACAAGAAAGATGAATGCTCATCTTAATGCACTTGAATACACATGAATGCTTTGTCCTTTCTTCTCATCTTTAAAGCTGATTAGTTTAGACAAATTGAGGTTGAATTTAGTCATATTTTCGTCCAAATTAAGAAGGACTCTTGGGCTGCCTTGTTTTGCTATCATATGAAGAGAAAGGGGATGAATGTGGACAAGGATGAATGTAGACATCCTTGCTGTCCAGCTTAAGTGCAACTCTTCATCTTCCAAGCTGATTAATATGACTTGAATGTCATAAAAAGGTGAGTTTCATCCAGCCTTCATTTCATGTCTCCTCAATGAATTTTGAAACCCCACTTGAATGGTGATAACATCAACCTTGAATGCCTTGAATTTGCTGAATTAAGATGGCCATCAATTGCTTGTCTCTTGGTAGAAGATGAAAGAACTCTTCCTTGGCTCAAATTCATTCAAATCATCCATGCATAAAATTCCCGTAATAAAAATTTCAGCCTGCACTGTCTTCAGTAAATCATTCGTATCTCAAGCTCCCGATATCGGATTGAGGTGATTCAAAAGGCATTGGAAAGCTAAGAGATGGAGGAATAACGTCAATTGATTTCTGGATCCAAACACGTCTGTATCGCATCCAGAATTGGAAGACATTCTGCTGATATTCTTGCATCTGGTAAAACCGTTCATCTTCCCTCATGCACCTAGACACAAAGGTAAACTTTATTCAATCTTTAATTGAAAACATGCATGTAAACAATTAAGAGTTAGTTTAATAAATGAGCTAGTTTGATGAATGAACTAGTTTAATTAATGAACTAACTTTATTCAATGAACTAATAATCTTGAATGAACTAGTTTAATCAATGAACTACTTAGTTAAATGAAGTGTATAACTAAATGAACTACATGTTTAAATGCAACGCATGCTTTAATGAACAACATGTTTATTGAATGCAATGAATGTTATGCAAACTTTAAATACTCATGCAAATTCATGCATAAGCAAAGTAAAGTGTTCCTCCCTTATTATTTCTTCTTTCTCACGTCCCAAGCTTGATGTAAACATATTTTCCATGGCTGCTTGGAACTCCTTGGCCCTTGCTCGAGTAATGGGGCCACCTGGGTACTTCTCTGGGTCTTTGCCATTGGCGTTCATATTAGTCCCTCCCTCTTTAAGGCGATTTGTCCCCAAATCGTCATCTACATCATAAGGAGATAGGTCAGCAACATTGAAGGTTGCACTAACATTAAACTCACCTGGAAGATCTAATTGATAGGCATTGTCATTGATCTTCTTGACTATTTGGAATGGTCCATCTCCCGAGGCATTAATTTGGACTTTCGTTGAGCGGGAACCTTTCTTTCCTCATGTGCAGCCACACCCAATCCCCTGGCTCAAAGGAAATTCGCTTACGACCCTTATTTGCTTGCTGCTCATATTGCTTGGTTCGTTTTCCAATGTTCTCCCGCACTTGTTGATGAAGCTTCTTAACAAATTCAGCTTTATTAAGTCCATCTTTATTCACAATTTGATCAGCGGGTAATGGTAACAAGTCTATCGGTGTTAATGGATTGAATCCATACACCACTTCAAAAAGCGTGCGCCCTGTAGTACTATGGATCGAACGGTTGTATGCAAACTCCACATGTGGTAAACTCTCCTCCCATGTTTTCAAATTCTTCCTAATGATGGATCAAGTAACATAGAAAGTACTCGGTTCACCACTTCAGTTTGGCCATCCGTTTGAGGGTGGCAAGTGGTGGAGAATAGTAACTTAGTACCAATCTTACTCCATAGGGCTCTCCAAAAGTGACTTAAGAACTTCACATCCCGATCAGACACAATAGTTCTTGGTATGCCATGTAACCTTAAGATTTCCCTGAAAAACAAAGTAGCAATATGTGAGGCATCATTAGTTTTGTTACAGGGAATGAAATGAGCCATTTTGGAGAATCTATCCACAACTACAAAGATGGAATCTTTGTTATTCTTAATACGTGGAAGCCCTAGCACAAAATCCATTGAAATATCCATCCATGGTGCTTCGGTATGGGTAGTGGTGTGTAAAGTCCATGTGGCATGACTTTAGATTTGGCCTTCCTGCAAGTGATGCATCGCTCACACAACCTCTCCACATCTCGTTTCATTTTAGGCCAATATAGGTGCTCTTGAAGTATAGCCAAAGTCTTTGCTATCCCAAAATGTCCCATTAATCCTCCTCCATGAGCTTCCTTAGTTAGCAATTCACGCATGGAACCTTGAGGGATGCATAGTCTTCCTTCCTTAAATAGGAAACCATCATGCTTATAGTATTTTCAATTGACCTTTTCTCACAAGCTTTGTAAATCTCTCCAAAATCAGAGTCAGAGACATATAAGTCTTTAATAAAAACAAAACCCAATAACTTAGATTCCAAAGTGTTTAAAAGAATATACCTCCGTGACAATGCATCGGCAACTATATTCTCCTTACCTTTCTTGTACTTGATAACATATGGGAAAGTTTCAAGAAACTCCACCCATTTGGCATGCCTTTTGTTGAGTTTATGCTGCCCCGGATATGTTTCAATGCCTCATGATCAGTGTGAATGATGAACTCCTTAGGCCAAAGGTAATGTTGCCATGTTTCCATTGCCCTCACAAGAGCATACATCTCCTTGTCATAGGTAGGGTAATTAAGCGTAGCTCCACTTAATTTTTCACTGAAATAGGCTATAGGACGTCCACCTTGAGACAAAACTGCTCCAATTCCTACACCTGATGCATCACATTCAATTTCAAAAGTTAGATTAAAATCAGGTAGAGCAAGTAAAGGGGCATGTATTAAACAATCTTTAATGCTATTAAAGGACTTCTCTTGATCTTCCCCCAAAAGAATTTAGAATTCTTCTTAATAACACTTGTTAGTGGGGCGGCTATGGTGCTGAAGTTGGGGACGAATCTTGATAAAAACTTGCAAGTCCATGGAAGCTCCTAACTTGAGAAATGCTTGCTGGTCGTGGCCACTCTTCAATGGCTTTAACCTTCTCTTTGTCCACCTCCAAGCCTTCAGAACTCACAACGAAACCTAGGAAAACAACCCTGTCAGTACAAAATGTACATTTTTGTAAGTTAGCAAACAGTTTTTCCTTCCTCAAAACTAGCAAAACTGACCTTAAATGTTGAACATGTTCTTCCATGGTTTTACTATAGATTAGAATGTCATCAAAGTAAACCACACAAAACTTACCCAAGAATGGCCTAAAAACATGATTCATTAACCTCATAAACGTGCTTGGAGCATTAGTTAAGCCAAAAGGCATAACCAACCACTCATAAAGGCCTTGCTTAGTTTTGAATGCTGTTTTCCACTCATCACCTTCCGCATTCGTATTTGGTGGTAACCACTTTTAAGATCAATCTTGGAAAAGAGGTTAGAACCACTAAGCTCATCTAACATGTCATCTAAGCGAGGAATAGGGTGACGAAACTTTACCGTAATTTTGTTTACCGCTCGGCAGTCCCACACACACGCCAAGTTCCATCCTTCTTTGGCACAAGTAGAACCGGCACGGCACATGGGCTAAGGCTTTCCCTCACGTAGCCTTTTGACATCAACTCAGATACTTGCCTTTGCAACTCCTTAGTTTCTTGGGGTTGCTTGATGCGCTGGTCGGTTTGGAATGGCGGCTCCGGGAACAAAGTCTATTTGATGTTCTATGCCACGAATAGGTGGCAGCCCACTTAGTATTTCCTCCGGAAATAGGTCATCAAACTCCTGCAATAAAGACACAACAAAAGCAGGCAAATTTTGATCAAGGTAGTTAGTATTCAAGAAATTTTCCTTGTACATGAGCACAAGTGCTTCCTTTGCTGTCATTAAACTCTTTTTCAACTCTCTCTCTTTAGAAAGAATGCTGATTTTCCTTCCCTCATTTTGATCACACTCCTTTGCTTTTACCTCCATTTTGGTCTCTCTCTCTTTGGCTTTTTCAATTTTTCCTCTCAATAAAATTTGGTCTTCATGTATTTGTTTTGGAGAAAGTGGGGCTAAAGTGATCTTCTTTGCTTCATGGGTGAGCGTATACCGGTTGGTATACCCGTCATGGATCACTCGCCTATCAAATTGCCAAGGCCTTCCAAGTAATAAATGGCTTGCGTGCATTGGAGCGACATCGCATAATACCTCGTCTTTGTACTTCCCAATAGAAAACAATTCGAACTTGTTTGGTCACCTTGAGTTCTCCTCCATCGTTGAGCCATTGTAGCTTATAAGGTTGTGGATGCTTTGTTGTTGCCAAGCCAAGTGTATCTACCATTAAGGTACTAGCAACATTAGTGCAACTACCACCATCAATAATAACAAAGCATACCTTTCCTCCAACATGGCAACGAGTATGGAAGATATTTTCTCGTTGTTCATTTCCTCCAACGGATTATGCGTTTAGGCTTCTTTTGACAACAAGAACCTCTCCTTCCACGCCATACTCTAATTCTTCTTCTTCGATGGCAACATCTTCATTCTCATCCTCTTCTTGTTCGATTCAACTTCTCCATCATCTCGAAGAAGCATGGTGTTGCGGTTCGGACATTGGCTTGCAATGTGTCCACGCCCCAAACACTTAAAACATTGTATGTCACGGAGCGATTTGGAGTAGCGGTAGTCTTACCCTTGCTGGTTTCGACAATGGGCTTACTTCCTTTCGGTGGTCCTCCTTTTTCGTGGGACGGTATTGGAGGAGTCTTCTTGTATGAACTTTGCCCCCATTTTGATGTTGAACTCCCATAAGATCGTGTGGCACCCTTTCTTTTGAGCTGTTTTTCCACTTTCATGGCCATATGCACCATGTCTTCCATCTCCACATAATGTTGCAACTCGACCACGTTCGCAATGTCGGATTTAGTCCCGCTAGGAATCTTGCCATTGTGGCTTCTCGATCCTCGTCGATGTTGGCTCGAATCATGGACACCTCCATCTCTTTGTAGTAATCTTCAACACTTGATTTACCTTGTGAAAGATTTTGAAGGCGGTTGAATAACTCTCGATGGTAGTGGGTTGGAATGAATCGCCTTCGCATCACCGCTTTCATTTCATCCCATGTAGTGATAGGATGTTCTCCATTGCGTCTCCTACTTGATGTCAATTGATCCCACCATATTAGTGCATAATCCGTAAACTCAATGGCAGCGAGTTTTACCTTTTAAGCTCTGAATAGTTATGGCACTCAAAAATGTGCTCAACCTTCTTTTCCCATGCAAGATAGGTTTCAGGATCCGTTCTTCCTTGAAAAGGAGGAATGGTAATCTTGATATTTGCTGAGATTATCGTCTACTCGTGGTCGAGCTCTCTGGCCTTGTTGTACCATGCTATGTTGGGATACTTGATCTTGCACATCATCTACTTCAACTTCTTCAGGATACTCCTCATTACCCTGATTAGCTTGTGAAATTTCAAGCTGGTCTATTCGTTCAATTAGGGGCTCCAATTGCTCTTGGATCATTTTGGCCATTGCTTGAAGCATAGCCTGATTTTGCAAATTGGGAACTCCTTCACCACTATGACCAGATCTTTGTGACATGTTAGATAAAGAAACAAAAGAAATTAAACCTTACTAACACAAAATCTCACCTTTCCACTCCAAAGAAAATGCACTCACACTCGTGTTTCACTCGGGTTAGGCTTTTCCCCTTAATGCACACTCATGCCTTTTACCACTCGTGCTTTATTTTCAAGTCCTTTTGGGAACTTCCTCAAGGCTTACAAGTGTCTCGTGGACTTGGCTGAAACAATTCTAGCTTGGTAGGAGAATGATGAATAATAAAAGGATAATGGCTTCAAAAAAAGAAAGAATTACTAAGAATAGGTAAAGGAATTTGTAATTCAGCAATAAGAAATGATGTATTGTAATTTTTTTAAACAAGAATAGATTGCTCCCTCCTCTTTAAGATTTTTTTTTTTTTTTTTTTGATTTTTTTACTAACCGGGAGAGAGAAAAATAATACGCTTACTGAATCGTCTAAGCTCTGATACCAAATGATATGATCTCGACTATGAGTTTTGAATCATATATGTGAATGCCCGATCGTGATTCTAGTAAGAACTCTGAGTGCTTTGAATGTATTCTGAAATTACTCAAACAACAATGTAAGTAGAAATAGATAAATAAGAAATAGAAATAATGGGATGAAAGATATGTAGAAGGGGTGTAGGAAGAGTGATAGTTGTGATTATGGAAAAAAAAAAATAAAAGATGAAAATGTAGGTGAAGATGATGGGGTGTTGGCGTTAAGATGAAGAAATTCAAAGGATGGATTGTGACCCCCTAACTATAAAGAGTTAGGAACCAGCAATATAATAAAGTGGAAATGAAGTGGTAGGATATGGGCGTGACCCACTAGCTATAGATGAGCTAGGAACCAACGCTATAACAAAAGGAAATGGATGAAGACTACAAGACTAACTTGAAGCCGATAAAGTTCCACAAGAGAACAAGAATGAAAGCAATCTTTCAAAGATGTTTTATATATTCAAAGTGTGTCTTACAATGATCCTAAAGATGCCTATTTATAGTAGAAGTAGGCAGAATATGAAAAGGTGTTACAAGAAAGATGAATGCTCATCTTAATGCACTTGAATACACATGAATGCTTTGTCCTTTCTTCTCATCTTTAAAGCTGATTAGTTTAGACAAATTGAGGTTGAATTTAGTCATATTTTCGTCCAAATTAAGAAGGACTCTTGGGCTGCCTTGTTTTGCTATCATATGAAGAGAAAGGGGATGAATGTGGACAAGGATGAATGTAGACATCCTTGCTGTCCAGTTTAAGTGCAACTCTTCATCTTCCAAGCTGATTAATATGACTTGAATGTCATAAAAGGTGAGTTTCATCCAGCCTTCATTTCATGTCTCCTCAATGAATTTTGAAACCCCACTTGAATGGTGATAACATCAACCTTGAATGCCTTGAATTTGCTGAATTAAGATGGCCATCAATTGCTTGTCTCTTGGTAGAAGATGAAAGAACTCTTCCTTGGCTCAAATTCATTCAAATCATCCATGCATAAAATTCCCGTAATAAAAATTTCAGCCTGCACTGTCTTCAGTAAATCATTCGTATCTCAAGCTCCCGATATCGGATTGAGGTGATTCAAAAGGCATTGGAAAGCTAAGAGATGGAGGAATAACGTCCAATTGATTTCTGGATCCAAACACGTCTGTATCGCATCCAGAATTGGAAGACATTCTGCTGATATTCTTGCATCTGGTAAAACCGTTCATCTTCCCTCATGCACCTAGACACAAAGGTAAACTTTATTCAATCTTTAATTGAAAACATGCATGTAAACAATTAAGAGTTAGTTTAATAAATGAGCTAGTTTGATGAATGAACTAGTTTAATTAATGAACTAACTTTATTCAATGAACTAATAATCTTGAATGAACTAGTTTAATCAATGAACTACTTAGTTAAATGAAGTGTATAACTAAATGAACTACATGTTTAAATGCAACGCATGCTTTAATGAACAACATGTTTATTGAATGCAATGAATGTTATGCAAACTTTAAATACTCATGCAAATTCATGCATAAGCAAAGTAAAGTGTTCCTCCCTTATTATTTCTTCTTTCTCACGTCCCAAGCTTGATGTAAACATATTTTCCATGGCTGCTTGGAACTCCTTGGCCCTTGCTCGAGTAATGGGGCCACCTGGGTACTTCTCTGGGTCTTTGCCATTGACGTTCATATCAGCACACTTCGTAAATCAATCAACAATCACCCAAATGGAATCCTTTTTAGTCAGTGTCAAAGGTAACCCCGACACAAAATCCATGGTAATCCTCTCCCATTTCCACTCCAGTATCCTTAATGGCTGCAACAAACTGGAAGGAAATTGATGCTCAGCCTTAACACGCTGACATACCACGCACTTGGCAACAAAATCAGCCACATCTTTCTTCAAACCAACCCAATAACACTCATCCTTCAATGCCTGATACATCTTAGTGCTACCGGGATGCATAGCAAAAGGACTAGTATGAGCCTCGCTCAAAATGGTACCTCTCAAATTCTCGTTGCAAGGCACCACTATCCGATCCTTAAAACACAACACTCCATCATCATTAAAATGAAAATCCGATGGTTTCCCATCCATGATATCCTTAATATGAGGTACAAACTCATTATCGTTGCTTCTCATTTATCATTTGCGACAAAGATGGCTTCACTTGCAACTCAGCTAACAAGCCTCCATCACGAGTTACACTCAACCGAGCAAACATAACTCTCAACTCAGCCACAGCTTTTCTACTCAAAGCATCCACTACCACATTCGCTTTACCATGATGATACTCAATGGTCAAATCATAATCCTTAAGCAACTCTAACCATCGTCGTTGCCTAAGATTCAACTCATTCTGCGACATCAAATACTTCAAACTTTTGTGATTCGTGTACACAACACACTTATCACCATAAAGATAATGCCTCCAAATCTTCAATGCAAACACTACTGCGACAAGCTCAAGATCATGAGTAGGATATTTATGGTCGTGCACCTTCGATTGCCTAGATGCATAAGCCACAACTTTCCCACTTTGCATCAACACACACCCCAACCCAACATAGGATCATCACTATATACCACAAACTCCTTTCCTGACTCAGATTGAATCAAGATCAGAGCTTGCGTTAAAGCTTCCTTTAACTTCTCAAAGGATTGTTGTCGATCCTCCGACCACTCAAAACAAACATTCTTCTCCAACAACTTGGTCAAAAGAGAAGCAATCTTCGAAAAACCATCCACAAACCGACGATAGTATCCAGCCAACCCAAGAAAAATACGCACCTTTGTCACCGACCTAGGTGGCTTCCAATTCACCACAGCCTCAATCTTTTGCGGATCCACACGAATACCCTCGGCCGACACACGTGTCCAAGGAAAACCACTTCCTTCAACCAAAACTCACATTTGCTCAAGTTGGCATGCAACTTATTTTCCAATAATCTCTGAAGTACAATCTGTAAATGCTCATCATGATCTTTATCGGTACGAGAGTTCACAAGAATATCATCAATAAACACCACCACAAATGGATCCAAGAACTCATGAAACACCCGATTCGTCATATACATAAATGCAGCCGGTGCATTGTTCAACCCAAATGGCATCACTAGGAATTCGTAATGCCTATACCTCGTACGAAAGGCAATCTTTGGCACATCCACATCCTTCACCTTCAACTGATAATATCTCGATCTCTAATTGATCTTAGAAAATACTGATGCACCTCAAAATTGATCAAACAAATTATTAATCTGTGGAAAAGGATATTTGTTCTTAATCGTCAACTTATTCAGTTACCGATAATTGATGCACATTCTCATCGTGCCATCCTTCTTCTTCACAAATAACACCGGCGCAGCCCAAGGTGGAACACTAGGTCTAATAAACCCCTGAACGAGCAACTCCTGAAGTTGCGTATTCAACTCCTTCAATTCGTTAGGTGCCATACGATAAGGCACAATAGACACCGGAGCAATATCAAAATACGTCTCGATTTTAAACTCCACCTCCCTATCCAGTGGCAACCTCGGTAACTCTTAAGAAAAACTCCCAAAAAATCACAAACTATTCAGATATCCTACACGCGTACATCTTTAGATCCAGGATTCATAACATACGCCAAATACGCCTGACATCCAAGTTCCAACATTCGACATGTTTCCAAAGCTGAAACAATATTAGACAGGAACTTACAATCTTATCAGCCACCACAACTTCATAATCACCGGCAAGACGCAAGGATATCAGTTTGGTTTCAAACTCCACAACCGCTCTATGCTCGAACAACCAGTCCATCCCCAAAATTACATCAAAACCATAGAATGACAATTCCATCAAATCCACGGCAAACACTCAATTAGTCATATTACATGCTTACATGCCAAAATTCATTCCAAAGTAGTCATCCATGCTTCCATAATTGTAACCATAACCATCATGGACTAAACTATAAAACATGCAATTTCAGCAACCAAATTAACTGAAATAAACAGCTCGTTTCGATACACCTAGACCCCATATCGATAACTTGAACAGAATTTCAGAAATTGGAATTCAAGTGTTGAAAACCCGTACCGGTACAGTACCCCGCGTATTGAAACACAGCCTTAAAATCCTTAGGAGCGTACTGGTACACCTTCCCACTTACCGAAACCCCTAGAGCAATTTTGCTCACCTCTACCGAAGTAGTAGGCTATCCGTATCGGTATGCCTGGGCATTTTGCCTAATTTGAGCCTCTATAGGTCCCCGTGTACCAAAACAGGAGACCCCGTACCGGAACGCAGAGGCCTGCAATGACCTCTAAGCCCAACATATGACACTTAAAGCTCTCAATAATCATGCTTAAACAATCATCAATCATCATGCAACATTACTATTATGCTTTTGACATTTATTCCAAGCAACCTATCATACCATCTAGCATCAATCAATCCATATGGTTTTCTATAGGCATGCTTCCTAGTCAAGCTACCAAATCATATAACATATGCAAAATCCAGCAAACCAAGCTTATTACAATTCCAAAACAACAATATAAACTTGCTCAAACAGAGAGTTAAACACTCAAACCCTCCCAACAACATTTAAGCCACATTGCCTTTATTACTACTTTAAACTCAACATATTTAGCAAAACCAAGTCTTGGAAGTTCCCTTCTTGCTTGCTAGGCCCACTTGCACTCAATCACTCTGCATTGATGATAAAAGAGAGCGTAAGCAATTGCTTAGTGAGGAGCACTCAAAACACAAAGCATCATCCAATGCAAATTAAAACCATTTCAAAACCATCATACCATTCTTTCAAACATGTACTTAATCTTTCCAAAACCAACATATTAAACCATATGCAACAAGTATCATGGATTCCACAGTATAATCCCACATGCAATTCCCTCTACTTATGCTTTCCCATGCATAGCGTCCCATATGCAAAGCTTAAGGAGTAAAACATGTATAAATCACATTATACAAACCAATCCATTAACATGATACATTTAAAACATTATATTGGCTTTCAAGTGATCCATTACATATACATCATTTCCAAAAATCAACGTTAACATTGGATACATGGATTTCCCAATCTCTTACATCTTAATGGCATAACATGTGATGGATTCGACTAACACCTCCGCAACATCGAAACATAGAACACATCATGAATCTTTTCCAAACCACGAGGCAACCTCAACTGATAAGCCACAGGACTAGCACGATCCAAAATCTCATAAGGCCCGATAAATCTCAGACTCAACTTCCCTTTATGCCCAAAGCGCATCACCTTCTTCCAAGGTGAAACTTTCAGGAACACTTTGTCACCGACAACATACTCAACTTCTTTACGCTTCAAATTTGAGTAGGATTTCTGCCTGATAGCTATCATTGTATGCGAATTCCACCAAAGGCAATTTCTTTTCCCAGGTTCCTTGAAATTCAATAAATCAATACCTCAACATATCCTCCAAGACCTGAATCACATGTTCAGACTGTCCATCCGTATGAGGATGATACAAAGTGCTAAAATGCAACCGAGTACCCAAAGCTCGATGCAAGCACTCCCAAAACCTCGCTGTAAACCTCAGGTCTCTATCCGAGATAATAAACTTGGGCACCCCATGCAACCTCAGTAATATAAAGATCAAACAACTTATCCAAAGTATATGTCGTATACACCGGCAGAAAACATGCAAACTTCGTAAATCGATCAATAATCACCCAAATGGAATCCTTTTTAGTCGGTGTCAAAGGTAACCCGACACATAATCCATGGTGATCCTCTCCTATTTCCACTCCAATATCCTCAACGGCTGTAACAAACTGGAAGGAAATTGATGCTCAGCCTTAACACGCTGGCATGCCATGCACTTGGCAACAAAATCAGCCACATCTTTCTTCAAACAAACACAATAATACTCATCCTTCAATCCCTGATACATCTTAGTGCTACCGGGATGCATAGCAAAAGGACTAGTATGAGCCTTGCTCAAAATGGTACGTTTCAAATTCCCATTGCAAGGCACCACTATCCGATCCTTAAAACACAACACTCCATCATTATTAAAATGAAAATCCGATGGTTTCCCATCCATGATACCCTTAACATGAGGTACCAACTCATCATCGTACGGTTGCTTCTCCTTTATCATTTGCGACAAATATGGCTTCACTTGCAACTCAGCGAACAAGCTTCCATCACGAGTTACACTCAACCGAGCAAACATAGTTCTCAACTCAACCACACATTTTCTACTCAAAGAATCCACCACCACATTCGCTTTACCCGGATGATACTCAATGGTCAAATCATAATCCTTAAGCAACTCTAACCATCGTCGTTGCCTAAGATTCAACTCCTTCTGCGACATCAAATACTTCAAACTTTTGTGATTCGTGTACACAACACACTTCTCACCATAAAGATAATGCCTCCAAATCTTCAATGCAAACACTACTGTGGCAAGCTCAGGATCATGAGTAGGATATTTATGGTCATGCACCTTCAATTGCCTAGATGCATAAGCCACAACTTTCCCACTTTGCATCAACACACACCCCAACCCAACATAGGATCATCACTATATACCACAAACTCCTTTCCCGACTTAGGTTGAATCAAGACCGGAGCTTGCGTCAAAGCTTGCTGTCGATCCTCCGACCACTCAAAACAAACATTTTTTTGCAATAACTTGATCAAAAGAGAAGCAATCTTTGAAAAACCATCCACAAACTTACGATAGTATCCAGCCAACCCAAGAAAACTACGTACCTTTGTCACCGACATAGGTGGGTTCCAATTCACCACAGCCTCAATCTTTTGCGGATCCACACGAATTCCCTCAGCCTACACCACGTGTCCAAGGAAAACCACTTTCTTCAACCAAAACTCATATTTACTCAACTTGGTATGCAACTTATTATCCAATAATCTTTGAAGCACAATCTGCAAATGCTTATCATGATCTTTCTCGGTACGAGAGTACACAAGAATATCATCAATAAACACCACCACAAATGGATCCAAGAACTCGTAAAACACCTGATTCATCATATCCATAAATGCAGGTTGTGCATTGGTCAACCCAAACGACATCACTAGGAATTCGTAATGCCTATACCTCGTACGAAAGGCAGTCTTTGGCACATCAACATCCTTCACCTTCAACTGATAATAACCTGATCTCTAATTGATCTTTGAAAATACTGATGCACCTCAAAATTGATCAAACAAATCATCAATCTGTGGAAAAGGATATTTGTTCTTAATCGTCAACTTATTCAGTTACCGATAATTGATGCACATTCTCATCGTGCCATCCTTCTTCTTCACAAATAACACCGGCGCAGCCCAAGGTGAAACATTAGGTCTAATAAACCCCTAATCGAGCAACTCTTGAAGTTGCGCATTCAACTCCTTCAATTCCTTAGGTGCCATACGATAAGGCACAATAGACACCGGAGCTGTATCAACATACGTCTCGATTTTAAACTCCGCCTCCCTATCCAGCGACAACCCCAGTAACTCTTAAGGAAAAATCCCAAAAAATCACAAACTGTTCGGATGTCCTACACACGTACATCTTTAGATCCAGGATTCATAACATACTCCAAAATACGCCTGACATCCAAGTTCCAATATTTTGACTTGTTTCCAAAGCCGAAACAACATTAGATAGGAACTTTACATTCTCATCAACCACCACAACTTCATAATCGTCGGCCAGACGCAAGGATATCTGTTTGGTTTCAAGATCCACAACCGCTCTATGCTCAGACAACCAGTCCATCCCCAAAATTACATCAAAACCATAGAATGGCAACTCCATCAAATCCACGGCAAACACTCAATTAGTCATATTACATGCTCACATGCCAAAATTCATTCCAAAGTAGTCATCCATGCTTCTATAATTGTAACCATAACCATCATGGACTAAACTGTAAAACATGCAATTTCAGCAACCAAATTAACTAAAATAAATAGCTCGTTTCGATACGCCTAGACCTCGTACCGATAACTTGAACATAATTTCACAAATTGGAATTCCAGTGTTGAAAACTCGTACCAGTACGGTACCCTGCTTATCGAAACACAACCTTAAAATCCTTAGGAGCGTATCGGTACACCTTCTCGCTTACCGAAACCCCTAGAGCAATTTTGCTCACATGTACCGGTGTAGTAGGCTACCCATATCGGTATGCCTAGGCATTTTGCTTAATTTGAGCCTCTATAGGTCCCCGTGTATCGAAACAGGAGACCCCGTACCGGAACGCAGAGACCTGCAATGACATCTAATTCCAACATATGACACTTAAGCTCTCAATAATCATGCTTAAACAATCATCAATCATCATGCGACATTACTAGTATGCTTTTGACACTTATTCCAAGCAACCTATCATACCATCTAGCATCAATCAATCCACATGGTTTCTATAAGCATGCTTCCTAGTCAAACTACCAAATCATATAACATATGCAAAATCCAGCAAACCAAGCTTATTACAAGTCCAAAACAACAATATAAACTTGCTCAAATAGAGAGTTAAACACTCAAACCCTCCCAACAACATTTAAGCCACATTGCCTTTATTACTACTTTAAACTCAACATACTTAGCAAAACCAAGTCTTGGAAGTTCCCTTCTTGCTTGCTAGGTCCACTTGCACTCAATCACTCTGCATTGATGATAAAAGAGAGCGTAAGCAATCATTGCTTAGTGAGGAGCACTCAAAACACAAAGCATCATCCAATGCAAATTAAAACCATTTCAAAACCATCACACCATTCTTTCAAACATGTACCTAATCTTTCCAAAACTTGCATATTAAACCATATGCAACAAGTATCATGGATTCCACAGTATAATCCCACATGCAATTTCCTCTACTTACGCCTTCCCATGAATAGCATCCCATATACAAAGCTTGAGTAAAACATGTATAAATCACATTATACAAAACAATCCATCAACATGATACATTTAAAACATTATATTGGCTTTCAAGTGATCCATTACCGTATACACCATTTCCCAAAATCAACTTTAACATCGGATACACGGATTTCCCAATCACTTACAGCTCAATGGCATGGAGTTGTGCAACATATGCACCACCTCTACACATCCAAGGCTAATCCTTCAATTTGGAGTACACACACTCGATGCACAACGTCTACAGCTTTGGGGTTCACATGATTGAGTAAGTACCTCTCGTACTACCTCTACAACCACGTGCGACTTATTATAGTGCACGTTAAATCCTATGGCCGACCAATTATATCCGATAACATTTCCATAACATTTTCAATCCATCACTTGCCAATATAATCCACTTTTACAAACATACCTCACTATTTTCATATGCATCATTCAGATCTTTTCATCATGCATTAAACCATGCATAAACCATGTTATTAAATATTATTTTAAACCATGCATTGCTTTGCATCTAACATCATTCCATATCAGTTCACAGCTTTAAACCATGCTTGTTTCATGCATAACACGGGAGGTAAACAATCATTTAACAAGTGCATTTATAAATCATTTGCCAACTGAAATCGAGAGAGAAAACCACTTTACTTACTTTGGAGTCCTAGACCAGCGTATCCAGCCTAGCCTAGACTCCCATTAAACCTTTCCAAACCTTTGAAAAGCCATTCTTATCTGTTTCACTCACCGACAAAGCAATGCCTCTCTTGTCGATGTCAAATCAAGCTCCCTATAACTCTTCAACACCAAGGTTCACTTCTGAATTATTTTCCCCTATTTCAAACATATCACAACAGAGGATCCAATGCATCCAAACTCACAGCAAACAACAAATAACATTATCCAACTATAATCCTCCACATCACCATATCTTATTAACCAAAAACATCATCGATTCAACAAAAACCTCAACCCGGCCAACAACTACGAATTTCAACCTTCAAATAACATCAAATAAAATCTAACAACAACTCAAATCAACCTCATACCTCCAGCAAATGATAATCAACCACAATCAAGTTGTAAATCACCCATTAACATATTGAACACGAAAATCAAGTTGTAAATCAATCGTTAACTCAGATTTCCTCAATTCCTATCATAAATCACCCATTAAACAATAAATCCGAGTTTAATTAATTAAAACCCAATGAAAATCATATAAAAAGGATCAAGAACTTAGGAATTTCAATAAAGAACCTTTTGTTAGAGGAGAAGAACGAATCCTTACCTCTAATGGTGATTTCTCCCTTAATTGCTTGATAAAACATGAAAATCAAGATAGAAGTAATAAGTATTTGATGTAAAAGCTTTAAGAATCAATTAGAAATCAATAACTCTCTGAAATCCTAATTTTTACCTGAAGAAATTGAGGTTGGAAATGTGTTTTGGCTGGAGAGAATTTGAGAGAAAGAAGGTACAAAGTTTGTTACGTGAATTTTGATTAAAAGCTTAATTGAGATTAATTAATTCTCTCCACTATTTATAGCTCTTAAAAACCCATTTAAAATAGTTAATTAAAGGGTGAAATCTGATGAAAACCTCTAGGATAATTAGCTCCTTAAAGATTCAAAGTTTTGATCCATTTATAAAACAACCACTAAAACAGTTTTGCAAACTTTGCATTTTGGTCACTAAATCAAAATGTCATATTTTCGAATTTCATTTTCAAAAATTGTTTTCAGCAAAATCATATATAAATTTAATAATGATTTTAGACTATTTTTCCATATTTGTATCTCTCATAAAAATATTTAACTTAATTTAAATCTCGAATTTGACTCTAATCACTAATCTTGGTCCACGGATCGACCAAACCACACCAAAACTCCTAGGCCCAAAACCGGGCTTTACAACTCTCCCCACTTAAGAAATTTTGTCCTTGAAATTTACCTTGAGGAAATAGATGCGAAATTGCTCTTTCATGTCCGACTTACTCTCCTACATGGCCTCCTCAACTCTTCGATGCTACCACAACACCTTAACAAGCTCTATCGGTTCCTCATCATAGGACAAATCCAGCCTCAAGTCAACATCCTCATTTGGCATAACATGTGATGGATCCACCAATACCTCCGCAACATCGAAACATGGAACACATCGTGAATCTTTTCCAACTCGGGAGGCAACCTCAACTGATAAGCCACAGGACCAACACGATCCAAAATCTCATAAGGCCCGATAAATCTCGGACTCAACTTCCCTTTACAGCCAAAGCGCATCACCTTCTTCCAAGGTGAAACTTCAGAGAACACTTTGTCACTGACAACATGCTCAACTTCTCTACGCTTCAAATCCGCGTAGGATTTCTGTCGATCGGATGTCGCTTTCAAGCAATCAGTCACAAGCTTCACTTTCTCATTAGTGTCGTTCAAAACATTGGGGCATAGCAATATATTTCTCCCTAACCTCAGCCCAACACAAATGCGTACGACACCTCCTACCCTATATGGCCTCATACGCTGCCACCTGAATACTCGTCTAATAGCTATCATTGTATGCGAATTCCACCAAAGGCAACTGCTTTTCCCAAATTCCTTGGAATTCAATAATGTAATACCTCGACATATCCTCCAAGACCTGAATCACACGTTCAGACCGTCCATCCGTATGAGGATGATACAAAGTGCTAAAATACAACCGAGTACCCAAAGCTCGATGCAAGCACTCCAAAACATCGCTATAAACCTTGGGTCTCTATCCGACATAATTGACTTGGGCACCCCATGCAACCTCACAACCTCAGTAATATAAAGATCAACCAACTTATCCAGAGTATATGTCGTATAAACTGACAGAAAATATGCACACTTCGTTAATCGATCAACAATCACCCAAGTGGAATCCTTTTTAGTCGATGTCAAAGGTAACCCGACACAAAATCCATGGTGATCCTCTCCTATTTCCACTCCAATATCCTCAACGGTTGCAACAAACCGGAAGGAAATTGATGCTCAGCCTTAACACGCTGACATACCATGCACTTGACAACAAATAAGCCACATCTTTCTTCAAACCAACCCAATAATACATATCCTTCAATCCACGATACATCTTAGTGCTACCGGGATGCATAGCAAAAGGACTACGATGAGCCTTGCTCAAAATGTACATTTCAAATTCCCATTGCAAGGAACCACTATCCGATCCTTAAAACACAACACTCCATCATCATTAAAATGAAAATTCGATGGTTTCCCATCCATGATATCCTTAACATGAGGTACCAACTCATCATCGTACGGTTGCTTCTCCTTTATCATTTGCGAAAAAGAATGCTTCACTTGCAACTCAGCTAACAAGCATCCATCACAAGTTACACTCAACCGAGCAAACATAGTTCTCAACTCAACCACACATTTTCTACTTAAAGAATCCACCACCACATTCGCTTTACCGGATGATACTCAATGGTCAAATCATAATCCTTAAACTCTAACCATCGTCGTTGCCTAAGATTCAACTCCTTCTGCGACATCAAATACTTCAAACTTTTTGTGATTCGTGTACACAACACACTTCTCACCATAAAGATAATGCCTCCAAATCTTCAATGCAAACACTCTTTGTGGCAAGCTCAAGATCATGAGTAGGATATTTATGGTCATTCACCTTCAATTGCCTAGATGCATAAGCCACAACTTTCCCACTTTGCATCAACATACACCCCAACCCAACATAGGATCATCACTATATACCACAAACTCCTTTCCCGACTTAGGTTGAATCAAGACCGAGCTTGCGTCAAAGCTCTCAAAGGCTTGTTGTCGATCCTCCGACCACTCAAAACAAACATTTTTTTGCAATAACTTGGTCAAAAGAAAAGCAATCTTTGAAAAACCATCCACAAACTTACGATAGTATCCAGCCAACCCAAGAAAACTACGCACCTTTGTCACCGACATAGGTGGGTTCCAATTCACCACAACCTCAATCTTTTGCGGATCCACACGAATTCCCTCAGCCTACACCACGTGTCCAAGGAAAACCACTTTCTTCAACAAAACTCACATTTACTCAACTTGGTATGCAACTTATTATCCAATAATCTTTGAAGCAAAATCTGCAAATGCTTATCATCATGATCTTTCTTGGTACAAGAGTACACAAGAATATCATCAATAAACACCACCACAAATGGATCCAAGAACTCGTGAAACACCGATTCATCATATCCATAAATGCAGGTTGTGCATTGGTCAACCCAAACGACATCACTAGGAATTCGTAATGCCTATACCTCATGCGAAAAGTTAGTCTTTGGCACATCAACATCCTTCACCTTCAAGCGATAATAATCCTGATCTCTAATTGATCTTTGAAAATACTGATGCACCTCAAAATTGATCAAACAAATCATCAATCTGTGGAAAAGGATATTTGTTCTTAATCGTCAACTTATTCGATTCTCGATAATTGATGCACATTCTCATCATGTCATCCTTCTTCTTCACAAATAACACCGGCGCAGCCCAAGGTGAAACATTAGGTCTAATAAACCCCTAATAGCAACTCTTGAGTTCGATTCAACTCCTTCAATTCTTTAGGTGCCATACGATAAGGCACAATAAACACCAGATTCGTGTATCAACATACGTCTCGATTTTAAACTCCGCCTCCCTATCCAGTGACAACCCCAAGTAACTCTTAAGGAAAAATCCCAAAAAATCACAAACTGTTTGGATGTCCTACACACATACATCTTTAGATCCAGGATTCATAACATACTCCAAATAAACCTGACATCCAAGTTCCAATATTTTGACTTGTTTCCAAAGCTAAAACAACATTAGATAGGAACTTTACATTCTCATCAACCACCACAACTTCATAATCGTCGGCCAAGACGCAAGGATATCTGTTTGGTTTCAAGATCCACAAATGCTCTATGCTCTGACAACCAGTCCATCCCCAAAATTACATCAAAACCATAGAATGGCAACTCCATCAAATCCACGGCAAACACTCAATTAGTCATATTACATGCTCACATGCCAAAATTCATTCCAAAGTAGTCATCCATGCTTCTATAATTGTAACCATAACCATCATGGACTAAACTGTAAAACATGCAATTTCAGCAACCAAATTAACTAAAATAAATAGCTCGTTTCGATCGCCTAGACCTCGTACCGATAACTTGAACATAATTTCACAAATTGGAATTCCAGTGTTGAAAACTTCGTACCCAGTACGGTACCACCTTATCGAAACACAACCTTAAAATCCTTAGGAGCGTATCGGTACACCTTCTCGCCATCAAAACCCCTAGAGCAATTTTGCTCACATACCCGGTGTAGTAGGCTACCCATATCGGTATGCCTAGGCATTTTGCTTAATTTGAGCCTCTATAGGTCCCCGTGTATCGAAACAGGAGACCCCGTACCGGAACGCAGAGACCTGCAATGACATCTAATTCCAACATATGACACTTAAGCTCTCAATAATCATGCTTAAACAATCATCAATCATCATGCGACATTACTAGTATGCTTTTGACACTTATTCCAAGCAACCTATCATACCATCTAGCATCAATCAATCCACATGGTTTCTATAAGCATGCTTCCTAGTCAAACTACCAAATCATATAACATATGCAAAATCCAGCAAACCAAGCTTATTACAAGTCCAAAACAACAATATAAACTTGCTCAAATAGAGAGTTAAACACTCAAACCCTCCCAACAACATTTAAGCCACATTGCCTTTATTACTACTTTAAACTCAACATACTTAGCAAAACCAAGTCTTGGAAGTTCCCTTCTTGCTTGCTAGGTCCACTTGCACTCAATCACTCTGCATTGATGATAAAAGAGAGCGTAAGCAATCATTTGCTTAGTGAGGAGCACTCAAAACACAAAGCATCATCCAATGCAAATTAAAACCATTTCAAAACCATCACACCATTCTTTCAAACATGTACCTAATCTTTCCAAAACTTGCATATTAAACCATATGCAACAAGTATCATGGATTCCACAGTATAATCCCACATGCAATTTCCTCTACTTACGCCTTCCCATGAATAGCATCCCATATACAAAGCTTGAGTAAAACATGTATAAATCACATTATACAAAACAATCCATCAACATGATACATTTAAAACATTATATTGGCTTTCAAGTGATCCATTACCGTATACACCATTTCCCAAAATCAACTTTAACATCGGATACACGGATTTCCCAATCACTTACAGCTCAATGGCATGGAGTTGTGCAACATATGCACCACCTCTACACATCCAAGGCTAATCCTTCAATTTGGAGTACACACACTCGATGCACAACGTCTACAGCTTTGGGGTTCACATGATTGGAGTAAGTACCTCTCGTACTACCTCTACAACCACGTGCGACTTATTATAGTGCACGTTAAATCCTATGGCCGACCAATTATATCCGATAACATTTCCATAACATTTTCAATCCATCACTTGCCAATATAATCCACTTTTACAAACATACCTCACTATTTTCATATGCATCATTCAGATCTTTTCATCATGCATTAAACCATGCATAAACCATGTTATTAAATATTATTTTAAACCATGCATTGCTTTGCATCTAACATCATTCCATATCAGTTCACAGCTTTAAACCATGCTTGTTTCATGCATAACACGGGAGGTAAACAATCATTTAACAAGTGCATTTATAAATCATTTGCCAACTGAAATCGAGAGAAAACCACTTTACTTACTTTGGAGTCCTAGACCAGCGTATCCAGCCTAGCCTAGACTCCCATTAAACCTTTCCAAACCTTTGAAAAGCCATTCTTATCTGTTTCACTCACCGACAAAGCAATGCCTCTCTTGTCGATGTCAAATCAAGCTCCCTATAACTCTTCAACACCAAGGTTCACTTCTGAATTATTTTCCCCTATTTCAAACATATCACAACAGAGGATCCAATGCATCCAAACTCACAGCAAACAACAAATAACATTATCCAACTATAATCCTCCACATCACCATATCTTATTAACCAAAAACATCATCGATTCAACAAAAACCTCAACCCGGCCAACAACTACGAATTTCAACCTTCAAATAACATCAAATAAAATCTAACAACAACTCAAATCAACCTCATACCTCCAGCAAATGATAATCAACCACAATCAAGTTGTAAATCACCCATTAACATATTGAACACGAAAATCAAGTTGTAAATCAATCGTTAACTCAGATTTCCTCAATTCCTATCATAAATCACCCATTAAACAATAAATCCGAGTTTAATTAATTAAAACCCAATGAAAATCATATAAAAGGATCAAGAACTTAGGAATTTCAATAAAGAACCTTTTGTTAGAGGAGAAGAACGAATCCTTACCTCTAATGGTGATTTCTCCTTAATTGCTTGATAAAACATGAAAATCAAGATAGAAGTAATAAGTATTTGATGTAAAAGCTTTAAGAATCAATTAGAAATCAATAACTCTCTGAAATCCTAATTTTTACCTGAAGAAATTGAGGTTGGAAATGTGTTTTGGCTGGAGAGAATTTGAGAGAAAGAAGGTACAAAGTTTGTTACGTGAATTTTGATTAAAAGCTTAATTGAGATTAATTAATTCTCTCCACTATTTATAGCTCTTAAAAACCCATTTAAAATAGTTAATTAAAGGGTGAAATCTGATGAAAACCTCTAGGATAATTAGCTCCTTAAAGATTCAAAGTTTTGATCCATTTATAAAACAACCACTAAAACAGTTTTGCAAACTTTGCATTTTGGTCACTAAATCAAAATGTCATATTTTCGAATTTCATTTTCAAAAATTGTTTTCAGCAAAATCATATATAAATTTAATAATGATTTTAGACTATTTTTCCATATTTGTATCTCTCATAAAAATATTTAACTTAATTTAAATCTCGAATTTGACTCTAATCACTAATCTTGGTCCACCGGATCGACCAAACCACACCAAAACTCCTAGGCCCAAAACCGGGGCTTTACAACTCTCCCCCACTTAAGAAATTTTGTCCTTGAAATTTACCTTGAGGAAATAGATGCGAAATTGCTCTTTCATGTCTGACTTACTCTCCTACATGGCCTCCTCAACTCTTCGATGCTACCACAACACCTTAACAAGCTCTATCGGTTCCTCATCATAGGACAAATCCAGCCTCAAGTCAACATCCTCATTTGGCATAACATGTGATGGATCCGACCAATACCTCCGCAACATCGAAACATGGAACACATCGTGAATCTTTTCCAACTCGGGAGGCAACCTCAACTGATAAGCCACAGGACCAACACGATCCAAAATCTCATAAGGCCCGATAAATCTCGGACTCAACTTCCCTTTACAGCCAAAGCGCATCACCTTCTTCCAAGGTGAAACTTTCAGGAACACTTTGTCACTGACAACATGCTCAACTTCTCTACGCTTCAAATCCGCGTAGGATTTCTGTCGATCGGATGTCGCTTTCAAGCAATCAGTCACAAGCTTCACTTTCTCATTAGTGTCGTTCAAAACATTGGGGCATAGCAATATATTTCTCCCTAACCTCAGCCCAACACAAATGCGTACGACACCTCCTACCCTATATGGCCTCATACGCTGCCACCTGAATACTCGTCTAATAGCTATCATTGTATGCGAATTCCACCAAAGGCAACTGCTTTTCCCAAATTCCTTGGAATTCAATAATGTAATACCTCGACATATCCTCCAAGACCTGAATCACACGTTCAGACCGTCCATCCGTATGAGGATGATACAAAGTGCTAAAATACAACCGAGTACCCAAAGCTCGATGCAAGCACTCCAAAACATCGCTATAAACCTTGGGTCTCTATCCGACATAATTGACTTGGGCACCCCATGCAACCTCACAACCTCAGTAATATAAAGATCAACCAACTTATCCAGAGTATATGTCGTATAAACTGACAGAAAATATGCACACTTCGTTAATCGATCAACAATCACCCAAGTGGAATCCTTTTTAGTCGATGTCAAAGGTAACCCCGACACAAAATCCATGGTGATCCTCTCCTATTTCCACTCCAGTATCCTCAACGGTTGCAACAAACCGGAAGGAAATTGATGCTCAGCCTTAACACGCTGACATACCATGCACTTGACAACAAATAAGCCACATCTTTCTTCAAACCAACCCAATAATACATATCCTTCAATCCACGATACATCTTAGTGCTACCGGAATGCATAGCAAAAGGACTACGATGAGCCTCGCTCAAAATGTACATCTCAAATTCTCATTGCAAGGAACCACTATCCGATCCTTAAAACACAACACTCCATCATCATTAAAATGAAAATTCGATGGTTTCCCATCCATGATATCCTTAACATGAGGTACCAACTCATCATCGTACGGTTGCTTCTCCTTTATCATTTGCGAAAAAGAATGCTTCACTTGCAACTCAGCTAACAAGCATCCATCACAAGTTACACTCAACCGAGCAAACATAACTCTCAACTCAACCACACCTTTTCTACTTAAAGCATCCACTACCACATTCGCTTTACCCAGATGATACTCAATGGTCAAATCATAATCCTTAAACTCTAACCATCGTCGTTGCCTAAGATTCAACTCCTGCGACATCAAGTACTTCAAACTTTTGTGATCCGTGTGCATAACACACTTCTCACCATAAAGATAATGCCTCCAAATCTTCAATGCAAACACTACTGCGGCAAGCTCAAGATCATGAGTAGGATATTTATGCTCGTTCACCTTCAATTGCCTAGATGCATAAGCCACAACTTTCCCACTTTGTATCAACATACACCCCAACCCAACATAGGATGCATCACTATATACCACAAACTCCTTTCTCGACTCAGGTTGAATCAAGATCGAAGCTTGCGTCAAAGCTTCCTTTAACTTCTCAAAGGCTTGTTGTCGATCCTCCGACCACTCAAAACAAACATTCTTCTGCAACAACTTGGTTAAAAGAAAAGCAATCGTCAAAAAACCATCCACAAACTGACGATAGTATCCAGCCAACCCAAGAAAACTACGCACCTCTGTCACCGACCTAGGTGGCTTCCAATTCACCACAACCTCAATCTTTTGCGAATCCACACGAATTCCCTCAGCCGACACCACGTGTCCAAGGAAAACCACTTCCTTCAACAAAAACTCACATTTGCTCAACTTGACATGCAACTTATTATCCAATAATCTCTGAAGCAAAATCCGCAAATGGTCATCATGATCTTTCTTGGTACAAGAGTACACAAGAATATCATCAATAAACACCACCACAAATGGATCCAAGAACTCGTGAAACACCCGATTCATCGTATCCATAAATGCAGCTGGTGCATTGGTCAACCCAAACGACATCACTAGGAATTCATAATGCCCATACCTCATGCGAAAGTTAGTCTTTGGCACATCCACATCCTTCACCTTCAACTGATAACATCCTGATCTCAAATTGATCTTAGAAAATACTGATGCACCTCAGAATTGATCAAACAAATCATCAATCTGTGGGAAATGATATTTTTTCCTAATCGTCAACTTATTCAGTTACCGATAATTGATGCACATTCTTATCATGTCATCCTTCTTCTTCACAAATAACACCGACGCACCCCAAGGTGAAACACTAGGTCTAATAAACCCTTGATCGAGCAACTCTTTTAATTCTTTAGGTGCCATACGATAAGGCACAATAAACACCAGATTCGTATCAACATACGTCTCGATTTTAATTTCCACCTCCTTATCCAGTGGCAACCCCAACAACTTTTCAGGAAAAACTCCCAAAAAATCACAAACTGTTTGGATGTCCTACACACATACATCTTTAAATCCAGGATTCATAACATACGCCAAATAAACCTCACATCCAAGTTCCAACATTCGATTTGTTTCCAAAGCTAAAACAACATTCGACATGAACTTTACATTCTCATCAACCACCACAACTTCAAAATCATCGGCAAGACGCAAGGATATCCGTTTGGTTTCAAAATCCACAATGCTCTATGCTCTGACATCCAGTCCATCCCCAAAATTACATCAAAACCATAGAATGGCAATTCCATGAAATCCACGGCAAACACATGATCGTGTACCAACAGAGTACACCTTTACAAAAAGAGACTCTGCAAAAGGATCCTTCAAGACGTCTTCTCTTCTATGGTACTTTGATGAACTTCCTCCATTTACCGATCTAGATTCGAGGGAAAATCTTTTTGATGAGTGGGGGAATGATATGAGCATGAGAGGGATCAAAATAATCATCTTGGAAAAGAAGTTGAAACTGCTTTGCAAGTCAGAAACATCAGTCAACTTGCAAAGCATTTTTGGATGGGATCCAGGCATTTATGGGTCAACATGTCTTCTTAAAACTTGTCCGGCTGCAAATTAGCTTTCCAAGGCATCTTGAAACGCCTCAATCGAACATCTGGATCTCAAGATACGTCTATTTTAGCGAAGATAGCGCATGCAGAAATTCCTATACGGGATTAATACGAGATTTTTGGATAATTACGAATTTTCAAGATTTTATTTGATTATTTGTAATTTAAATCAACATAGGATTCTGCAATATCTATTAGGATCAGATTTATTTAATTAAGATTTTATTTTTAGCATTTATTTATTATTAGAAGTTACTTACCTAATTAAGAGATTAGATTTTAACATTTATTTATTGTATTTAATTCCTAAGTTTAGTAGGATTAAAACTTCTCCATGGCCTATATAAAGGAGGCTTCACCCACATTGTTATTCAGATTTCATTGATTAATAAAAAGTTCTCTTTGGAGATTTTAGTATTCTTTGAGTTTGCAAGTGTTCGGTAAACTTGCCTAGAAGCCATCTTCAACATAAGATCATCGAGTTCTTGTGAGGGAGATCATCTTCACACTCTTTCTTGCCTAGGTAATTGCATCTAGGAGGGTGGGTTAGAGCCTCTTGAGGTTGCTTGCTTAGATAATTGCGTCTAAGAGGGTGCCGAGGACAAAACAACAACTATCAATTCATCACGCCATCTCCACATATTCAAGCTTCCTCCATTGACGCCACCACCATAAGCAAATCTGAATTTTTTAGATTTGTTCTTTATTTTGGTTTGTTTTGTTTTTCTCTTTATTCGAATTTGCGCTACTCTATCAGTAATGGCAGTGGGCTATGGGGGTTCTATTGAGCCAGATGCCAAACCGTGTGTGTGTGTGTTGGGCTTAAACCAAGTGAGAGAGCCCGGTTCAAGACCAATTCTGGGTAAGGTAGCCGATTTTAACCAATAACCCGAGCCGAGGGTGCAGCCTTGAACCGAACCGACAGTTTTGAACCGAACTGGATGGGTAGTTGACCCTACCTGACCTGTTGACCAACCGACTCGTTGACTGGCTGACATCAGTGTTGACTTTTTGGCTGATGTCATCGTTGACTTTTTAGCTGACGTTAGTATTAATTTTTTGATGACGTCAGCGTTGACTTTTTTTACCCGAGTTGACTTTAAGTTTTTTGACATTCTGATTCCAAATATATTGTCCATTTTCCCAAATTTCAACCCAAAAGATCATTTTTCTATCTACAATTTATTATAGTTAGTGTTTTGAGAATTTTGAATATTAAATTCTGATTGAATATTATTATGTTCAGGTGACGTTGACTCAGAGCCTGAGAACCTTCCTCCTTCTGCACAGCCTGCAAGTTCTGTATGTTTTGTATGATGGAATGTCACGCATCAAATATCAGAATCGGATTAAATTAATATCAGACTTATATAGTATGCAATCATATTAAATTAATATATCGGATATACTCTCACATTCAGAAAATATAAATCGAAACATGTCATATCATTTGGGTTAGGAAATTGTACGGGGAAGTTCTGTGGGTTCACCTTCGGGCTGAATTTCGCTTCAGATCAGTGGTTCTACCTTCGGGTCTTTCCACTTCGAATGGTGACGATGTAGTTAGAGTGGTTCTGGGGAACCCTACTCTTCGGATGATGTAAGGAGATGGGTGCATGACATTACATTTTATGACTCAGATTGTATGCATATGTATATTGAGATGGTTGTCAGATTTCTGTTATATGTTTTTATCTGCACTTTAGAGACACACTGAGCTTTATAGCTTACTTCCCCTTAGTTTCTCTTTCAAATACTCAGGCTTAGGCGTACGGTACTTGGAGGGTTTCATATCATCAGACTTTACCTTATTTTTACAGTATGATTATTAAGACATTTGATTTTCTCTATTATTATTATTTCAGACGATTTTGTATTTGGGACTTGGGACATTATTTCTATTTTGAAACTTATTAGTTTGACATGCATTTATTATTTGGATTTCTTTTTGATTTTATAATGACTTTTGGAATTTTGCTAAACGTTGACGTTTTATTTAGACAATATAATTTTGTGGTTTTAATCTTTATAACTAAGTTGTAATTTGAATTATTAAACTTAATAACCTTTCTTGAGGGTCAAGTTTTTTCAAACTTAACTTCCAAGTTTCAACTTAAGAAATTAGGTCAAATTTAGGAGGTTACATTTAGTTGTATCAGAGCCAAGGTTCAACCCTCGGACTGTGTGGCTTGAATAAAATTTTAAACCGAAAATGATTTTGCATGCATACTAAATATTTTTGTGCAAAACGAGTATTTCTAATAAATATAGTATTTTAAAGATTATGTTATTTTGAATAGAAACTCCAAGTTTCGACTCTAACTTAGGATCATCTTTCTTTTGTGATAGACTACTATGCCACCTCGTAGGAGTTCTAGATTAGCGAACGGACGTGGTTGTGGCCGAGGTCGTTCTACTGCTGTTGAGAGTGATGCTTCGCCTCATGCAGATCTGTCGTAGGATCAGAATGAGGTACACGATGCTGATGGAGAGGAACAACCCAGAGATCAAGCTGAAGCTCAAAATATAGCACCTGGCCAGGGGACGCAGAGTGTTGGTCTACGTGATTTTGAGGATAGTGAGACAGTGGGCATGGATTCTGTTAAGTGTAGAGAGAGTTGCTTCGTTACCTCCATCAGTCTGAAGGCGCGAGGAAACCTATTTCTATAGAGTTCATAGCTGCTGGGATGACCATGTTTGATGGCAAGTTGGGTACAAACCCAGCTGATGCGGAGTATTGGCTGAAGAAACTTCAGCGTTTATTTGTTGAGATAGAGTATCCTGCCGACCAAAAATTGAGAGCTGCTGTATCATTGCTACAGGGTGAGGCCCAAAACTGGTGGGAAGCAGAGGAAAAATTTGTTCCAGCCAGTCAGATTTCATGGGAGTTTTTCAGACAGTCATTTTAGGACCGGTATGTTGGGCTTGAGTATCTAGCTAAGTGCCGAGATAACTTTATGAATCTAGAGTAGAATGATATGAGTGTTAATGACTATTAGATAGAGTTTTTGAGGCTTCTCCAGTATGTTCTAGGGCTGGTTACTACAGAAAAAGAGAAGTGTAATTGGTTTCTGAGAGGGCTACATTTTTCTATCAAGACCAAGGTTGCATTACATCAGGATAAAGAGTATAATGAGATCACCCAACGGGCCAGAACTGCCGAGTGGATTGAAGCTATGAGGAAATGATAGGAATCTTAGGGTACTAATCAGGCTAGAAGACAATCAACTGCATCGGTTCAGCACAGTCAGGGGAATCAGTCTAGGAAGAGGACTAGAGATGAGTATGACCATCAGAGTTACTCCAGAGCTAGACCAGTGGCATCTACTGTTCTGACTACCAGCGTGGGAGGTTCTTCTAATTCTCGTGGGGGTGCCACAGTGTTATTTTTGCAAGAAATGGCATCCAGGAAAGTGTAGGAGGCAGAGTGGGGCTTTTTCTGATGCGGTTGTTTTGAGCATCTTTTTAGAGATTGTCCGGTAGCACCTTCATTTGCCTATGTTCCGATTCAGTCACAGGCATATGTTCAGACTCCTAGTAGAGGAAGAGGTCATGGTAGATCTGCTATTTTGGGTACTACTGGTAGGGGTAGGCCTCCTCACAGTAGAGGATCAGTTGGTTCAGGGGCGAGATAACCAGGGTTGGTCTATGCTACTAGGAGGCATGAGGATCGAGATGAGCCAAATGTTATTGCTAGTACCTTTTCTATTCACTCTATCTCTTACTTTGCACTATTGGATAATGGTTCTACTCATTCGTATAGAGATTTCTGCTCGCACATTCTTCACTAAAATGGACATAACTTGAGATCCCGATGTCGGATTGATGTGTTTCAAGATGCGTTGGAAAGATAAGAGACATACGAATATGTTTGAAGAAGACATGTAGACTCAGAAGTGCATGGATCCCATCCGAAAATTCGATGCAAGTCGGCTGAAATTCCATACTTATAAAACAGCTTCAACTCTTTGGCTACAATGCATCATTTTAGCCCCCCATACATGTATCAGGGGGTCTTGAAATTCCTGTTGAGGATGTTGCTAATGTTGTCACCGTACATAGTCCGGTAGGTAATCCTGTTGTGGTTTCTAGGGTGTATAAAAATTTTCCTCTTGAGATTCAAGGGGAAATCTTTCCGGCTAATTTGATAGAGTTACCCTTTGGTGAGTTTGACCTAATTCTTGGCATGGACTAGTTGTCTGTTCACCGAGTCAATCTAGATTGTGAGAAGAAAAGAGTAACTCTAAAAACTTTTAAAGATCGAGAGGTAATTTTTTTGGAGAACGTCGGGGTTTTCTATCCAATGTAATATCATCTCTCAAAGCCTAGAAGATGATCAAGAAGGGGACCATTGCCTACCTTGCCTATATTCTTGATCCGAGATAGTTTGACTCGGGGATGGATAAGATCCGGGTTGTGAGAGACTTTCCTGATGTATTTTTGGAAACTTGCTTGGTGTTCCACCAAAGCGTGATGAGATTGAGTTTGGTATCAAAGTTTATTCGGGTTCAGCTCCTGTGTCTATGGCACCTTACCGGATGGCACCGAAAGAACTTAAAGAGTTGAAGGTTCAGTTGTAAGAACTGCTAGACATGGTATCTGGGTTGATCCGAAGAAGATCGAGGCCATCATGAGTTGGAAGCAACCCATGAATGTTCCTAAGATCTAAAGTTTCTTGGGTTTAGCCGGCTATTATCGGAGGTTTGTTGAGAGTTTCTCGATCATCGCAGCTCCGTTAACTAAACTTTTGAGAAAGAATGTTCCTTTTGTCTGGTTTGAGGCTCAGCAAACTAGTTTTGAGAAGCTTAAGACTGTGCTGACAGAAGCACCAGTCCTAATTCAGCTAGAGCCTGGGAAGGCTTACACCGTTTATAGTGACGCTTCTCATATCGGATTGGGGTGTGTTCTGATGCAGAGAGGTAAAATAGTAGCCTATGCGTCTCGACAGCTAAAACCGCATGCCTGCAACTATCCTACCCATGACCTTGAGCTTGCTGGTGTGATATTAGCTCTCAAGATTTGGAGACACTATCTCTATGGAGAGAAGTCTTATATCTTCACAGACCATAAGAGTCTGAAATATCTTCTCACTCAGAAGGAGCTGAACCTAAGATAGCGTCGTTGGTTAGAGCTTCTTAAAGACTATGACTGTGAAATTGAGTATCATCCAGGTAAGGCCAATGTTGTTGCCGACGCCTTGAGTCGTAATGCCATATCATATTTGAGAGCCCTATTTGCTCGGATGAGTTTGTATGAGGACGGTAGTCTTTTGGCAAAACTTCAGGTTATTCTTACTCTGATTTCTGATATTCGAGCTGAGCAGCCTAGTGATCCGTTCTTGATGCACCATATAAAAGAGGTTGAAGAAGGTACATCTCAGGATTTTTTTATTGATCAGGATGGTGTACTGTGTTTTCGGGGTTGATATTGTATTCCGAGGAATTCTAGCTTGAAGCAGGTTATCCTTCGTGAAGCTCATGACAGTCCTTACTCTATGCATCCTAGTGGGGACAAGATGTATAAGAATCTTTGTGAGAGATACTGGTGGAAAGGCCTGGAGAGGGATGTTGTTGGGTTTGTGTCGAAGTGTTTGACTTGTCAGAAGGTAAAAGCAGAACATCAGCGTCCGTCCAGGTTACTTCAGCACATTGAGATTCCTCAGTAGAAATGGGAGCGTGTGACGATGGATTTTGTTAGTGGTCTTCCTTTAACTCCCTCAAAGAAAGATTCTATCTGGGTTATTGTTGATCGGTTGACTAAGTCTACACACTTCATTCCTGTTTGAGTAAGTTAACTATTCCTTGAGATTGTTAGACTTCATGGGGTACCTTTTGTCTATCATTTCTAATTGGGACCCAAGGTTCACAGCGAAGTTCTAGAGGTCTCTTCACATTGCCCTGGGTACTCGGTTGAACTTTAGCACTACTTATCATCCGCAGACTGATGGCCAGTCTGAGCGGGTAATCCAGATTCTTGAGGATATGTTGAGGGGGTGTGTTGTGGACTACAGATGTAGTTGGGAGGATTTCTTACTACCAGACTTGTATGAAGATGGCACCGTATGAGGCTCTATATGGGCATAAGTGCCGTACACCTATTAGCTGGACTGAACTTAATGAGCACATATTGTTGGGACTGGATATCGTATATGAGGCTGAGCAGACTGTTAGATTGATTCGGGATCGGCTTAAGGCTGCTTTTGACAGACCAAAATCTTATGCCGATTTGAGATGTCGGGATCTTGGGTTTAACGTCGGGGATATGAGGTTTTCTTGAAAGTATCTCCATGGAGGAAGGTACTTCAATTTGGTCAAAAATGCAAGTTGAGTCCTCATTTCATCGGCCCATTATCGAATTATTCGGCGAGTTGGACTAGTTGCCTATCAGCTTGAGTTACCACCCGAGCTTAATAGTATTCATGATGTCTTCCATGTCTCTATGTTGAGACGCTATCATTCTGATCCATCTCACATTATTCTTGTGGAGGAGATTGAGATTCGTCCCGACTTGCATTTTGAGGAGGAGCTAGTTGAGATTCTTGCTCAGGACAAGAAGGTTCTCCGAAGGAAGAACATTAAGATGGTCAAGGTCTTGTGGTGTAATCGTGGTCATGACGAGGCTACATGGGAGCCCAAGGCTGTTGTCAAAGCTCAATATCCACATCTCTTTGATCTAGGTAAATTTAAGGCCGAAATTTCTTTTAGGAGGGGGAGTTGTCACACCCCAATTTTCCCCTAAATTTTTGAAACCCTAAGAAATACCTATTTTCTAAACCCTAATATTGGGAATTTAAATCGAATTTCATAATTGAAATTCAGTTACCAAAGTGTGAAATTTGAAACTTGAGTTACCATTGTGTAATGCGTATAAAAGTTGGGGGCCTATGGTTGTGATTTACCCTTTTTGCAAGGTATTTCCACCATGTTATAACACTCAAGCCTTTTCAGCTACCATATTGAATCATTGATCGTCTTTTCCCTCACCTGAATCCTCTGAGTTTTGTAAACCTATCACCCCCTATGTTTTTTGATCGTGCTCCGACGAGAACCTTGCCGCCGTTCGTTTCGCTCCTCGCCACCACCCTCTACTTCGTCAACTCCAACCGATCATAATCTAACCATCATTTTGTCCTCCCTCTTTACCGCTTGTTCGGGCACGATTCAAACCGTTCAATTCTCTTCCCCCAGCCACCATTTTGCAAGATCGGAGGGTTTTCATTCGAAAACCCCTGTGCCGCTGCCGTTCCTTCCTCCTTAGCTGATTTGTTTTGGGTAAGCTTGTGTGCGGGTTCTTATTTTCTTGGGGATTGCAATAACCGGCCTTGGTGGTCGTTGTATAACGTTTTTAGAAAGCCGCTGCTACCGTCGTCTTTGTGGCTACCACCTTTTGGGGTCTAAAACCCTAGTCGCGTCGTCAAGGGTTAGTAAACCCTAAGTTCAGATAGGGAAAAGGGTAATAGCAGTGGGCTATGAGGGTTCTGTTGAGCCCAGATGCCAAACCGTGTGTGTGTATGTTGGGCTTAAACCAAGTGGGAGAGCCCAGTTCAAGACCAATTCTGGGTGAGGAAGACGTTCCAAACAAATAACTCGAACCGGGGGGTAGCCTTAAACTGAACCAACAATTTTGAACCGAACCGGTTTGGTAGCCAACCCGACCGACCTATTGACCAATTTGACTCGTTGACCAACCCTACCCGTTGACTGACTGACCCATTGATCGGCTGATGTCAGTGTTGACTTTTTGATGACGTCAGTGTTGACTGATGCGGATTTCTACAGAGTTCTTAGCTGCTGGGATGACCATGTTTGATGGCAAGTTGGGTACAAATCCAACTGATGAGGAATATTGGCTGAAGAAACTTTAGCGTTTACTTGTTGAGATGGAGTATCCTGCCAACCGAAAATTGAGAGCTGTTGTATCATTGCTGTAGGGTGAGGCCCAGAACTGGTGGAAATCAGAGGAAAAAGTTGTTCCAGCCAGTCAAATTTCATGAGAGTTTTTCAGATAGTCATTTTAGGACCGGTATGTTGGGCCTGAGCATCTAGCTAAGTGCCGAGATAACTTTATGAATCTGGAGAAAAATGATATGAGTGTTAATGACTATAAGATAGAGTTTTTGAGGTTTCTCCAGTATGTTTCGAGACTGGTTACTATGGAAAAAGAGAAGTGTCATTGGTTTCTGAGAGGGCTACGTTTTTCTATCAAGACCGGGGCTGCATTACACCAGGATAAGGAGTATAAGGAGATCACCCAACGGGCCAGAACTGTTGAGCGGATTGAAGCTATGAAGAAATGACAGGAAACTTAGGGTACTGATCGGGCTAGGAGACAGTCGACCGCTTCAGTTCAGCACAGACAGGGGAATCAGTCTAGGAAGAGGACTAGAGATGAGTATGACCATCAGAGTTACTCCAGAGCTAGACTAGTGGCATCTACTGTTCCGACCGCCAGCGTGGGAGGTTCACCTAATTCTCGTGGGGTGCCAGAGTGTTCTTTTTGCAAGAAATGGCATTCAGGCGAGTGTAGGAGGCAGAGTGGGGCTTGTTTTCGACGCGGTTCTTTTGAGCATCTTTTTAGAGATTGTCCGGTACCACCTTCATCGGCCTATGTTCTGAGTCAGTCACAGTCATTTGTTCAGACTCCTAGTAGAGGGAGAGGTCATGGTAGATCTGTTGTTTTGGGTACTGCTGGTAGGGTTAGGCCTGCTCAAAGTAGAGGATCAGCTGGTTCATGGGCGAGACAGCCAGGGTTGGTTTGACAAGCATTTATTATTTAGATTTCTTTTGGATTTTATAATGACTTTTGGAATTTTGTTAAATGTCGACGTTTTATTTAGACAATGTAATTTTGTGGTTTTGATCTTTATAACTAAGTTGTAATTTGAATTATTAAACTTAATAACCTTTTTTGAGGGTCAAGTTTTTCAAACATAACTTCCAAGTTTCGACTTAAGAAATTAGGTCAAATTTAGGAGGTTACACCATTAGACATATATACATACTTTTACACTTGAAAACATTCCAAACATGTTCAATTCTATTCAAAACAGCCCCCAATTCATGTACATACATGTTCACTTATAGGTATTCAAATAAAGCATATACATATATGTATATATATAAGTATTCAAACAAGCATACATATTTATATATGATTATTCGAAATAACATATTTATTCACCCAATTTGATACTTAATTTTCAATAGATAGACATTGCAAAAAAACTCATTGATTTAACTTATAAACTTTCTTGGTTTCTCTTTAACTTAACCTGTCAATACATAGTTACTAGAAACTCAAGTCATCAAACATAGTATACTATATCATGAATTACTTAACACTTAAAATATCAATCATAACATATGAAATCATAAGTTACATTTCCTATAAGATATCAGCATAACTTATTACAGGCATAGTTCACTTATCATATAAGATGTAAACATAATGCATCATAGGCAAGAATTACTTAAGACATAAGATATCAAACTCACTACATTAGTTTAGATCACAATTTCATTATCTTATCTTTACTTAGCATATAAGGTACCAAACATATAAGTGTTAAGGTATTCGAACAAATCATAACCATTTTAGTATTCAAGTAAATCACAGGTATGTATTCAATCGAATCATGTCCATTTAAGCATTCTAATCAATCACGAGTATGTATGCACATACCCTAGCATATTTACTTACTCAAAAGGACACTCAATACTCAAATCGCAAGCATATAAACACATTTACTTGAAGTGTATTTATTTACCAGATTAGGACATTCAACATTCAAGGTATATACTTTACTTATTGTGCAAGTCATTGCCATGATTCATTTATTTAACCATAACTTACTTGTTTTCTTTTTAACATAGCTTATCAATACATAAGTTGCTTGACACATAATTCATAGACATAAATATAACATAACAAGAATTTCTTAGCATGTAAGTCATCACAGATAACATATCATTTTCAAGAGTTACTTGGTTCATAAGACATTACTTATTATGCATCAAAGGCATGTATTATTCATTTCATAAATTGTCAAGATGGTTCATTTATTTAATTTTTAACAGAGCCTTGAGAATCAAGTAGCCAAGGTACACGAATCCCCAACCAACTATCGTCAAACAAATGGTACTCAAAGTACCGATCAATCCCTCCTACTGTCGCCAAGTGACCAATATACATCCCTCCTACTGTCACCTCATAAGGACCATAGTCCAGGAACGTAGTCCACCCTAAACACGAGCTCTATGGACTCTATGGCATGCTAACTATACCTATGACTGACTCGAAACTAAGACTTTTCATATAAACTTATCTTGTCAAAAACAAAGTTGAGCTTAGCTCCTTATTATTTAGTCATAGACTTGTCACATCTTGAGCATTGCTCCAAATTCTTACTATCATGCCACCAAGGCTTATTTCATAGAATATCTCAATTTTTAACCAATATCAATGTATAAAGTCGACATAACATATTATTATTAGTTTCAAAAGTAAGCATAGCTTCAAATTCAAGCATTTACAACAAGGCTTAAACTTATATCTTATCATATCAAGTTGGATATGAGTTTGTCTTCTTATTAAGGTATTCAAAATAACATGGTTGATCCTTCCAAAGAGGAACATTTCATCAAGTTCATATATTAACAAACCTTGATTATATCACACACACACACACACACACACACACACACACACACACACACACACACACACACACACACACACATATATATATATATATATATATCAAACATATACATTAACACATATAGAACTTCTACCATAATTGATCTAATAGCCAACAATATCATGTTACATTATTCCTTTCAAATAATTACTTACCTTGTATTCCAGCTTATGTTTGCACACAAAACTCGAATATACATAAAATAATGAATTTAAACAACAAAGAATGCTTGGGAAGGTTTTAGACCTATCCCGAGGCTTTAAACTACACTTACAGTTCATTCCGAGCTAATTTTGTTTTTGTATAACAATTCCTCTTTGCTTATCTCCTAAATGATCTACATTCACCTTTCCACCTTCACCACCTTGTGTGACTAGATATAACAAACTACGCATTCATATATTAGAACTTGATTTAACATTCATTTAGCTTAATTACTCAATCACAAATACACACATATACATTCGACCAAACTGTCCAATTTAATTATGTGTACATATATGCACATCAAAGTAAATTTCTAAATGTGTTTATATACTTTTACTTTGCTTAAACATGTACTTACACTATGAATACAACAATTGTCCACTTCACATTTAAACACATAAAACAGCCCCTAAATTTACTCGTATATACATTTATACTTTTATAAACAGCCTTTAGCATGTTCTTACACATACCAACATTCTGTATACTCATCAAAACAGTCCTTGTGTATTTAATCATGTTCCAAACAGTTCAAAAACATTTATGTATCAAAATAGGGCAGTCCATTTACACTCTTATTCCTCCAAAACAGTTTATTCTCAACCTTTGTTCATTAAAACTGGGCAGCTTTCTAGCATACATACATTTCAATAAAAAAACAGTCCATATATCCATATGTACAGAACATAGGGCAGCTTCCAAATATACACTTTTATCTTCAACAAAACAGTCCATTTCGAACCTATGACCACAATTTCTGGACAGATTTCTCATGTATGAATTCACTCAATTTAGTGCAAATATAAATATGTTTACACATATTCAAACATAGCATTTTTAAACAATATTTGTTTAGTTTCCAGCGATCTCATGACATCCATGTTTGTGAGCAATTTCTTCTACAATCTTAAGCATAACATTACTAGAATCAAGAAGAGAAAACAAAAGAGTTACCTTCCTAGGTAGGTTCCTTCGAACGAGTTAAATTGAGCTAGGAAGAAATCCATTTTAGCCTTCTCTCTATTCTCTCACATACACAGTTTTCTTTGAGGGAAATAAGGGAGGATGACGATGAACTAGATTAATTGTTCATCCAAATCCCTTCAATTTGCCGTGAATTCCCCCTTCGACACCTAGCTTGGTCATAAATAGACAAGTGTCCATGCCCTCCCACAACCAAATCCTTAGCATGCAACCTTTTTGTAACACCCTAAACCGGGCTTAGGAAAGCTACCACTATCTAAGTGACTAACTAATTGAATTAAGTTTTAGTCAAATTAAAATAATTGGAAATTAGTTGAGGGAAGAACATTAGCTAACATAATTAAAGGATTAAAATGTTATAACTATAGTAAGTTAGAGTGCCAAATTAAGATGACCAAATTGAAACTAGAATAAAGCATTAAAAATGCATCGGTAATTAGACCATTTATTAATAGTGGAACACATGTGGAAATTCATGGCAACATTATTCACACATGGCAAATAAGAAATAAGGTTGGCCGGCCAATGCGAATGGAAAAGAAAGATAAAATTAAATTGAATTCATCTTCTTCATCCTTTCATCCCCTTAACCGATTCTTGAGAAAATAGAGAGAGAGAGAATTGCTTGTTGATCAAATTAGCTTAGGAGGAAGGTATAATGCTTGATTTCTTACTTGAATTCCATGTTTGAATCTTATATTTTGATGTTGTTGCTGTCTAATTTGATTAGGATGGAAGAATTTGGTTGCTGAAATTATTGTATTATGGCTTTGTATTGTAAAGAATGTATAGATAACATTAAGTTAAAGTTGAATAATGATAATAATCATGCTGGAAAATTTCTAAGAAAGATGTATATGGTTGCTGAAAATTTAGGTATTGAATTGGAATTATTCGAATGTACACATGCATGTACAAGTGAAAATGTTCTGTCTTGTAAGTATGTACACATGCTTGATTTTATACATAATGCCCTGTTTTGAACATGTTTCTAGGTGAATTGGACTGACCTAGACAAGTAAGACTATGTATATGAGTTGAATTATAATGATAGAGTCATGGCTTGAATGAATATGAAGCTAGAAACGCCAACTAGTGTAATCTGCCCAGAATGCTCTATTCTGGGCAGCAACTTTGAAAAATCCCTATAAATTGTACAAAGAGAATTTGAGGCTGAAAATTTAATGGACAGTGCATTAACATGTCTAAATTCATTAGGAGAAAACGTAATTGAATTTGGATTTGTAGATTGGATAGCAGAAATGAAACACTAAGGACAGTGCAAGCTGTCCAGTGTTGAAATTACCCTGTCTTTGAGTAAAAACCTGTATTAATTGATAAATAATTAAAATGAAAGGCTTATATAGTTATAAGTACAATTAAGTTAGCTTTCCAACGGTGTAAACCAATTGAAATTCCGACGTACGGAATGAAAGTTATGCACATTTTAGTAAGTAGTGCACAAGCTGCCAGACAGCAGCCTTGATGTTTGAAATGAATGAATTATGTGCATTATTGTCTTGTTTTGAATAAGTGAATGTACTTGTCTTGACCTTGATTTACTTGTATGATTGATAGAGCAAGGAGTAAAACTTGTGGAAGAAGATAGGAGTGGCCAAGCTAGTGGCAAAAACAAGGGGATTTGGATCCAAGATTAGCTAAGCTTGGAGTATTGTGAGTGTAGTTTAATATAGGGTTAGGACTTAGGTCCTAACCAAAGATGCATGTTTACTTCTTGTTATTTGATGCCATGTTAATATGTATGATTTAAGTTTGGTTGTGATGAAAAAAAAGGGAAGAATGGTTTAAGCTAAAACTTGAAATAATCGTAACATGTATGATGTTAAATTACCTAGGAAGAAAAGTGAAAACAAATACTTGAGCCTTGATGCCTTGACCTTGATCCATTCGAATGAATGCTTAATGTATCTCTATGATTTGAGTATCTCTATGATTTGAATACTTGTTAATATGATATAAATCATGAAATTAAGATCTTGCTTGATGCCTAAGAAATGGCATATGTTAATTGCTTGCTTGAATGACAAGATTGACTTGCAAAGTGCCGAGCTAAGGCTCATTTGGCCTAAGGGCTGTATATACATGTATGATCTTGTTAATGTATCACTTGAATTGAACATGAAATCCTTGAATAAGTGATTCATAATTGAACAAAGCCTTGGTTGTTAGTGGTCATAGGTAGAAGGGCATGCCTTAGAGTCTAGAGCTCATTGTGACAGGGTGGACTACGGTCCAGGGCTAAGGCCCCTAATTGGCGACAGACGGAGGGTACGTATGTGGTTTTTGGCGACAGTAGGAGGGTTGACCAGTGCTATGGAACATCTTGTGGCGACAGTTGGTTGGAGACTCGATTACCTGGACAACTAAATACCAAGGGCATAAACTAAAGAAAGCAAATAAAAATAATTAAAAATAAGCTTACATGATACTTGAACTATTTGGATTCTTGAATTACATGATACTTGTACTACTTGGATTCTTGAATTACATGATGCTTGAACTATTTGGATTCTTGAATTACATGATACTTGTACTACTTGGATTCTTGAATTACATGATACTTGAACTATTTGGATTCTTGAATTACATGACACTTGTACTACTTGGATTCTTGAATTACATGATACTTGAACTATTTGGACTCTTGAATTACATGATACTTGAACTATTTGGATTCTTGAATTACATCATACTTGTACTACTTGGATTCTTGAATTACATGATACTTGAACTATTTGGATTCTTGAACTACATGATACTTGAACATACTTGAATTCTTGAATTACATGATACTTGAACTACTTGGATTCTTGAACTACATGATTCTTGAAATGCTTGATACTTGAATTACATGATTCTTGAAATGCTTCATACTTGAATTACATGATTCTTGAAATGCTTAATACTTGAATTACATGAATCTTGAAATGCTTAATACTTGGAGTACATGATTCTTGAAATGACTTGATACTTGGATTACATGATTCTTGAATTGCTTGATACTTGAAATACATGATTCGTGAACTACTTGATATGTATTGCTCGAAATGAAGAGTATGTAAAAAGATTAAAATCGTATTGTTTCCAACTTGGACTAGGCTTAAACTTAGCTAAGTGATACTTGTCTTGTAAATTGGTTAGATCTAGTTGCTACCTCGCTAAGTACAATCTTGTACTTTATCAATCTTGTTTTCATTCTTCCCAATCACAGATTAAGGAATTAATCATTGCTTGATCCTGAAGTCTGACGTCCTTGAGCTCGAAGCAAGACACAAGATTTTGCTAAGTATGGACATACTTGTTTTGTACTCCCCTAGTTGGTGGCACTTAGTAGTATATAATCTCTAGTGCATGCATTTTGAACACTTGAACTTGTATATGTATATATATGTGTCGTGAATGAGCCTACTATTTGTGAACTTGATCGTTTATGTGAATCATCAATGAACTCTAATTCTATGTAATGGAAGTAATCTTGCTGCGCATATTGATGGGTAAATGTATGGATATATGTCTAAGGAATGTTCAAAGTAATGGACTTAAATTATCACGCTATTCGAATTCCTTGTATAATGAGATAATTACTTGTGTAAACATCATGTTGTTATGTACTTTTGCACTCTTGATTGATGCTTGGCCGAATGGTAAGTTGGCATTTGGCTTGCTTGGAATCAAGGTACGTTCCATTGATCATGTTTAAATAAGTCATGCATGTAATGTCACATGTATCAAGATATAAAGCAAAGAAATGAAATGAAGCATGCTTGTTTGTTTAGATTTCGAATAATGTTAATGTAAAGTGAGAATCTTGCTAACCAAATAAGCATGTAAAGATGATTGTTTATGTTTTAAGTAATGTATGTTTGGTTACTTGATAGTTAAGTAACTCATCTAATAGGGATGAGTTAGCCTTTCCTTGCTCGATTTTCCTTGTATTGTTTCTTGGTAACGCTCCTGAACCAGTTTCCTGCCAACCCTGGTAGGAGGAGTTACATTTATTGGTAATCAGAGCTTTTTAGTCGGTTCTAGGACTAAATCAGGCTCTATTGCATCATGTAGGATACTTGTTCCACCTAGGAGACTTATATTGTATAGCTTGTGTCTTTGCTTAACTAAACCGAACCCCTAATTGTTCTACTTGAAATTAGAATGTGTGAAACAAAGCTCGCTCTGGATGATAAAAGTCCTGTAGGCTCCTCAAATGAAGGAGATAGTGTGAGGATGGAGCAGAATCCTCCACATCAACAAGCTAAACCTAGAGCACAAGCTCAACCCCAAGCCCAAGCTGCTGCTCAACAGGAAGCTCCTGCTATAAATCCTATGCAGCAGGAATGTCTCCTGAGCATGAAGGAGATGTTCGATTATCTTGCAACTTCCTTGAAACGAGATTATCCTATTCCTCCTCCTGTTCCTACTCCAACTAGAGCCCCGTTTGACAAACTGGCTCAACATCGGGCATATACCTTCACCGGTACTGATTAAGCCAATCCCGAAGTAGCTGAGTATTGGTTAGAGGCCACTACTCGAATCGTGACTAAACAACTTGATACGAGCATGAGAGAGGTCAAAATAATCATCTTGGAAAAGAAGTTGAAACTGGTTTGCAAGTCAGAAACATCAGTCAACTTGAGAAGCATTTTTGGATGGGATCCAGGCATTTATGGGTCAACACGTCTTCTTAAAACTTGTCCGTCTGCAAATTAGCTTTCCAACGCATCTTGAAACGCCTCAATCGGACAGCTGGATCTCAAGATACGTCTATTTTAGCGAAGACAGCGCATGCAGAAATTCCTATACGGGATTAATACGGGATTTTTGGATAATTACGAATTTTCAAGATTTTATTTGATTATTTGTAATTTAAATCAACATAGGATTATGCAATATCTATTAGGATCAGATTTATTTATTTAAGATTTTATTTTTAGCATTTATTTATTATTAGAAGTTACTTATCTAATTAGGAGATTAGATTTTAACATTTATTTATTGTATTTAATTCCTAAGTTTAGTAGGATTAAAACTTCTCCATGGCCTATATAAAGGAGGCTTCACCCACATTGTAATTCAGATTTCATTGATTAATAAAAAGTTCTCTTTGGAGATTTTAGTATTCTTTGAATTTTCAAGTGTTCGGTAAACTTGTCTAGAAGCCATCTTCAACATAAGATCATCGAGTTCTTGTGAGGGAGATCATCTTCACACTCTTGCTTGCCTAGGTAATTGCATCTAGGAGGGTGGGTTAGAGCCGCTTGAGGTTGCTTGCTTAGATAATTGTGTCTAAGAGGGTGCCGAGGACAAAACAACAACTATCAATTCATCACGCCATCTCCACATATTCAAGCTTCCTCCATTGACGCCACCACCATAAGCAAATCTGAATTTTTAGATTTGTTCTTTATTTTGGTTTGTTTTGTTTTTCTCTTCATTCGAATTTGCGCTACTCTATCATTTGGTATCGGATTCAGGTCGTTCTTAAGGATGTCAGTGAGCAACGTATTGGATTTTATCCTTTTGGGGACTCGATGTCATTATTGTTGTCGACTAGATCATTCAGGGTATGATTGTCCAGATAAGTTTTATTTTCAAGAAAAAATTTTGAGAGATATGTTATCTGAATTCATGTCTTCTAATGATATTGAAATTCGTGATCCGGAGTATGATCAAGAAATTTGTTCTTCTAAAGAACATGAGGAAGACGATACCATCGAGAGTTTAACCTTGCCTATTGATGAGGAAGAAATTATAAGTAGTGTGTTTGTTTCCAGTGACGAACCTACTATTACGATTCAAGATGATCATCAAACGACAAACACCGACGAAGGTACCTTACAATCAAAAGGTATCATTGAATGTTTTCAGAATTCTATTTATGCTTATTCCTCTTTTAGCATTAATAACAATTTTGAAGATGAGAATGAATTACTTTGCGACCAAAAGAACAATCGTGATGATCCCAATGAGAAGGAACTTGTAAATTACATTGCAAAAAGAGACTCTGCAAAAGGATCCTTCAAGACGTCTTCTCTTCTATGGTACTTTGATGAACTTCCTCCATTTACCGATTTAGATTCGAGGGCGAATCTTTTTGATGAGTTGGGGAATGATACGAGCATGAGAGGGGTCAAAATAATCATCTTGGAAAAGAAGTTGAAACTGCTTTGCAAGTCAGAAACATCAGTCAACTTGCGAAGCATTTTTGGATGGGGTCCAGGCATTTATGGGTCAACATGTCTTCTTAATACTTGTCCGGCTGCAAATTAGCTTTCCAACGCATCTTGAAACGCCTCAATCGGACATCTGGATCTCAAGGTACGTCTATTTTAGCGAAGACAGCGCATGGAGAAATTCCTATACGGGATTAATACGGGATTTTTGGATAATTACGAATTTTCAAGATTTTATTTGATTATTTGTAATTTAAATCAACATAGGATTATGCAATATCTATTAGGATCAGATTTATTTATTTAAGATTTTATTTTTAGCATTTATTTATTATTAGAAGTTACTTATCTAATTAGGAGATTAGATTTTAACATTTATTTATTGTATTTAATTCCTAAGTTTAGTAGGATTAAAACTTCTCCATGGCCTATATAAAGGAGGCTTCACCCACATTGTTATTCAGATTTCATTGATTAATAAAAAGTTCTCTTTGGAGATTTTAGTATTCTTTGAATTTTCAAGTGTTCGGTAAACTTGTCTAGAAGCCATCTTCAACATAAGTTCATCGAGTTCTTGTGAGGGAGATCATCTTCACACTCTTGTTTGCCTAGGTAATTGCATCTAGGAGGGTGGGTTAGAGCGGCTTGAGGTTGCTTGCTTAGATAATTGTGTCTAAGAGGGTGCCGAAGACAAAACAACAACTATCAATTCATCATGCCATCTCCACATATTCAAGCTTCCTCCATTGACGCCACCACCATAAGCAAGTCTGAATTTTAAGATTTGTTCTTTATTTTGGTTTGTTTTGTTTTTCTCTTTATTCGAATTTGCGCTACTCTATCATTCCTTCAAGTCTCTTGAGATGTCTCCATGAATGAAATATTAAAACTAGGATCTATATAGAGAATTATATATTTTTTTCTTTTTTCTCAACTACTATAACAACAGTAAAAGATAATTGTTTCAAACACCTAAACCAAGACTCTGATTACCAAATGATAGAGTAGCGCAAATTCGAATAAAGAGAAAAACAAAACAAACCAAAATAAAGAACAAATCTTAAAATTCAGACTTGCTTATGGTGGTGGCGTCAATGGAGGAAGCTTGAATATGTGGAGATGGCATGATGAATTGATAGTTGTTGTTTTGTCTTCGGCACCCTCTTAGACACAATTATCTAAGCAAGCAACCTCAAGCCGCTCTAACCCACCCTCCTAGATGCAATTACCTAGGCAAACAAGAGTGTGAAGATGATCTCCCTCACAAGAACTCGATGAACTTATGTTGAAGATGGCTTCTAGACAAGTTTACCGAACACTTGAAAATTCAAAGAATACTAAAATCTCCAAAGAGAACTTTTTATTAATCAATGAAATCTGAATTACAATGTGGGTGAAGCCTCCTTTATATAGGCCATGGTGAAGTTTTAATCCTACTAAACTTAGGAATTAAACACAATAAATAAATGTTAAAATCTAATCTCCTAATTAGATAAGTAACTTCTAATAATAAATAAATGCTAAAAATAAAATATTAATTAAATAAATCTGATCCTAATAGATATTGCATAATACTATGTTGATTTAAATTACAAATAATCAAATAAAATCTTGAAAATTCGTAATTATCCAAAAATCCCGTATAGGAATTCCTGCATGCGCTGTCTTCATTAAAATAGACGTATCTTGAGATCCAGATGTCCGATTGAGGCGTTTCAAGATGCGTTGGAAAGCTAATTTGCAGCCGGACAAGTTTTAAGAAGATATGTTGACCCATAAATGCCTGGATCCCATCCAAAAATGCTTCGCAAGTTGACTGATGTTTCTGACTTGCAAAGCAGTTTCAACTTCTTTTCCAAGATGATTATTTTGACCCCTCTCATGCTCGTATCACAACTGCCCTGTTTTGATGAACATAAACTCGAATGTGCCATAGCCCTGTTGGAAAACGAAGCTCTGAGCTGGTGGGAAACCATTACCCTGACTGCTCTTGCTGAAGCTGTAACTTAGAAGTTCTTCCTCGAGGAATTCAAGAAGAAATACATTAGTGAACAATACTTGGCTGAGCGTCGAAAGCATTTCTTGTACCTCAAGCAAGGTGGCCGACCTATCGAACAGTACGTGACTTTTGCAAGTATTGCAAATACGAGTCGGACTACATCAAGATTGATGCTGAAAAGTGTAGGATGTTTATTGATGGATTGAATGATGAGCTAAGTCCAATATTCACTGCCCTGGATATCACTGACTTCTAGAATTTGGTGAACCGGGCCATTTCAGCCGAGGCGAAGATGAAAGCCTCTGAGAAATGCAAAAGTGGAAATTCCTAGAAAGACAAGCGATCTAGAAATGATGACAAGCCTCACTAACAGTCAAAGAAGTCCAAATACTCTAAGGATCACTCCTCGAATTACTCTCCTGCTCAAAAAAGCAATTTCATACTGAGACCCCAATCGGTATCCAAGCCTTCAGCCCCGATCATCTCTGTTGATAGTACGTGGAATTCCGGTAAAGTTACTCAATATCCTACTTGCAAGTTCTGCTAGAAACACCACATGGTCAGTGTAGAACTCAACAAAATCTATGTTTCTTATGCGGAACCTCCGATCACTATATCAGGGATTGCCCTCGGAATCCTAAAAAAGTCCCAAATCGAACTCTTGCAAATGCTAACTCAGCTCCTTCCATTCGAAACAAAGGTCCCAGACAAGCTCAGTCTGGAAATCAAGGGAAAGGCAAGGGACAACATTCAAATGCCCCTAATCACCAGGAATATCGGGCTCCTACTAGAATCTATCATATACGGGGAAAAGAAGATGAAGAATCACCCGATGTCATAGCAGGTACCATTGAGTTAAATTCGACTCATGTTTATGCTTTAATAGACTCGGGATCCACTAATTCTTTTATATTCTCAACCTTGATTGAAAAATTGAACTTAAAGCCTAAAATTGTAAAACAAAGCCTTGTAGTTTCGAAACCAATATGGGGAATTACAAACATAAGCCTTATCTGTAGAAACTGTCCCCTATTCATTCGAAATGTACCCTTTCTTGTCGATCTATATGTACTACCAACTTGTGATTTCGATCTAGTACTGGGACTAGATTGGTTAAGCAAGCATGAAGCCTGGGTAGATTGCCTAAATAGGAGACTTTACCTTCGGGGTTTAAGAAAGGAATCAATTCTTCTAATTGACAAGAAACCAACCTCAATCTTTGCTACTATGTTTTTACAAGATGAACTTGAATTCGGCTTACCTAGTGTGCCTATTGTATCTGAATATCTCGATGTTTTTCCCGATGAACTCCATGGTCTCCCTCCAACCAGAGAAGTAGAGTTCAGGATCGATGTCCAACCTGGAACAACTCTGGTGTCCATCATTCCTTATCGAATGGCACCTGTTGAGTTGAAAGAACTCAAGAAGCAACTCCAAGAGCTACAAGACAAGGGTTTCATTAGGCCTAGCTCGTCTCCTTGGGGTGCTCCAGTCATGTTCGTGAAGAAGAAAGACGGGACTATGAGACTCTGTATTGACTACAGACAATTGAACAAGCTTACTATCAAGAATCGATATCCTCTCCCTAGGATTGAAGACCTTTTCGATCAACCCAAAGATGCTGCAGTAATCTCAAAGATCGATCTACGATCAGGATACTACCAAATGAGGGTAAAAGAAGATGTACCCAAGACAGCCTTTCATACTTGATATGGCCATTTTGAATTCCTTGTAATGCCATTCCGATTAACGAATGCTCCGGCTTCATTCATAGATCTCATGAACCTTGTATTCAAGCCTTATCTTGACAAGTTCGTGGTCGTCTTCATTGATGACATTCTAGTGTATTCTCATAATAAGGAATAATATTCTGAACACCTTCAACTTGTATTGCAAGCCCTCCGAGAACGTCAATTGTTTGCAAAGTTCTGTAAATGCAAATTTTGGCTATCGAAAGTGTCGTTCCTTTGCCATGTCATCTCGACAGAAGGGATTAAAGTAGAACCAAGGAAAATTCAATCCATCCTAGATTGGAGACCTTCGAGGAATGTAGTTCAGGTCAGAAGTTTTCTCGGTTTAGCCAGTTATTATCGACGTTTTGTCAAGGGATTCTCATCTATTGCCGCAAGTTTGACTAAGCTAACTCGTAAAGATACACCATTTGTTTGGTCGAAGAACCAACAACGAAGCTTCGATCAGTTTAAACAAGCCCTTACACATACTCCAATTCTCATACAACCAGTATCGGGTAAGGAGTACACTGTTTATAGTGATGTATCTCATTTGGGACTAGGATGTGTCCTAATGCAAGATGGAAACGTGGTAGCTTATGCTTCAAGGCAACTAAAACCACACGAGTCAAACTACCCTACACACGATCTAGAATTGGCAGCTATCAAGTTTGCACTCAAAGTCTAGAGACATTACTTGTACGGGGAGAAATACAAATTGTTCACAGACCACAAGAGTCTCAAATACCTCATAACTCAGAAATACTTGAACTTGAGGCAAAGGAGATGGCTAGAGTTACTTAAAGATTACGATTTGGTTATCGACTACCATTCGGGGAAAGCAAACGTGGTCGCTGATGCCCTTAGTCGCAGACCATACTCGGGTAAATCCTTAAATCTAAATCCTAGAATAATTCATTCAAAATGTTTCTTTCTTGACTTCCAAGTAACCATTCAAATTAGACCTTTCTTGACCTACAAGTAACTATTCGAAAATCTTCTTTAATGATCTTTTCCATTCGTTTATAGCTTCCTTGGCTATCAATTCTCATTTTCGTTTATCCAAAAGGACAAAAAATTTTGTCTTAACTTCAAGTTCAATCTAGTCTAATCTTGAGAATCAAAGAACTCCAAGAAATTAATCCAGATCTTCAGAAGATCATGTCCAAGCTAGACTCTGAGTCTAACTTGACTTCTCCCTCAAGTCGAATGGACTCCTCTATTTCAAAGATAGAGTATGTGTTCCTAACAACGAAGAAATAAGATACGAGATGTTACAAGAAGCTCACCAAAGCTATTTCTCGATTCACCCTAGATCGGCTAAGATGTACAAGGACCTAAAGCCACTATACTGGTGGCCAGGCATGAAATCGGCTATCACATACTTTGTTTCAAAGTGTTTAACTTGTCAGAGGGTCAAAGCCGACCATCAAGTCCCTACTGGATTGCTCCAACCTATTGAATTCCCTCAGTGGAAATGGGATCGAATTTCAATGGATTTCATTACTGGTCTTCCTTTCACTCCAAGAAAGAATGATGTTGTATGGGTGATTGTTGATAGATTCACAAAGTCTACTCATTTCATCCCTGTTCGAATAAACATGAGCTTGGAAACCTTAGCCGAGCTATACATCCGTGAAGTGATTCGATTACACGGTGTACCTATAGCTATAATCTCCGATTGTGACCCCAGATTTGCTTCCCGATTTTGGAAATCCTTACAAAAAGCCCTTGGAACCAAAATGCATTTGAGCACAGCCTTTCATCCTCAATCAGATGGACAATCTGAAAGAATCATCCAAGTACTTGAAGACATGCTACGTGCTTGTGTTATAGACTTCGGAAAGAACTGGGAGAAATCTCTACCCCTAGTAGAGTTTTCTTATAACAATAGCTACCAGACATCTATTCAGATGGCTCCCTTTGAAGCTCTATACGGAAGGAAATGTAGAACTCCCTTGTGCTGGTCTGAATTGGGAGAAAACAAAGTATTGGAACCTCAAATGCTTAGAGAAACCGAAGAACAAGTTCAAATCATACATGATCGATTGAAGCAAGCTTTCGATAGACAGAAAGCCTATGCAGACTTAAAAAGGAGAGACATCCAATACAATGTTGGAGACAAGGTCTTCCAATACAATGCTTAGAAAATATCGATATGATTCATCTCATGTCCTTGAGCCCGAAGAAGTGGAGTTGAATCATGACTTGTCTTACGAAGAAGAACCAGTTCAGATTCTTGATCGTGAAGTTAAAAAGCTCAGGAACAAAATCGTTCCTCTTGTCAAAGTCTTGTGGAGAAACCACAAGATAGAAGAGGCAACTTGGGAATCTGAAGGATTCATGAGGAAGCAATATCCTCACCTATTCTATTTAGGTAAATTCGAGGGTGAATTTATTTTAAGGAGGGAGAATTGTAACACCCTAAACCGGGCTTAGGAAAGTTACCACTATCTAAGTGACTAACTAATTGAATTAAGTGTTAGTCAAATTAAAAGAATTGGAAATTAATTGAGGGAAGAACATTAGCTAACATAATTAAAGGATTAAAATGTTATAACTAGTAAGTTAGAGTGCCAAATTAAGATGACCAAATTGAAACTAGAATAAAGCATTAAAATTGCATGGTAATTAGACCATTTATTAATAGTGGAACACATGTGGCAATTCATGGAAAGATTATTCACACATGGCAAATAAGAAATGAGGTTGGCCGGCCATTGTGAATGGAAAAGAAAGAGAAAATTAAATTGAATTCATCTTCTTCATCCTTTCATCCTCTTTAACCGATTCTTGAGAAAATAGAGAGAGAGAATTGCTTGCTGATCAAATTAGCTTAGGAGGAAGGTATAATGCTTGATTTCTTACTTGAATTCTATGTTTGAATCTTATATTTTTATGTTGTTGCTGTCTAATTTGATTAGGATGGAAGAATTTGGTTGCTGAAATTGTTGTATTATGGCTTTGTATTGTAAAGAATGTATAGATAACATTAAGTTAAAGTTTAAAAATGATAATAAGCATGCTGGAAAATTTCTGGAAAATTTCTAAGAAAAATGTATATGGTTGCTGGAAATTTAGGTATTGAATTGGAATTATTCGAATGTACACATGCATGTACAAGTGAAAATGTTCTGCCTTGTAAGTATGTACACATGCTTGATTTTATACATAATGCCCTGTTTTGATCATGTTTCTAGGTGAATTGGACTGACCTAGACAAGTAAGAATATGTATATGAATTGAATTATAATGATAGAATCATGGCTTGAATGAATATGAAGCTAGAAACACCAACTAGTGTAATCTGCCCAGAATGCTCTGTTCTGGGCAGCAACTTTGAAAAATCCCTATAAATTGTACAAAGATAATTTGAGGCTGAAAATTTAATGGACAGTGCATTAATATGTCTAAATTCATTAGGAGAAAACGTAATTGAATTTGTATTTGTAGAATGGATTGTAGAAATGAAACACTAAGGACAGTGCAAGCTGTCTAGTGTTGTAATTATCCTGTCTTTGAGTAAAAAACTGTATTAATTGATAAATAATTAAAAATCAAGGCTTATATGGTTAGAAGTACAATTAAGTTAGCTTTCCAATGGTGTAAACCAATTGAAATTCCGACGTACGGAATGAAAGTTATGCACATTTTAGTAAGTAGTGCACAAGCTGCCAGGCAGCAGCCTTGATGTTTGAAATGAATGAATTATGTGCATTGTTGTCTTGTTTTGAATAAGTGAATGTACTTGTCTTGACCTTGATTTACTTATATGATTGATAGAGCAAGGAGTAAAACTTGTGGAAGAAGATAGGAGTGGCCAAGCTAGTTGCAAAAACAAGGGGATTTGGATCCAAGATTAGCTAAGCTTGGAGTATTGTGAGTGTAGTTTAATATAGGGTTAGGACTTAGGTCCTAACCAAATATGCATGTTTACTTCTTGTTATTTGATGCCATGTTAATATGTATGATTTAAGTTTGGTTGTGATGGAAAAAAAGGGAAGAATGGTTTAAGCTAAAACTTGAAATAATAGTAACATGTATGATGTTAAATTACCTAGGAAGAAAAGTGAAAACAAATACTTGAGCCTTGATGCCTTGACCTTGATCCATTCGAATGAATGCTTAATGTATCTCTATGATTTGAATACTTGTTAATATGATATAAATCATGAATTTAAGATCTTGCTTGATGCCTAAGAAATGACATATGTTAATTGCTTGCTTGTGAATGACAAGATTGACTTGCAAAGTGTCGAGCTAAGGCTCGTTTGGCCTAAGGGCTGTATATACATGTATGATCTTGTAATGTATCACTTGAATTGATCCTTGAATAAGCTATTGCTTGAATTGAACATGAAATCCTTGAATAAGTGATTCATAATTGAATAAAGCCTTTGTTGTTAGGTGTCATAGGTAGAAGGGCATGCCTTAGAGTCTAGAGCTCATTGTGACAGGGTGGACTACGGTCCAGGGCTAAGGCCCCTAATTGGCAATAGACGGAGGGTACGTATGTGTGGTCTTTAGAGACAGTAGGAGGGTTGACCAGTGCTACGGCACATCTTGTGGCGACAGTTGGTTGGAGACTCGATTACCTGGACAACTAAATACCAAGGGCATAAACTAAAGAAAGCAAATAAAAATAATTAAAAATAAGCTTACATGATACTTGAACTATTTGGATTCTTAAATTACATGATACTTGTACTACTTGGATTCTTGAATTACATGATATTTGAACTATTAGATTCTTGAATTACATGATACTTGTACTACTTGGATTCTTGAATTACATGATACTTGAACTATTTGGATTCTTGAATTACATGATACTTGTACTACTTGGATTCTTGAATTACATGATACTTGAACTATTTGGATTCTTGAATTACATGATACTTGAACTATTTGGATTCTTGAATTACATCATACTTGTACTACTTGGATTCTTGAATTACATGATACTTGAACTATTTGGATTCTTAAACTACATGATACTTGAACTACTTGAATTATTGAACTACATGATACTTGAACATACTTGAATTCTTGAATTTCATGATACTTGAACTACTTGGATTCTTAAACTACATGATTCTTGAAATGCTCGATACTTGAATTACATGATTCTTGAAATGCTTCATACTTGAATTACATGATTCTTGAAATGCATGATTCTTGAAATGCTTAATACTTGAATTACATGATTCTTGAAATGCTTAATACTTGGAGTACATGATTCTTGAAATGACTTGATACTTGGATTACATGATTCTTGAATTGCTTGATACTTGAAGTACATGATTCGTGAACTACTTAATATGTATTGCTCGAAATGAGGAGTATGTAAAAAGATTAAAATCGAATTGTTTCCAACTTGGACTAGGCTTAAACTTAGCTAAGTGATACTTGTCTCGTAAATTGGTTAGATCTAGTTGGTACCTCACTAAGTACAATCTTGTACTTATACTCATGTTTTCATTCTTCCCAACCACAGATTAAGGATTTGATCGTTGCTTGATCCTGAAGTCTGACATCCTTGAGCTCGAAGCAAGACACAAGATTTTTCTAAGCATGGAAATACTTGTTTTGTACTCCCCTAGTTGGTGGCACTTAGTAGTATATAATGTCTAGTGCTTGCATTTTGAACACTTGAACTTGTATATGTATATATATATGTGTGTCTTGAATGAGCCTACTATTTGTGAACTTGATCGTTTATGTGAATCATCAATGAACTCTAATTCTATGTAATGGAAGTAATCTTGATGCGCATATTGATGGGTAAATGTATGGATATATGTCTAAGGAATGTTCAAAGTAATGGACTTAAATTATAATGCTATTCGAATTCCTTGTATAATGAGATAATTACTTGTGTAAACATCATGTTGTTATGTACTTTTGCACTCTTGATTGATGCTTGGCTGAATGGTAAGTTGGCATTCGGCTTGCTTGGAATCAAGGTACGTTCCATTGATCATGTTTAAATAAGTCATGCGTGTAATGTCACATGTATCAGGATATAAAGCAAATAAATGAAATGAAGCATGTTTGTTTGTTTAGATTTTGAATAATGTTAATGTAAAGTGAAAATCTTGCTAACCCAATAAGCATGTAAAGATGATTGCTTATGTTTTAAGTAATGTATGTTTGGTTACTTGATAGTTAAGTAACTCATCTAATAGGAATGAGTTAGCCTTTCCTTGCTCGATTTTGCTTGTATTGTTTCTTGGTAACGCTTCCGAACGGTTTCCTGCCAACCTGGGTAGGGGTGTTACACTTTTAATTATTCTATAGGATCAGCGTAGTCACTTAATAATTAGCTATTTATGTTTTCATTCTTATATTTTGGTCCTGTTTTTGATTAATCAATCTAATATTTAATGATTCTATACAAATGCTCTAGCAATATTCATAACATAATCCTAGGCCAAGCTTTGGGGTATTACAAATTTTTTGTTGGGTGATCTCTTGATTAACTAACGAGTAATAATTCAAAGAAGTATGTATATATTAGCTACATGGTATGTAAGAAACTTTGATATGGGGGCCTAAATGCTTGTTGATTATGAGTTTGATCCACTGTATGCTTAATAGAATGTTGATATATGTTATCTTGCAACAATTAGTATAACATGCGGTATGTATGTTAAATGCACTTCTTGAATATCCCTTGGAAGAAGATATATACATGCTTAGTTAATAGCTTAATATATGGATGTTTAACTTGATTGTATATATATATATATATACTTGATTGAAATGTATTCATGTGTACATGTACATAATTGGTTCTAATAAGTGATGCTTTGTTTATCAAGTAATCTATGTTAAGGGAGTTCAAGTTAGTGAACTCATGTGATAAGTATTTTTGGTATTGATAATCTATGATTTGGAAAATCAAGAGAGTTATAATCTAGTAAATAAACTACAGTAAAAATCTTGTATAGCAAGTAATATCTTTTCTTTTATCGATTGTTGAGTATCTAATTAAGTGAATAGATATGTCTAACCAAATACTCATGTATTTTGTTCGAACACTTTTATGTGTATATGCTTGCTTCTAATATTTATATAAAGGAATAGCCACTTGTTTGATTGGTCTTGAACCTTCAGGGTCGTTAATGTAAGGTTATTCTTGTTACTAATGAATAATCTATGTAATGTGAAAATGCTTCTTGGATCACAAGCATGTTCTTTAAAAACTTGACTTAATTAAACCTTCTTGAATTGCAAGAATTAGTCGAAACCTTAATTACTCTTGAGTTTTAAACTTACTATAAAACGTGTGAATGATTCTAATAGAGTCTCAAAGGTGGTAATATCTAAGTGTAACCTAAATTTCAAGATTTGGATTTGTTTATATCAAATTAAGTTAATCTTGTTGGTTCGGTATTTCTATTTTAACACTATATTTGGTATTTGATCAAGATATTTGAATAGATTATCTTGTAAAGATAAACTTGAATCATAAGTTTAGTAATACATAGAAGGGGTGCTTATAATTAGAAAATAGGATTAACTTGTTGAATGATTCTTTAATGATATCAAAAAGTTATTGGACCCTTAATCAATTTGATTTTGCTTTGTTGTTTGAAGCATACATCGTAAAAGTTCAGAAGTTGGTATTTGTTTTCTGAAATTTCTTGCTCTAACATCTTCAATGTCGGTTTTATTTAAACCGAGTTGAGGCTGTTACAATTTGGTATAAGAGCTAGAGTTTAGTCGGTTCGGGACTAAACCAAAGCTTATAGTATGTTTGTGTTCTATAATTGCCACCTAGGTGCAAATTTTTGTTTTATATTAGTGACTTGTAACCAAAACAATATGTTTATTTTGTTTTGATATTCAGAATATAGGGAGGTATTCTGAGTTTGATTATACAAATTAGTCGTTATTAAGGAAATTCAAGGACCAATTTCTTTTAAGGGGAGGAGGATTGTAATACCCCAAAATGGGGTCTAGGAGTATGATGCTAATTCGAGTATGCTTTAAATTGATTCAAGAATTTTGAAGTAGTTAATTAAATAAGTTAATGACCTATTATGAAATAAAAAAAATTGTAAGCTGATTCGAAAAGGCTGTTTTGGAAAGCTTTATTTATTAAAGCTTTGCATGTAAAGTTTATGGAAATTAAGGACTTTGATAGGTGACATTTGGAGAGGAAAAACATGTGGAAGGGTATGTAAGAATCGGCTGATGTGGGAGAGAAATAATTAAGTTGTTGATCATCTTCTTCCCTCTTCTTAGATGAAAAACCTGAAAGCAATAAGGAAGAAAGAAAAAGAAAATTAGAGAGAGAAAGCTTATAAGAATTTGCTTAGCCATAGTTAACTTCTTGAATTTCAATCGGTTAGCTTGAGGATGAAGAAGATCTTACTCTTCCTTCCTTCTTATTCAGGTTTTAAATTTGTATAGTGGGTCTTAAGTCCTTAGGTATCTTGTTGTTGCTTGAATTGTTAGAGGATTTACAATTTACGCTGTGTATCTCTTGGTTATATCAAGTAGTATATATATATATATATAATAATCTTGTCATGATCCTATGAAAATGTAGATTAGTGGAAATGCTAAAATTGTTTAAGGTAAATTAAGCTTTCGAATGGTCCCTTGTTGGTTGTACATTTGATGTTCAATCTTGATTTAGGTATCATTAATTGTTAGTAAATTTAAGTGGACCGTTTTGGTATGCATATATGCATATGATCATATTTGCCCTGTTTTATTTATACATGATCATGTGGTTTACTGATTTAGATGTTTAAACATGTATATGTGTATAAACCAATTGTTTGGCGTGTTTACTAATACCTAATAGACTGATTTGCATAGACAAAAACGTTGGTGGACTGTTTTGTGGACATAAATAGGGATATATGCATGTTAGGAACTGCTCTCATCAAAATAAATGTAATGGGGACTGCTTTGATGTACAAAATGTGTATACAAGTAATGGAACAATTCGGTATGAGTATAATCATTAGAGGACTGTTTTAGGTATATAAATGTATAAATTATTTTGAGTAGATGTAAGTATAAGTGTGAGAATTGGGACTGTTATGAACATCTATGAATAAATTAGGGATTGTTTTGATAAAAATACTTAGGTATACAAGTATGTTCGATTGTTTCATATGTTTATGAAAGTATCTTGGTCTGTTTTGAGATGTATATAAAGGTATACGAGTTCAATTACCCTATTTCATGTTTATTTGAATATTAGTGGACTGTTTTGCAATTGTAAAGACATTAAAGGACTATTTAAATAACTATTGTTTTTAATACAAAATAGGGACTATTTTTCCATGATATAAATGTGAATTAGACTGTTTTGATATAATTGAAAGCATCAGTGGACTGCTTAGCACATATAAGAACCTTAGGGATAGATTTGTACACACATAAATGCATACACATGAAGAGTGAACTATTTTGAATAATTATTAAAGCATATGGACTATTTGGATATATGTGTGTATCTATGTGAGAAGTTGGTGATACGGAAGCTAGGATCCAAGAATTACCTCAAAATCTAGGAACCCTCTATATCACAATTAATATAGCAAACTCGCTAATATGATATGAGAAAATCCCAAACTCCACGTTCAACAAACCGATAATAAAGCATGATCTTGATGTAAAAACGAGATAGGATGAATTTGACGGTGGCGGTGTTGATAGATTTGTCCTTGGCACCCTCCTAATCGCAATTGAATAGGCAAACACCTGCAAACGGCACGAATCTCTCCGATGAATGGATGATGACGAGATAGATGTTGTAGGATATTTTGTCCTCGGCACCCTCTTAGACGCGATTATCTAAGCAAGCAACCTCAAGCGGCTCTAACCCACCCTCCTAGATGCAATTACCTAGGCAAGCAAGAGTGTGAAGATGATCTCCATTACAAGAACTTGACGAACTTACGTTGAAGAAGACTTCTGATACGAAAAATAACAAGGCAAATCTATCTACCTTGAAAATAAAATGGCCCAAAGCCAAAGGTTTTTGCAACTCATAAATTCATGATGATGTTCTTATTAGTGAAGCAAATATGCCTTTAAATAGGCTACAAATGAAGAGTTCAACTTAAATTAGAAAAAGTAAAGATAATAATAAAATAAATAAACATGTTTTATCTAACCTAAAAAACTAATAAATAAATAACAAATCTAATCCTAAATCATCTAAATGTCTTCATAAAGAATCCTAGATTAAACTTAAGTACAAATAATCAATAAAATTATTGAAAATTTGTAATAAATAATATTTCCCGTGATAAAACCGTATAGAGATTTCTGCTCGAACAACCTTCACTAAAATGGACATAACTTGAGCTCCCGATGTCGGATTGATGCGTTGGAAAGCTAAGAGACAGACGAATATGTTTGAAGGAGACATGTAGACTCAGAAGTGCCCAGATCCCATCCGAAAATTCTCCCCCATATTTTAGCCCCCCATACATGTATCATTCTCCCCCTGTTGAAAACGATTCGTCCCGAATCTTAAGAGTTGTTGATCACAACCTTCAAGTCTCTTGAGATGTCTCCAGGAATGAAATATTAAAACTAGTATCTATATAGAGAATTATATATTTTTTTCTTTTTTCTCAACTACTAAAACAACAGTAAAAGATAATTGTTTCAAACACCTAAACCAAGACTCTGATTACCAATTGATACGGAAGCTAGGATCCAAGAATTACCTCAAAATCTAGGAACCCTCTAGATCACAATTAATCTAGCAAACTCGCTAATATGATCTGAGAAAACCCCAAACTCCACGTTCAACAAACCGATAATAAAGCATGATCTTGATGTAAAAACGAGATAGGATGAATTTGACGGTAGCGGTGTTGGATAGATTTGTCCTTGGCACCCTCCTAATCGCAATTGAATAGGCAAACACCTGCAAACGGCACAAATCTCTCCGATGAATGGATGATGACGAGATAGATGTTGTAGGATATTTTGTCCTCGGCACCCTCTTAGACGCGATTATCTAAGCAAGCAACCTCAAGCGGCTCTAACCCACCCTCCTAGATGCAATTACCTAGGCAAGCAAGAGTGTGAAGATGATCTCCATTACAAGAACTTGACGAACTTACGTTGAAGAAGACTTCTGATACGAAAAATAACAAGGCAAATCTATCTAACTTGAAAATAAAATGGCCCAAAGCCAAAGGTTTTTGCAACTCATAAATTCATGATGATGTTCTTATTAGTGAAGCAAATATGCCTTTAAATAGGCTACAAATGAAGAGTTCAATTTAAATTAGGAAAAGTAAAGATAATAATAAAATAAATAAACATGTTTTATCTAACCTAAAAAACTAATAAATAAATAACAAATCTAATCCTAAATCATCTAAATATCTTCATAAAGAATCCTAGATTAAACTTAAGTACAAATAATCAATAAAATTATTGAAAATTTGTAATAAATAATATTTCCCGTGATAAAACCGTATAGAGATTTCTGCTCGAACAACCTTCACTAAAATGGACATAACTTGAGCTCCCGATGTCGGATTGATGCATTGGAAAGCTAAGAGACAGACGAATATGTTTGAAGAAGACATGTAGACTCAGAAGTGCCCTAATCCCATCCGAAAATTCGATGCAAGTCGGCTGAAATTCCAGACTTATAAAATAGCTTCAACTGTTTGGCTACAATGCATCATTTTAGCCCCCCATACATGTATCAGTTGGACTATTTTGAATATCTATGAATACATAAGGGAATGTTTTAATTAATATGCAAGTATACATATACTAATTGGATTGTTTTGAATGCCTTAAGTTTGTTAAGGAATTTAAGTAATCATGAAAGATTGATATATTGATCACTAAATAAAAGTGAGTTAAGTAATTCCTAATAATGGTTGTTTATCTTGAGGTACACACTTTGTCGAAGAGGTTTAGGAAATAAAGTAAGTTGGAAGGAAAAGGATTGAAATTGGGTATCCCGTAACGTCGGTACAAGAGGTGAGTGTAGTTGTATTTGTCTCGAGTGGCACAGTGTCATCCCGATCTTTGTTTCTATCATGTGATATGTTTAAGTCATGAGCATATACATATGGCTCACATAGAGCACAATGTGAATACATTCATAGCATGGCATATTTGATAAGTCTGTTGGTTATGTTGCATTACATATGCATTTTTGTGTCTTGCTATGCTATGTTTTGTAATGGAGGGTTATGTATACTTTGTTATAAAGCTTGAACTTAACTTTCGATCTATAATTTCATAAGATTCTAATAAAGGAATTAAATCTCAACGTTATAAGTTTAAGAATTCTAAGCCTTAAGTAGTTAAAAGCTCACCTTTTGTTATAAGATACTAGTAAAGAAACAAATAAGATTACTTGTATCATAAGATACCCCTGTTATCTTTAAAATATAAAATAATTAAGTTCCCTAAACAATGGAAGTCCTTGGATACTTTGGTATGGCGCAAAGGTATAATTTGTGATATGAACGTCAATGGCAAAGACCCAGAGAAGTACCCAGGTGGCCCCATTACTCGAGCAAGGGCCAAGGAGTTCCAAGCAGCCATGGAAAATATGTTTACATCAAGCTTGGGACGTGAGAAAGAAGAAATAATAAGGGAGGAACACTTTACTTTGCTTATGCATGAATTTGCATGAGTATTTAAAGTTTGCATAACATTCATTGCATTCAATAAACATGTTGTTCATTAAAGCATGCGTTGCATTTAAACATGTAGTTCATTTAGTTATACACTTCATTTAACTAAGTAGTTCATTGATTAAACTAGTTCATTCAAGATTATTAGTTCATTGAATAAAGTTAGTTCATTAATTAAACTAGTTCATTCATCAAACTAGCTCATTTATTAAACTAACTCTTAATTGTTTACATGCATGTTTTCAATTAAAGATTGAATAAAGTTTACCTTTGTGTCTAGGTGCATGAGGGAAGATGAACGGTTTTACCAGATGCAAGAATATCAGCAGAATGTCTTCCAATTCTGGATGCGATACAGACGTGTTTGGATCCAGAAATCAATTGGACGTTATTCCTCCATCTCTTAGCTTTCCAATGCCTTTTGAATCACCTCAATCCGATATCGGGAGCTTGAGATACGAATGATTTACTGAAGACAGTGCAGGCTGAAATTTTTATTACGGTAATTTTATGCATGGATGATTTGAATGAATTTGAGCTAAGGAAGAGTTCTTTCATCTTCTACCAAGAGACAAGCAATTGATGGCCATCTTAATTCAGCAAATTCAAGGCATTCAAGGTTGATGTTATCACCATTCAAGTGGGGGTTTCAAAATTCATTGAGGAGACATGAAATGAAGGCTGGATGAAACTCACCTTTTTATGACATTCAAGTCATATTAATCAGCTTGGAATATGAAGAGTTGCACTTAAACTGGACAGCAAGGATGTCTACATTCATCCTTGTCCACATTCATCCCCTTTCTCTTCATATGATAGCAAAACAAGGCAGCCCAAGAGTCCTTCTTAATTTGGACGAAAATATGACTAAATTCAACCTCAATTTGTCTAAACTAATCAGCTTTGAAGATGAGAAGAAAGGACAAAGCATTCATGTGTATTCAAGTGCATTAAGATGAGCATTCATCTTTCTTGTAACACCTTTTCATATTCTGCCTACTTCTACTATAAATAGGCATCTTTAGGATCATTGTAAGACACACTTTTGAATATATAAAACATCTTTGAAAGATTGCTTTCATTCTTGTTCTCTTGTGGAACTTTTATCGGCTTCAAGTTAGTCTTGTAGTCTTCATCCATTTCCCTTTTGTTATAGCGTTGGTTCCTAGCTCATATATAGCTAGTGGGTCACGTTCCATATCCTACCACTTCATTTCCACTTTATTATATTGCTGGTTCCTAACTCTTTATAGTTAGGGGTCACAATCCATCCTTTGAATTTCTTCATCTTAACGCCAACACCCCATCATCTTCACCTACATTTTCATCTTTTTTTTTTTTTTTTCTTCCATAATCACAACTATCACTCTTCCTACACCCCTTCTACATATCTTTCATCCCATTATTTCTATTTCTTATTTATCTATTTCTACTTACATTGTTGTTTGAGTAATTTCAGAATACATTCAAAGCACTGCAGAGTTCTTACTAGAATCACGATCGGGCATTCACATATATGATTCAAAACTCATAGTCGAGATCATATCATTTGGTATCAGAGCCTAGACGATTCAGTAAGCGTATTATTTTTTCTCTCTCCGGGTTAGTAAAAAAATCAAAAAAAAAAATAAAAAAAAAAATCTTAAAGAGGGAGGAGCAGTCTATTCTTGTTTAAAAAAATTATAATACATCATTTCTTATTGCTGAATTACAAATTCCTTTACCTATTCTTAGTAATTCTTTCTTTTTGAAGCCATTATCCTTTTATTATTCATCATTCTCCTACCAAGCTAGAATTGTTTCAGCCAAGTCCACGAGACACTTGTAAGCCTTGAGGAAGTTCCCAAAAGGACTTGAAAATAAAGCACGAGTGGTAAAAGGCATGAGTGTGCATTAAGGGGAAAAGCCTAACCCGAGTGAAACACGAGTGTGAGTGCATTTTCTTTGGAGTGGAAAGGTGAGATTTTGTGTTAGTAAGGTTTAATTTCTTTTGTTTCTTTATCTAACATGTCACAAAGATCTGGTCATAGTGGTGAAGGAGTTCCCAATTTGCAAAATCAGGCTATGCTTCAAGCAATGGCCAAAATGATCCAAGAGCAATTGGAGCCCCTAATTGAACGAATAGACCAGCTTGAAATTTCACAAGCTAATCAGGGTAATGAGGAGTATCCTGAAGAAGTTGAAGTAGATGATGTGCAAGATCAAGTATCCCAACATAGCATGGTACAACAAGGCCAGAGAGCTCGACCACGAGTAGACGATAATCTCAGCAACATCAAGATTACCATTCCTCCTTTTCAAGGAAGAACGGATCCTGAAACCTATCTTGCATGGGAAAAGAAGGTTGAGCACATTTTTGAGTGCCATAACTATTCAGAGCTTAAAAAGGTAAAACTCGCTGCCATTGAGTTTACGGATTATGCACTAATATGGTGGGATCAATTGACATCAAGTAGGAGACGCAATGGAGAACATCCTATCACTACATGGGATGAAATGAAAGCGGTGATGCGAAGGCGATTCATTCCAACCCACTACCATCGAGAGTTATTCAACCGTCTTCAAAATCTTTCACAAGGTAACGAAGTGTTGAAGATTACTACAAAGAGATGGAGGTGTCCATGATTCGAGCCAACATCGACGAGGATCGAGAAGCCACAATGGCAAGATTCCTAGCGGGACTAAATCCGGACACATTTAACGTGGTCGAGTTGCAACATTATGTGGAGATGGAAGACATGGTGCATATGGCCATGAAAGTGGAAAAACAGCTCAAAAGAAAGGGTGCCACACAATCTTATGGGAGTTCAACATCAAAATGGGGGCAAAGTTCATACAAGAAGACTCCTCCAATACCGTCCCACTAAAAAAAGGAGGACCACCGAAAGGAAGTAAGCCCATTGCGAAACCAGCAAGGGTAAGACTACCGCTACTCCAAATCGTTCCGTGACATACAATGTTTTAAGTGTTTGGGGCGTGGACACATTGCAAGCCAATGTCCGAACCGCAACACCATGCTTCTTCGAGATGATGGAGAAGTTGAATCGGAACAAGAAGAGGATGAGAATGAAGATGTTGCCATCGAAGAAGAAGAATTAGAGTATGGCGTGGAAGGAGAGGTTCTTGTTGTCAAAAGAAGCCTAAACGTACAATCCGTTGGAGGAAATGAACAACGAGAAAATATCTTCCATACTCGTTGCCATGTTGGAGGAAAGGTATGCTTTGTTATTATTGATGGTGGTAGTTGCACTAATGTTGCTAGTACCTTAATGGTAGATACACTTGGCTTGGCAACAACAAAGCATCCACAACCTTATAAGCTACAATGGCTCAACGATGGAGGAGAACTCAAGGTGACCAAACAAGTTCGAATTGTTTTCTCTATTGGGAAGTACAAAGACGAGGTATTATGCGATGTCGTTCCAATGCACGCAAGCCATTTATTACTTGGAAGGCCTTGGCAATTTGATAGGCGAGTGATCCATGACGGGTATACCAACGGTATACGTTCACCCATGAAACAAAGAAGATCACTTTAGCCCCACTTTCTCCAAAACAAATACATGAAGACCAAATTTTATTGAGAGGAAAAAATTGAAAAAGCCAAAAGAGAGAGACCAAAATGGACGTAAAAGCAAAGGAGTGTGATCAAAATGAGGGAAGGAAAATCAGCATTCTTTCTAAAAGAGAGAGTTGAAAAAGAGTTTAATGACAGCAAAGGAAGCACTTGTGCTCATGTACAAGGAAAATTTCTTGAATACTAACTACCTTGATCAAAATTTGCCTGCTTTTTGTTGTGTCTTTATTGCAGGAGTTTGATGACCTATTTCCGGAGGAAATACCAAGTGGGCTGCCACCTATTCGTGGCATAGAACATCAAATAGACTTTGTTCCCGAGCCGTCATTCCAAACCGACCAGCGTCAAGCAACCTCGAAGAAACTAAGGAGTTGCAAAGGCAAGTATCTGAGTTGATGTCAAAAGGCTACGTGAGGGAAAGCCTTAGCCCATGTGCCGTGCGGTTCTACTTGTGCCAAAGAAGGATGGAACTTGGCGCATGTGTGTGGACTGCCGAGCGGTAAACAAAATTACGGTAAAGTATCGTCACCCTATTCCTCGCTTAGATGACATGTTAGATGAGCTTAGTGGTTCTAACCTCTTTTCCAAGATTGATCTTAAAAGTGGTTACCACCAAATACGAATGCGGGAAGGTGATGAGTGGAAAACAGCATTCAAAACTAAGCAAGGCCTTTATGAGTGGTTGGTTATGCCTTTTGGCTTAACTAATGCTCCAAGCACGTTTATGAGGTTAATGAATCATGTTCTTAGGCCATTCTTGGGTAAGTTTTGTGTGGTTTACTTTGATGACATTCTAATCTATAGTAAAACCATGGAAGAACATGTTCAACATTTAAGGTCAGTTTTGCTAGTTTTGAGGAAGGAAAAACTGTTTGCTAACTTACAAAAATGTACATTTTGTACTGACAGGGTTGTTTTCCTAGGTTTCGTTGTGAGTTCTGAAGGTTTGGAGGTGGACAAAGAGAAGGTTAAAGCCATTGAAGAGTGGCCACGACCAGCAAGCATTTCTCAAGTTAGGAGCTTCCATGGACTTGCAAGTTTTTATCAAGATTCGTCCCCAACTTCAGCACCATAGCCGCCCCACTAACAAGTGTTATTAAGAAGAATTCTAAATTCTTTTGGGGGGAAGATCAAGAGAAGTCCTTTAATAGCATTAAAGATTGTTTAATACATGCCCCTTTACTTGCTCTACCTGATTTTAATCTAACTTTTGAAATTGAATGTGATGCATCAGGTGTAGGAATTGGAGCAGTTTTGTCTCAAGGTGAACGTCCTATAGCCTATTTCAGTGAAAAATTAAGTGGAGCTACGCTTAATTACCCTACCTATGACAAGGAAATGTATGCTCTTGTGAGGGCAATGGAAACATGGCAACATTACCTTTGGCCTAAGGAGTTCATCATTCACACTGATCATGAGGCATTGAAACATATCCGGGGCAGCATAAACTCAACAAAAGGCATGCCAAATGGGTGGAGTTTCTTGAAACTTTCCCATATGTTATCAAGTACAAGAAAGGTAAGGAGAATATAGTTGCCGATGCATTGTCACGGAGGTATATTCTTTTAAACACTTTGGAATCTAAGTTACTGGGTTTTGTTTTTATTAAAGACTTATATGTCTCTGACTCTGATTTTGGAGAGATTTACAAAGCTTGTGAGAAAGGGTCAATTGAAAAATACTATAAGCATGATGGTTTCCTATTTAAGGAAGGAAGACTATGCATCCCTCAAGGTTCCATGCGTGAATTGCTAACTAAGGAAGCTCATGGAGGAGGATTAATGGGACATTTTGGGATAGCAAAGACTTTGGCTATACTTCAAGAGCACCTATATTGGCCTAAAATGAAACGAGATGTGGAGAGGTTGTGTGAGCGATGCATCACTTGCAGGAAGGCCAAATCTAAAGTCATGCCACATGGACTTTACACACCACTACCCATACCGGAAGCACCATGGATGGATATTTCAATGGATTTTGTGCTAGGGCTTCCACGTACCAAGAATAACAAAGATTCCATCTTTGTAGTTGTGGATAGATTCTCCAAAATGGCTCATTTCATTCCCTGTAACAAAACTAATGAGGCCTCACATATTGCTACTTTGTTTTTCAGGGAAATCTTAAGGTTACATGGCATACCAAGAACTATTGTGTCTGATCGGGATGTGAAGTTCTTAAGTCACTTTTGGAGAGCCCTATGGAGTAAGATTGGTACTAAGTTACTATTCTCCACCACTTGCCACCCTCAAACAGATGGCCAAACTGAAGTGGTGAACCGAGTACTTTCTATGTTACTTGATCCATCATTAGGAAGAATTTGAAAACATGGGAGGAGAGTTTACCACATGTGGAGTTTGCATACAACCGTTCGATTCATAGTACTACAGGCGCGACGCCTTTTGAAGTGGTGTATGGATTCAATCCATTAACACCGATAGACTTGTTACCATTACCCGCTGATCAAATTGTGAATAAAGATGGACTTAATAAAGCTGAATTTGTTAAGAAGCTTCATCAACAAGTCTTGGGGAGAACATTGAAAAACGAACCAAGCAATATGAGCAGCAAGAAAATAAGGGTCGTAAGCGAATTTCCTTTGAGCCAGGGGATTGGGTGTGGCTGCACATGAGGAAAGAAAGGTTCGGCTCAACGAAAGTCCAAATTAATGCCTCGGGAGATGGACCATTCCAAATAGTCAAGAAGATCAATGACAATGCCTATCAATTAGATCTTCCAGGTGAGTTTAATGTTAGTGCAACCTTCAATGTTGCTGACCTATCTCCTTATAATGTAGATGACGATTTGGGGACAAATCGCTTAAAGAGGGAGGGACTGATATGAACGTCAATGGCAAAGACCCAGAGAAGTACCCAGGTGGCCCCATTACTCGAGCAAGGGCCAAGGAGTTCCAAGCAGCCATGGAAAATATGTTTACATCAAGCTTGGGACGTGAGAAAGAAGAAATAATAAGGGAGGAACACTTTACTTTGCTTATGCATGAATTTGCATGAGTATTTAAAGTTTGCATAACATTCATTGCATTCAATAAACATGTTGTTCATTAAAGCATGCGTTGCATTTAAACATGTAGTTCATTTAGTTATACACTTCATTTAACTAAGTAGTTCATTGATTAAACTAGTTCATTCAAGATTATTAGTTCATTGAATAAAGTTAGTTCATTAATTAAACTAGTTCATTCATCAAACTAGCTCATTTATTAAACTAACTCTTAATTGTTTACATGCATGTTTTCAATTAAAGATTGAATAAAGTTTACCTTTGTGTCTAGGTGCATGAGGGAAGATGAACGGTTTTACCAGATGCAAGAATATCAGCAGAATGTCTTCCAATTCTGGATGCGATACAGACGTGTTTGGATCCAGAAATCAATTGGACGTTATTCCTCCATCTCTTAGCTTTCCAATGCCTTTTGAATCTCCTCAATCCGATATCGGGAGCTTGAGATACGAATGATTTACTGAAGACAGTGCAGGCTGAAATTTTTATTACGGGAATTTTATGCATGGATGATTTGAATGAATTTGAGCCAAGGAAGAGTTCTTTCATCTTCTACCAAGAGACAAGCAATTGATGGCCATCTTAATTCAGCAAATTCAAGGCATTCAAGGTTGATGTTATCACCATTCAAGTGGGGGTTTCAAAATTCATTGAGGAGACATGAAATGAAGGCTGGATGAAACTCACCTTTTATGACATTCAAGTCATATTAATCAGCTTGGAAGATGAAGAGTTGCACTTAAACTGGACAGCAAGGATGTCTACATTCATCCTTGTCCACATTCATCCCCTTTCTCTTCATATGATAGCAAAACAAGGCAGCCCAAGAGTCCTTCTTAATTTGGACGAAAATATGACTAAATTCAACCTCAATTTGTCTAAACTAATCAGCTTTGAAGATGAGAAGAAAGGACAAAGCATTCATGTGTATTCAAGTGCATTAAGATGAGCATTCATCTTTCTTGTAACACCTTTTCATATTCTGCCTACTTCTACTATAAATAGGCATCTTTAGGATCATTGTAAGACACACTTTTGAATATATAAAACATCTTTGAAAGATTGCTTTCATTCTTGTTCTCTTGTGGAACTTTATCGGCTTCAAGTTAGTCTTGTAGTCTTCATCCATTTCCCTTTTGTTATAGCGTTGGTTCCTAGCTCATATATAGCTAGTGGGTCACGTTCCATATCCTACCACTTCATTTCTACGTTATTATATTGCTGGTTCCTAACTCTTTATAGTTAGGGGGTCACAATCCATCCTTTGAATTTCTTCATCTTAACGCCAACACCCCATCATCTTCACCTACATTTTCATCTTTTATTTTTTTTTCTTCCATAATCACAACTATCACTCTTCCTACACCCCTTCTACATATCTTTCATCCCATTATTTCTATTTCTTATTTATCTATTTCTACTTACATTGTTGTTTGAGTAATTTCAGAATACATTCAAAGCACTGCAGAGTTCTTACTAGAATCACGATCGGGCATTCACATATATGATTCAAAACTCATAGTCGAGATCATATCAATTTGGGACTACGTTCCATGAGCTACAGCTCAAGGGTGACGACCCTATATGTATATATATGTAATATACATTGGCGACAGTAGGAGGTAACAGGGGAGATGATAAGGAGATTGGCGACAGTTGGTTGGATATATGAGAAGTTAGGTTTGTTATATTTCGACACTATCCATTGCTATGTGCTTTGAGCTATGTGTAACTTGGACCAATATGGTCAAACTTGAACCAATGCTATACATGTCCAAATGTGATCCAAGGCAAATATTCTAAAAGATGTGAATTCAGATACTAAGTTTTGAATGGGAATTTTGTTAAGTAATGTTATGAACTCAGATAAGCTTCATTATGATCTCTGAAAGCCTAAGAAGAACTTTGATAAGTTTTGGTAAGACTTCGGTTTTGTAAGTTATGAACTCTGATAAGTTCGCAAAGGAATTCGAAAGAATTCGATAAAATCCCTGAAAGATTTTCAATCAAAATTGGGAAGATTATTAATCCTGATAAAGTTTCATAAGACAAGCCCTAAACCTATATAAAAGCTAAAATTCGAACATTTCTTTAATACTAATAAACTTGGAACTATTATATTTCCTCTATAAGTTGATATCTTTGATTATTATTATGGCTCATGGTTCACTACCTCACTTAGGCTATTCAAGCCTAATGCATTCATTATTCATGCATTTGCTGATTGGTTAAAGCTTGTGTAATACAATCGTGATCAGGGGTTGCAAGTCATTGTCTAAAGACCCAAGTAGAACCTAGTTTTCTTTTTATATATCTTTGGAACTCCATGGTTGCTGGCATAGTGTTTATAAAGATGTTTATCAAATAAGTTGTTGTAGTATTAAATTATACCCCGTGAAATTTGTAATTAACTTACCCATCTCTTGAAAATGTTAAAGTAATTATTTGTTGGGTGATCTCTTGATTAACTAACGAGTAAGAATTCAAAGAAGTATGTATATATTAGCTAAACGGTATGTAACAAACTTTGATATGGGCCTAAATGCTTGTTGATTATGAGTTTGATCCACTGTATGCTTAATAGAATGTTGATATATGTTATCTTGCAACAATTAGTATAACATGTGATATGTATATTAAATGCACTTCTGGAATATCCCTTGGAAGAAGATATATACATGCTTAGTTAATAGCTTAGTATATGGATGTTTAACTCGATTGTGTGTATATATATATGTATATACTTGATTGAAATGTATTCATGTGTACATGTACATAATTTGTTTGAATAAGTGATGCTTTGTCTATCAAGTAATCTATGTTAAGAGAGGTCAAGTTAGTGAACTCGTGTGATAAGTATTTCTAGTATTGATAATCTATGATATGGAAAATCAAGAGAGTTATAATCTTGTAAATGAACTACAGTAAAAATATTGTATAGCAAGTAATGTCTTTTCTTTTATCGATTGTTGAGTATCTAATTAAGTGAATAGATATGTCTAACCAAATACTCATGTATATTAAGCATGTATTATGTTCGAACACTTTTATGTATATATGCTTGGTTCGAATATTTATATAAAGGAATAGTCACTTGTTTGATTGGTCTTGAACCTTCAGGGTCGTTAATGTAAGATTATTCTTGTTTGATGGTGGTTGGTGGCTAGGTATAAGCTTTCTCACTTTTCTTCACTTTTCTTTTCTTTTTTATTTTTTTATTTTTTCCTCTTTTATTCTTTTTACAAGGTAAATAAACTGAAAATAATGAAAATTGAAGAAAAAATAATGAAAATAGGGTTAAAGAAGGGGGAAAACCCTAATTTGGCTGAAACTTTATCCACTTCGTTCGAGGTGTTCTTGAAGTCCAAAAATTCTGAAATTTTGTGTGGTGACTCCTCCAATGGTGTACATCTGATCTGGAAATTTTCAGCTCAAAATTCACTCTTTTGGTTTTGACGAATTTTCCCTAATTTTAGAGTTTGGTTTCCCAAAAAAGCCAAAATTCTTGCCAAGAATCATCCCAAATCTGATACCAAATGATAGAGTAGCGCAATCTTGGATTTGGAAGCCTTCAATCAAGTTGTTGCAAGAACTAGGAGCTCTAGACTCAATCAAGGAAGTTTGGGCAGATCTGAAAATTCAAGAGAAAAGAGAAGGGATTTTCTTGAATTTTTCAGATTCAAGGCTGGAAATTTAAAGAAAGAAAGACGAGATGAAGGATTAGATGATAAGAAATAAGAATATAAGTAAAAAGATGAGAAAAGATTAAGAAGAAGATAGGTAAAACAAATCTGAAAATTCCAGCTTTGTTTATGGAATTATGGAAGATGGTGTGAAGGTTGAAGATGAAGATGGCTTGTGAATTGTTGATGTTGTTTTGTCCTCGGCAGCCTCTTAGACTCAATTATCTAAGCAAGCAACCTCAAGCGGCTCTATAACCCACCCTCCTCCTAGACGCGATTATCTAGGCAAGCAAGAGCGTGAAGATGATCTCCCTCACAAGAACTCGTCGAACTTATGTTGAAGAAGACTTCGAAGGCACAAGTAATCAGCACTTGCAAAAACAAACTCACTAAATATTTCATAAATCAAAGAAAATCTGTCTTACAATGATGGAGGCTTCATCCTTTTATAGGTGAAGGATAGACAAAGTAATTTAACTTCTACTAAAACAAGGAAAACCTAGTCTAATTAAAAATAATAATAAAATAACAGCCTTTAAACTCCTTGTGCTTGTGTGGCAAGGAATAGGGTGATAAGGGCTGGGTGGCTGGTTCCTAAAGTATATAAAACCCTAAAAACATCAATTTAAATGATAATAAATATATTGGGCTAAGTTTAATTCGTCCAAAGCCTTATATGTTAGCTTTTGGGCTGAATTTTAAAAATCTCGTAATAATCCCGTATCCAGTTTTCTGCATGCGCAATCTTCAGTAAATTGGACGTATCTTGAGTTCCCGATGTCCGATTGATGCGTTTCAAGATGCGTTGGAAAGGTAACTGAATGAAGGACAATTTGTTAGGAGACAACTTGACTCAGAAATGCCCGGATCCCATCCGAAACTCGTCGCAAGTTGGATGACTTTCCAGACTTCACAAACAGATTCAATTTCTTGTCCAAGATGCATCGTTTTTGACCTCCTATGCGTGCATTGTTTTGGCTTTTATTGTTTGCATCGAGCAAAATCAGATTCTTGTCCAATATTAGTAATTTGACCCCGCTCATGCATGTATCAGAATCCTTTCTTAAATGCCATTATAGATGAACCTCAATTGCAAGACATCGACACGGTGAGGGAATTTTCAAATGTCTTTCCTGACGAACTTCCGGGATTACCACCCACTCTTGAAGTGGAATTTGGAAATTGAGTTGCAACCTAGAACCACTCCGGTTTCCATTGCACCATATAGAATGGCCCCTATTGAACTTAAGGAACTCAAGGCTCAAATTCAATAACTACTCGATAAAGGTTTCATCAGACCAATTTCTTCACTATGGAGAGCTTCTGATAGAGTAGCGCAATCTTAGATTTGGAAGCCTTCAATCAAGTTGTTGCAAGAACTAGGAGCTCTAGACTCAATCAAGGAAGTTTGGGCAGATCTGAAAATTCAAGAGAAAAGAGAAGGGATTTTCTTGAATTTTTCAGATTCAAGGCTGGAAATTTAAAGAAAGAAAGACGAGATGAAGGATTAGATGATAAGAAATAAGAATATAAATAAAAAGATGAGAAAAGATTAAGAAGAAGATAGGTAAAACAAATCTGGAAATTCCAGCTTTGTTTATGGAATTATGGAAGATGGTGTGAAGGTTGAAGATGAAGATGGCTTGTGAATTGTTGTTGTTGTTTTGTCCTCGGCACCCTCTTAGACGCAATTATCTAAGCAAGCAACCTCAAGCGGCTCTAACCCACCCTCCTAGATGCACTTATCTAGGCAAGCAAGAGTGTGAAGATGATCTCCCTCACAAGAACTCGTCGAACTTATGTTGAAGAAGACTTCGAAGGCACAAGTAATCAGCACTTGCAAAAACAAACTCACTAAATATTTCATAAATCAAAGAAAATCTGTCTTACAATGATGGATGCTTCATCCTTTTATAGGTGAAGGATAGACAAAGTAATTTAACTTCTACTAAAACAAGGAAAACCTAATCTAATTAAAAAAATAATAAAATAACAGCCTTTAAACTCCTTGTGCTTGTGTGGCAAGGGATAGGGTGATAAGGCAAGTTATAAGCTGATAAGGGCTGATTACTTGAGCAGCAAGTAAACTTGATGAAGGCTGGTTTGCTTGGGTATCAAGTAATGTGCTGATAAGAGCTGTTTTGATTGGGCAGCAAGTAAAAGTTGATAGGGCCTTTATTTGGACGAATTTAAGGGTATTTGGGCTGGTTTAGATTATAAGAAATTGGTTCTTGGGCAAGGAGGCATGTGTGGGCTGTTTAAAAAACTAACTAGGCCTAAAAACACTTGTAAATCCTAATTTGGGCTAAAAATAAAAATCTGACCCAATCTTTTATAGTAACAAGTATTTGGTCTAATTACAATAAAAGGGCTAATTAATGGACATCTAAAGGCTCATGGATATCCATCTCCAAAGGTGCAGCAAGTTGAGTTTTTGTGACCCAATTATTCTTGAAGGATGTTAAGTGTGGACTTCCTTCAAGAAATTCTTCTTTCTTCATGGCAGCTTGTAATCCTTGGCTCACGAATACTTGGACGGTCGAATTTAGCTTGTCCTTGATTAGCTTAGACTTGGCTCGGGTTATTGGGCCAAGTGGAAAAGTAAGTCCATCTTGTCCTTGGAATTGCCTTGTGGTACATGTATCATCCCCTCCCTCCTCAAAAGGATTCTTCCACGAATCTGAAACATCAAAGGGAGAAAGATCAGAAACATTAAAAGTTGTACTCACATTATACTCACCTGGTAGATCAATTCGGTATGCATTGTTGTTGATCCTTTCAAGGACTTGGAATGGTCCATCTCCTCTTGGATCCAATTTGGATTTCCTATGGTTCGAAAATCTTTCTTTACGCATGTGCAACCAAACCCAATCTCCTGGTTCAAAGACAACTTGGCGTCGGCCTTTGTTGACTTTGGCAGCAATATTTTCATATGTTTTCTCCATTCTTTTCTTTGCCTTAGTGTGAATGGATTTAACTAACTCCGCTTTCTTTTCGCCATCTAAGCTGCTAATATTATTAATAGGTAAAGGAACAAGGTCTAATGTAGTTAAGGGGTTAAAACCATAAACTACTTCAAATGGAGAATAACCGGTGGATGAATGAATAGAACGGTTGTAGGCAAACTCTACAAAAGGTAGATATTCTTCCCAAGTTTTTGTGTTCTTACCGACAACAGTTCTGAGTAATGCACCTAAGATCCGATTTGTTACCTCGGTTTGTCCATCCGTTTGTGGGTGACAAGTAGTAGAATAAAGAAGTTTGGTACCTATCTTTCCCCACAAAACCTTCCAAAAATGGCTTATGAACTTTACATCTCTATCGGAAACGATGGTGCGTGGAATTCCATGAAGTCGTACTACTTCTCTAAAGAAGAGATATGCTACATGTGTTGCATCATCCGTTTTATGGCATGGTATGAAGTGAGCCATCTTTGAAAACCTGTCGACCACAACAAAAATACTATCTCGACCCTTTTTGGTACGAGGTAATCCAAGAATAAAGTCCATAGATAAATCGACCCAAGGGAAAGAAGGGATAGGAAGGGGTGTATATAAACCGTTAGGACTTACCTTGGATTTTGCTTGTTTACATACGATGCAAGATGCGCATACCTTTTCCACGATTTTCCTCATATGTGGCCAAAAAAATGCTCCATTACCATGTCTAACGTTTTGGAGATGCCAAAGTGCCCCATTAAGCCTCCGGAGTGTGATTCATGGACTAGCAATTCTCTAATGGAGCCTTGTGGTATACACAACCTGTTTATTCGAAAAAGAAACCCATCTACAAGATAAAACTTGTTAAAAGCACCTTTTAAACAATGAGTATAAATTTCCTTGAAATCTGGATCATTAGGATACAATTGCTTTATATGTTCGAATCCCAATATAGTAGCATGCATTTGAGTAATTAGGCTATACCTTCTAGATAGTGCATCTGCTACTACATTATCCTTACCTTTTTTGTACTTGATCACATAAGGGAATGTTTCAATAAACTCCACCCACCGAGCATGTCTCTTGCTCAAATTACCTTGGCCGTTAAGCCACTTCAATGATTCGTGGTCGGTGTGTATGCTGAACTCCTTTGGAAGAAGGTAGTGTTGCCAAACTTCAAGTGCACGAACTAATGCAAGGAGCTCTTTATCATAAGTTGAGTAGTTCAAATGTGCTCCTTTTAACTTCTCGCTAAAGTAAGCGATTGATTGTTTTTCCTGTAAAAGAACTGCACCTATGCCTATACCGGAGGCATCACATTCTAACTCAAAAGTTTTAGAAAAATCGGGAAGCCGAAGAATTGGGGCAGTACAAAGTTTACCTTTTAGTGTTTGGAAGGCTTGTTCTTGTGCCTCACCCCAATGAAAACCTACCGTTTTTTTTGATGATATCTGTCAATGGTGCGGCAATGGTAGAGAAATCCTTAACAAAGCGACGGTAGAAGCTTGCTAGGCCATGGAAGGATCTCACCTCGGTTATGGATGATGGCGTGGGCCATTCTTGAATTGCTTTGACCTTTTCATTGTCAACATGGATACCCTGTGCACTTACTATAAAGCCTAGAAAACTAAGACTTTCACTACAAAACACGCACTTTTCCATGTTAGCATATAATTGTTCTCTTCAGAGAACTTCGAAGACCGATCTCACATGAAAGATATGTAAATCAAAAGAAGAAGAGTAGATAAGAATATCATCGAAATAAACAACAACAAACTTACCTCTAAACTCCCGAAGGACATGGTTCATCAATCTCATGAATGTGCTAGGGGCATTGGTCAAACCAAATGGCATAACTGTCCATTCATATAAACCGAACTTTGTCTTGAAAGCGGTTTTCCATTCATCTCCTTCTTTCATTCGAATTTGATGATAACCACTCTTCAAATCAATCTTGGTGAAGATGCATGCACCGTAGAGTTCATCAAGCATGTCATCTAATCGTGGAATAGGATGCCTATACTTGATTGTTATTCGGTTGATCGGCCGACAATCGACACACATTCTATATGAACCATCTTTCTTTGGAACCAAAAGTACTGGAACGGCACAAGGGCTTAAACTCTCACGAATATAGCCTTTGTTGAGTAGTTCTTCCACTTGCTTTTCTAACTCCTTGGTTTCGTCGGGATTACATCTATATGCTGGTCTATTTGGAATAGAAGAACCCGGAATTAGGTCAATTTGATGTTCAATTCCTCTTAAGGGTGGCAAACCGTCAGGTGGATCACCTAAAACATCATTGAAGTCCTGCAAAAGAGAAACAAACACACTAGGCAAACTTTTGTTATTGTTAGTGATAGAAAAAAATTGTTCCCTAAAGCGGATGAGGATGCAAGGTTGTTTAAGGAAGGGGGCTTGCCTCACTTCTTTTTCTCTCGCATAAATATTTTGAGACACTCTTTTTTTCTCACATTTAGGATCACTCACCACCCCTGGGCCTATACTTATTTGGCTTTTATCACTACTGGCCTCTTTTGTATTTGCCTTTTGTTTTTCATTCTTTTTTTCTTTTTCATCTTTTTTTATTCCCACCTCCTCACAAAACTTCTTCATTCGCATCTGATCTTTGTACACCTCTTTTGGATCGAGTGGAGCCAAGGTATACTTTTTGCCATGGTATACAAAGGAATACTTATTTAACTTACCATGGTGAGTCACATCACGGTCATACTGCCACGGTCGTCCTAAAAGTAAGTGAGATGCTTGCATAGGGATAACATCACACCAAACGTCATCACAATATTTACCCATAGTAAAAGTGATTAAGGCACGTTTGTTTACCTTTAATTCTGACCCTTCATGAAGCCATTGGAGATAATATGGCTTTGGATGGCGTTGACAAGGTAGGTCAAGTGCATCAACTAGATAGCTGCTCACCACATTCGCACAACTTCCGCTATCAATGATGACAGAATATAGTTTGCCTCTGATCAAACATCTCGTGTGGAAAATATTTGTTCTTTGCATCTCCGTATCATCGATTGCTTGGATATTAAGTGAACGTTGAATCACCAAGCTTTTAGGATCAGGTTCATCACTGGAGTAACCACCAGCGATGAATTCATTGTCGGACAATTCCTCCTCCGACTCGGATGAGTAGCTCCCATCTTCTCGAATAAGAAAGAGTCTTGTATTTGGGCAGTCTCTTTTATAGTGTCCATGACTGTTGCACTTGAAGCATACAATCTCCCGAGTTTGTTTGAGTGTTTGTGTGTTTTCCGCCAACATGGGGGTTTTTGTCTTGGTTTTGTCCAGTGACTTGGATGTTTCAATTTTCTGCTTTGGTCTACTTGAGTCGAGCAAAGGTTTAGAAGAATTAGAATGAGATAAAGGTTGAGTGATACCTTTGTCATAGTGATAATTCTTTTGTCGATATCGTTGTCGATCTTTGATGCGTTTTTCAATTGTCATGGCGAATTGGAATGCCTCTTGAAGTGTGTAGTAGGTTTTGAGTTCAAGTACCTCAAGAATGTTGTCATTGAGTCCGACAACAAACCTAGTCATTGTATCCTCTTCATCCTCTTGGATATCGGCACTTTGCATCAATGATTCCATCTCTTTGAGATACTCATCAACAGTCCTGTAGCCTTGTCGGATTCTTTGTAACTTTTTTGTTTGATCTCTTGCCCGATATAATGGGGAACAAATCGTTCTCGCATGACTTCTTTAAGTTCTCCCCATGAGGTTATCTTGGCTTCTCCATTGAGACGCCGATTGCGAACCAATTGGGACCACCAAATGGATGCGTATTCAGTGAATTCGAGAGTCAGCAGTGGAACTTGATCCTCTTCGGGGCATTGATAATACTCGAATAGAAGATCAACTCGATTTTCCCAGTCACAATAAGCATCAGGGTCATACCTTCCTTGAAAAGGTGGTACAGTGATTTTTGGTTTGGCTAAGGTGTTTGTTGCTCGTCTCGGCTCTATGCGAGGATTGTGCCCATGCAGGGGGTTTTGGCGTCTATTCTGAATAGGAACAAGATTTGGACGCCTAGGCTCTTCAGTATCGCTTGCAATTGCAGTGGTTTCTAATCTCCCAATGGTTTGTGTGATTACGGTTACGACTGTATCGGTGTGCTCAAGCTTGGCTGCCAAAGAGGTTACAATCCGTTCAAGTTTATTGAGAGTATTCGAAACTTCTTGAAGAGTCACTTCATGTGGTTCTTCGTCGTTACTCGTTTCTGACATCCTGAAACACTCAGATTTAAAAAGGTGAAAAGCAAAAGAAAACTAGAAATCTCACTAAACACTCCAAGGAATAAATATTTAGCGAGGCAAGTAAACCAATCTCGTGCTCTTTAAAGACCTTTCTGCCACAAGTCAACAAGTTACAATCAGAGTTTAATCCTAACAATGAGTCCTAATTGTACTAGGAGTCCAATGAAAGGCTTGACACCAATTGAATATAGTTGCAAGAAAGAAGGATTGGAATGCAACTTTTAGTCCTACTCACACCAGAAAAGAGAAGGTGTTAAATTGCGTAATAGAAGAAAGAAAAAGCAAAACAAAGGAACTTAAGAAACTAAGAGTAGAAAAAAATTAGTAGAGAAAGATGATAACCCCAAAACCCAGAAACAACTTGAAGGAAGAAATCCAATGTTGAATCCACTTCAATGTGATGCTTGTGGTGGTTGATGTGGTGATCTTGATGATTCTTGATGGTGGTTGGTGGCTAGGTATAAGCTTTCTCACTTTTCTTTCTTTTCTTTTCTTTTCTTTTCTTTTCTTTTTTTCTTTTTTTTTTTAAATTTTTTCTCTTTTTTTTCTTTTTACAAGGTAAATAAACTGAAAATAACGAAAATTGAAGAAAAAATAATGAAAATAGGGTTAAAGTAGGGGAAAACCCTAATTTGGCTGAAACTTTATCCACTTCGTTCGAGGTGTTCCCGAACTCCAAAAATTCTGAATTTTTTTGTGGTGACTCCACCAATGGTGTAGATCTGATCTGGAAAGTTTCAGCTCAAAATTCACTCGTTTGGTTTTGACGATGGAAGCCTTCAATCAAGTTGTTGCAAGAACTAGGAGCTCTAGACTCAATCAAGGAAGTTTGGGCAGATCTGAAAATTCAAGAGAAAAGAGAAGGGATTTTCTTGAATTTTTCAGATTCAAGGCTGGAAATTTAAAGAAAGAAAGACGAGATGAAGGATTAGATGATAAGAAATAAGAATATAAATAAAAAGATGAGAAAAGATTAAGAAGAAGATAGGTAAAACAAATCTGAAAATTCCAGCTTTGTTTATGGAATTATGGAAGATGCTGTGAAGGTTGAAGATGAAGATGGCTTGTGAATTGTTGTTGCTGTTTTGTCCTCGGCACCCTCTTAGACGCAATTATCTAAGCAAGCAACCTCAAGCGGCTCTAACCCACCCTCCTAGATACGATTATCTAGGCAAGCAAGAGTGTGAAGATGATCTCCCTCACAAGAACTCGTCGAACTTATGTTGAAGAAGACTTCGAAGGCACAGGTAATCAGCACTTGCAAAAATAAACTCACTAAATATTTCATAAATCAAAGAAAATCTGTCTTACAATGATGGAGGCTTCATCCTTTTATAGGTGAAGGATAGACAAAGTAATTTAACTTCTACTAAAACAAGGAAAACCTAATCTAATTAAAAATAATAATAAAATAACAGCCTTTAAACTCCTTGTGCTTGTGTGGCAAGGGATAGGGTGATAAGGCAAGTTATAAGCTGATAAGGGCTGGTTACTTGAGCAGCAAGTAAACTTGATGAAGGCTGGTTTGCTTGGGTATCAAGTAATGGGCTGATAAGAGCTGTTTTGATTGGGCAGCAAGTAAAAGTTGATAGGGCCTTTATTTGGACGAATTTAAGGGTATTTGGGCTGGTTTAGATGATAAGAAATTGGTTCTTGGGCAGGAGGCATGCATGTGGGGGCGTTTAAAAAAAAAGCTAACTAGGCCTAAAAACACTTGTAAATCCTAATTTGGGCTAAAAATAAAAAATCTGACCCAATCTTTTATAGTAACAAGTATTGGGTCTAATTACAATAAAAGGGCTAATTAATGGACATCTAAAGGCTCATGGATATCCATCTCCAAAGGTGCAGCAAGTTGAGTTTTGTGACCCAATTATTCTTGAAGGATGTTAAGTGTGGACTTCCTTCAAGAAATTCTTCTTTCTTCATGGCAGCTTGTAATCCTTGGCTCACGAATACTTGGACGGTCGAATTTAGCTTGTCCTTGATTAGCTTAGACTTGGCTCGGGTTATTGGGCCAAGTGGAAAAGTAAGTCCATCTTGTCCTTGGAATTGCCTTGTGGTACATGTATCATCCCCTCCCTCCTCAAAAGGATTAGATCACGAATCTGAAACATCAAAGGAGAAAGATCAGAAACATTAAAAGTTGTACTCACATTATACTCACCTGGTAGATCAATTCGGTATGCATTGTTGTTGATCCTTTCAAGGACTTGGAATGGTCCATCTCCTCGTGGATCAATTTGGATTTCCTATGGTTGGAAATCTTTCTTTACGCATGTGCAACCAAACCCAATCTCTGGTTCAAAGACAACTTGGCGTCGGCCTTTGTTGACTTTGGCAGCAATATTTTCATATGTTTTCTCCATTCTTTTCTTTGCCTTAGTGTGAATGGATTTAACTAACTCCGCTTTCTTTTTAGCCATCTAAGCTGCTAATATTATTAATAGGTAAAGGAACAAGGTCTAATGTAGTTAAGGGGTTAAAACCATAAACTACTTCAAATGGAGAATAAGGTGGATGGATGAATGAAATAGCGGTTGTAGGCAAACTCTACAAAAGGTAGATATTCTTCCCAAGTTTTTGTGTTCTTACCGACACATGATTCTGAGTAATGCACCTAAGATCCGATTTGTTACCTCGGTTTGTCCATCCGTTTGTGGGTGACAAGTAGTAGAATAAAGAAGTTTGGTACCTATCTTTCCCCACAAAACCTTCCAAAAATGGCTTATGAACTTTACATCTCTATCGGAAAGCGATGGTGCGTGGAATTCCATGAAGTCGTACTACTTCTCTAAAGAAGAGATCGGCTACATGTGTTGCATCATCCGTTTTATGGCATGGTATGAAGTGAGCCATCTTTGAAAAACTATCGACCACAACAAAAATACTATCTCGACCTTTTTTGGTGCGAGGTAATCCAGAATAAAGTCCATAGATAAATCGACCCAAGGGAAAGAAGGGATAGGAAGGGTGTATATAAACCGTTAGGACTTACCTTGGATTTTGCTTGTTTACATACGATGCAAGATCGCATACCTTTTCCACGATTTTCCTCATATGTGGCCAAAAAAATGCTCCATTACCATGTCTAACGTTTTGGAGATGCCAAAGTGCCCCATTAAGCCTCGGAGTGTGATTCATGGACTAGCAATTCTCTAATGGAGCCTTGTGGTATACACAACCTGTTTATTCGGAAAAGAAACCCATCTACAAGATAAAACTTGTTAAAAGCACCTTTTAAACAATGAGTATAAATTTCCTTGAAATCTGGATCATTAGGATACAATTGCTTTATATGTTGAATCCCAATATAGTAGCATGCATTTGAGTAATTAGGCTATACCTTCTAGATAGTGCATCTGCTACTACATTATCCTTACCTTTTTTTGTACTTGATCACATAAGGGAATGTTTCAATAAACTCCACCCACGAGCATGTCTCTTGCTCAAATTACCTTGGCCGTTAAGCCACTTCAATGATTCGTGGTCGGTGTGTATGATGAACTCCTTTGGAAGAAGGTAGTGTTGCCAAACTTCAAGTGCACGAACTAATGCAAGGAGCTCTTTATCATAAGTTGAGTAGTTCAAATGTGCTCCTTTTAACTTCTCGCTAAAGTAAGCGATTGGTTGTTTTTTTTTCTGTAAAAAGAACTGCACCTATGCCTATACGGAGGCATCACATTCTAACTCAAAAGTTTTAGAAAAATCGGAAGCGAAGAAGGGTGGGGCAGTACAAAGTTTACCTTTTAGTGTTTGGAAGGCTTGTTCTTGTGCCTCACCCCAATGAAAACCTACCGTTTTTTGATGATATCTGTCAATGGTGCGGCAATGGTAGAAATCCTTGACAAAGCGGCGGTAGAAGCTTGCTAGGCCATGGAAGGATCTCACCTCGGTTATGGATGATGGCGTGGGCCATTCTTGAATTGCTTTGACTTTTTCATTGTCAACATGGATACCCTGTGCACTTACTATAAAGCCTAGAAAACTAAGACTTTCACTACAAAACACGCACTTTTCCATGTTAGCATATAATTGTTCTCTTCGGAGAACTTTGAAGACCGATCTCACATGAAAGATATGTAAATCAAAAGAAGAAGAGTAGATAAGAATATCATCGAAATAAACAACAACAAACTTACCTCTAAACTCCCGAAGGACATGGTTCATCAATCTCATGAATGTGCTAGGGGCATTGGTCAAACCAAATGGCATAACTGTCCATTCATATAAACCGAACTTTGTCTTGAAAGCGGTTTTCCATTCATCTCCTTCTTTCATTGAATTTGATGATAACCACTCTTCAAATCAATCTTGGTGAAGATGCATACACCGTAGAGTTCATCAAGCATGTCACCTAATCGTGGAATAGGATGCCTATACTTGATTGTTATTTGGTTGATCGGCCGACAATCAACACACATTCTATATGAACCATCTTTCTTTGGCACCAAAAGTACTGGAACGGCACAAGGGCTTAAACTCTCACGAATGTAGCCTTTGTTGAGTAGTTCTTCCACTTGCTTTTCTAACTCCTTGGTTTCGTCGGGATTACATCTATATGCTGGTCTATTTGGAATAGAAGAACCCAGAATTAGGTCAATTTGATGTTCAATTCCTCTTAAGGGTGGCAAACCGTCAGGTGGATCACCTAAAATATCATTGAAGTCTGCAAAAAGAGAAACAAACACACTAGGCAACTTTTGTTTGTTAGTGATAGAAAAAAATTGTTCCCTAAAGCGGATGAGGATGCAAGGCTGTTTTAGGAAGAAGGGGCTTGCCTCACTTCTTTTTTTCTCTCGCATAAATATTTTGAGACACTTTTTTTCTCACATTTAGGATCACTCACCACCCACAGGCCTATACTTATTTGGCTTTTATCACTACTGGCCTCTTTTGTATTTGCCTTTTGTTTTTCATTCTTTTTTTTTTCTTTTTCATCTTTTTTTATTCCCATCTCCTCACAAAACTTCTTCATTCGCATCTGATCTTTGTACACCTCTTTTGGATCGAGTGGAGCCAAGGTATACTTTTTGCCATGGTATACAAAGGAATACTTATTTAACTTACCATGGTGAGTCACATCACGGTCATCTGCCACGGTCGTCCTAAAAGTAAGTGAGATGCTTGCAGGGGGATAACATCACACCAAGCGTCATCACAATATTTACCCATAGTAAAAGTGATTAAGGCACGTTTGTTTACCTTTAATTCTGACCCTTCATGAAGCCATTGGAGATAATATGGCTTTGGATGGCGTTGACAAGGTAGGTCAAGTGCATCAACTAGATAGCTGCTCACCACATTCGCACAACTTCCGCTATCAATGATGACAGAATATAGTTTGCCTCTGATCAAACATCTTGTGTGGAAAATATTTGTTCTTTGCATCTCCGTATCGTCGATTGCTTGGATATTAAGTGAGCGTTGAATCACCAAGCTTTTAGGATCAGGTTCATCACTGGAGTAACCACGGTGATGAATTCATTGTCGGAAAATTCCTCCTCCGACTCGGATGAGTAGCTCCCATCTTCTCGAATAAGAAAGAGTCTTGTATTTGGGCAGTCTCTTTTATAGTGTCCATGACCGTTGCACTTGAAGCATACAATCTCGAGTTTGTTTGAGTGTTTGTGTGTTTTTCCGCCAACATGGGGGTTTTTGTCTTGGTTTTGTCCAGTGACTTGGATGTTTCAATTTTCCTTTTGGTCTACTTGAGTCGAGCAAAGGTTTAGAAGAATTAGAATGAGATAAAGGTTGAGTGATACCTTTGTCATAGTGATAATTCTTTTGTCGATATCGTTGTCGATCTTTGATGCGTTTTCAATTGTCATGGCGGGTGGAATGCCTCTTGAAGGGTGTAGTAGGTTTTGAGTTCAAGTACCTCAAGAATGTTGTCATTGAGTCCGACAACAAACCTAGTCATTGTATCCTCTTCATCCTCTTGGATATCGGCTCTTTGCATCAATGATTCCATCTCTTTGAGATACTCATCAACAGATCTGTAGCCTTGCCGGATTCTTTGTAACTTTTGTTTGATCTCTCGCCCGATATAATGGGGAACAAATCGTTCTCGCATGACTTCTTTAAGTTCTCCCCATGAGGTTATCTTGGCTTCTCCATTGAGGCGCCGATTTGCGAACCAATTGGGACCACCAAATGGATGCGTATTGGTGAATTCGAGAGTCAACAGTGGAACTTGATCCTCTTGGGGCATTGATAATACTCGAATAGAAGATCAACTCGATTTTCCCAGTCACAATAAGCATCAGGGTCATACCTTCCTTGAAAAGGTGGTACAGTGATTTTTGGTTTGGCTAAGGTGTTTGTTGCTCGTCTCGGCTCTGCTCTATCGAGGATTGTGCCCATGCAGGGGGTTTTGGCGTCTATTCTGAATGGGAACAAGATTTGGACGCCTAGGCTCTTGATATCGCTTGCAATTGCAGTGGTTTCTAATCTCCCAATGGTTTGAGTGATTGCGATTCTGATTGTATCGGTGTGCTCAAGCTTGGCTGCCAAAGAGGTTACAATCCGTTCAAGTTTATTGAGAGTATTGAAACTTCTTGAAGAGTCACTTCATGTGGTTCTTCGTCGTTACTCGTTTTTGACATCCTGAAACACTCAGATTTAAAAGGTGAAAAGCAAAAGAAAACTAGAAATCTCACTAAACACTCCAAGGAATAAATATTTAGCGAGGCAAGTAAACCGATCTCGTGCTCTTTAAAGACCTTTCTGCCACAAGTCAACAAGTTACAATCAGAGTTTAATCCTAACAATGAGTCCTAATTGTACTAGGAGTCAATGAAAGGCTTGACACCAATTGAATATAGTTGCAGAAAGAAGGATTGGAATGCAACTTTTAGTCCTACTCACACCAGAAAAGAGAAGGTGTTAAATTGCGTAATAGAAGAAAGAAAAAGCAAAACAAAGGAACTTAAGAAACTAAGAGTAGAAAAAAATAGTAGAGAAAGATGATAACCCCAAAACCCAGAAACAACTTGAAGGAAGAAATCCAATGTTGAATCCACTTCAATGTGATGCTTGTGGTGGTTGATGTGTGGTGATCTTGATGATTCTTGATGGTAGTTGGTGGCTAGGTATAAGCTTTCTCACTTTTCTTTCTTTTCTTTTTTATTTTTTTATTTTTGTTCTCTTTTTTTTCTTCTTTTTACAAGGTAAATAAACTGAAAATAACGAAAATTGAAGAAAAAATAATGAAAATAGGGTTAAAGTAGGGGAAAACCCTAATTTGGCTGAAACTTTATCCACTTCGTTCGAGGTGTTCCCGAACTCCAAAAATTCTGAATTTTTTTGTGGTGACTCCACCAATGGTGTAGATCTGATCTGGAAAGTTTCAGCTCAAAATTCACTCTTTTGGTTTTGACGAATTTTCCCTAATTTTCGAGTTTTTTTTTCCCAAAAACGCCAAAATTCTTGCCAAGAGTCGTCCCAAATCTGATACCAAATGATAGAGTAGCGCAATCTTAGATTTGGAAGCCTTCAATCAAGTTGTTGCAAGAACTAGGAGCTCTAGACTCAATCAAGGAAGTTTGGGCAGATCTGAAAATTTCAAGAAAAAGAGAAGGGATTTTCTTGAATTTTTTTCAGATTCAAGGCTGGAAATTTAAAAAAAAAAAAGACAAGATGAAGGATTAGATGATAAGAAATAAGAATATAAATAAAAAATGAGAAAAAGATTAAGAAGAAGATAGGTAAAACAAATCTGAAAATTCCAGCTTTGTTTATGGAATTATGGAAGATGGTGTGAAGGTTGAAGATGAAGATGGCTTGTGAATTGTTGTTGTTGTTTTGTCCTCGGCACCCTCTTAGACGCAATTATCTAAGCAAGCAACCTCAAGCGGCTCTAACCCACCCTCCTAGATGCGATTATCTAGGCAAGCAAGAGTGTGAAGATGATCTCCCTCACAAGAACTCGTCGAACTTATGTTGAAGAAGACTTCGAAGGCACAAGTAATCAGCACTTGCAAAAACAAACTCACTAAATATTTCATAAATCAAAGAAAATCTGTCTTACAATGATGGAGGCTTCATCCTTTTATAGGTGAAGGATAGACAAAGTAATTTAACTTCTACTAAAACAAGGAAAACCTAATCTAATTAAAAATAATAATAAAATAACAGCCTTTAAACTCCTTGTGCTTGTGTGGCAAGGGATAGGGTGATAAGGCAAGTTATAAGCTGATAAGGGCTGGTTACTTGAGCAGCAAGTAAACTTGATGAAGGCTGGTTTGCTTGGGTATCAAGTAATGGGCTGATAAGAGCTGTTTTGATTGGGCAGCAAGTAAAAGTTGATAGGGCCTTTATTTGGACGAATTTAAGGGTATTTGGGCTGGTTTAGATGATAAGAAATTGGTTCTTGGGCAAGGAGGCATGTGTGGGCTGTTTAAAAAGCTAACTAGGCCTAAAAACACTTGTAAATCCTAATTTGGGCTAAAAATAAAAATCTGACCCAATCTTTTATAGTAACAAGTATTGGGTCTAATTACAATAAAAAGGGCTAATTAATGGACATCTAAAGGCTCATGGATATCCATCTCCAAAGGTGCAGCAAGTTGAGTTTTGTGACCCAATTATTCTTGAAGGATGTTAAGTGTGGACTTCCTTCAAGAAATTCTTCTTTCTTCATGGCAGCTTGTAATCCTTGGCTCACGAATACTTGGACGGTCGAATTTAAGCTTGTCCTTGATTAGCTTAGACTTGGCTCGATTGGTTATTGGGCCAAGTGGAAAATGATGCACTTGTTTGATGAATGTTTACCTCCTGTTTTATGCATGAAACGAGCATGGTTTAATGCTGGAAACTGATGTGAAATGATATTAGATGCATTTGGAAAGTGATGCATGATTTTAAAGAATGTTTGTGAACATGGTTTAATGCATGTTGAGGTGTTTTGAATAATGCATATGAAAACAGTAAGGTATGTTTATAAAAGTGGATTATATTGGCAAGTGATGAATTGAAAATGTTATGAAAATGTTATCGGATATAATTGGCCGGCCATAGGGTTTAAAGTGCACTATAATAAGTCGCCCGTGGTTGTAGAGGTGGTACGAGAGGTACTTACTCCGACCATGTGAACCCTAATGTTGTTGAGGTGACATTTAGATGGCATTTACTCCAGCCAAGAGCTGTAGAGGTTGATGCATCGAATGTGTTTACTCCAAGTTAGAGGATAAGCCTTGGTAGTGTAGAGGTGGTGTATGTGTTGCACAACTTCATGCCATTGAGCTGCAAGAGATCGCGAGATCTCTTGGGAAATCCGTGTATCCGATGTTAACGATGTTAATGGTGGTTTCATGGAAATGTTGTTGTTGAGATGGATCACTTGTAAGCCAATATAATGTTTTAAATGTATCATGTTAATGGATTGATTTGGAATAAAGCGTTTACACATGTTTTACTCCTTAAGCTTTACATATGAGATGTTATGTATGAGAAAGGCTTAAGTAGAGGGAATTGCATATGAGATTATACTGTGGAATCCATGATAAATGTTGCATATGGTTTAATATGCTGATTTTGTAAAGACTAATTGCATGTTTTGAAAGAATGGCATGATTGTTTTGAAATGGTTTTTAATTGCATTGCATGATGGTTTTTATTTTGAGCGTTCCTCACTAAGCAATGATTGCTTACGCTCTCTTTTATCATCAATGCGGATTGATTGAATGCACTTAGCAAGCAAGGAGGGAATTCCAAGACTTGGATTACCAAAGTATGTTTGAGTTTAAGTAGTAATAAAGGCAATGTGGCTTAAATGTTGTTGGGAGGGTTTGAGTGGTTACTTCTCCACTTGAGCAAGTTTATATTGCTGTTTTGGATTTGTGATAAGCTTGGTTTGTTGGATTTTGCACATGGTTCATGCTTTGGTTGCTTGAGTATTAGGAAGCATGCCTATAGTTTACCTTTAAAGCACGATGATTGTTTCTTGATGTTTGGTTTTATGGTAGTTGATGGTAAATGATCAATGATGATGTTATTTGATTGTTAAAAGCATGCTTAAGTGTTAGAATTCCAAAACGAGGCTAAAAACCAGCAAATTATGACGTTACAGGTCAGGCATATCGATACGCATGTGCTCGTATCAATACAGGTAAGTGTTTCCAGGCACAACGTATCGATACGGGTAAGCACATTTTTAGGCTTCGCATATCGGTACACGAGTGACCGTATCGACACGGTCGGTTTTAGGCATAGTGTATCGATACACGTGGAGGTGTATCGATACAGTTTTGACCTAATGGAATCCAGAATTTTGTAAAGGCTCAAGCGTATCGATACGGGTGGCAGTTAAGTTAGTTGAAAGAATGTTTTAAGGTTTATGTTTTCTCTCATTTTAGTCCCTGAATATTATACATGCAATTAAATGAGTTTAAATGATTGTTTTGACTTGAAATTTCACCAGTGTGCATGTAATTGGTTCAATTGAGGATTGGAAACTTTAATTGCGAAATTGGTCCTTTGAAATAATGGAAATTATAGTTGGGTCCCTGGGTGTTATGTATGCAATTGGATGAGTTCGGATGATTGTTTTAAGTTGAAATTTGGCTTGTATGCTCGTAACCTGACTAATCGAAGATTGGTAAAGCAAATTAGAAGTTAACCCTTTTATATTTCTAGATTTACGTTTTGGTCCCTATTATTGTAAAGTGACCAATTGGATATCAAATCGATGCCCGATTGGGTTGGGTTTTCACTCGTTGTTTGTATGTACATGTAGGGTAATAACCAGCATCTAGATAAGATAAAAAATGGACGTGTTTCCAGAGTTTTCTTCACGGTTTACTTCGGTAAACCTAATGTAGCTCACGCGGTTCAGTCTTGCCACTAGGCCGGGTTAAGGGGTTACATTTGGTGGTATCAGAGCCAGGTTATGATTGTCGGGGGTGGGTTATAGTTGGTTTATGCATGTTGGGAAGTTGTTTGATATGTATGTAGATTGAATTGAGTTGATTGTTATACACGATGATTGATTGTGTGTTATATGCTATGTTGGGGTATGATTTGGGACACATTGCCTTATTACTACTAATGAAAAATATTTTTGATTTGAAATGGAAGTCTTGGACCCTTGCTTGAAGATGGCCTAATCGTTTTTATTTTTGGTGTTATCATGCCATAGATTCTTTGTTTACAATGCCACCGAGGAGAAAATTACGTTTTAACGCGAATAGGGGGCAAGATGATGAGAATAATGTTATGCCTGAGGGGTTGCCACCACCTCCACCGAATCCACCTACGGGTGTTGAACAAGTACCACCTGTGCAAGCTGGGCCAGCACTAGGTGATATGTGATACATGCATGAGCAGGGTCAAATTACTAATATTGGACAAGAAGCTGAATTTGTTCGATGCAAACAATAAAAGCCAAAACAGTGCACGCATAGGAGGTCAAAAACGATGCATCTTGGACAAGAAATTGAATTTGTTTGTAAAGTCTGGAAAGTCAGCCAACTTACAACGAGTTTTTGGATGGGATCCGCGCATTTCTGAGTCAATTTGTCTTCTAACAAATTGTCCGTCATTAAGTTACCTTTCCAACGCATCTTGAAACGCGTCAATCGGACATCAGAAACTCAAGATACGTCCAATTTACTGAAGACTGCGAATGCAGAAAACTGGATACGGGATTATTACGGAATTTTGTAAAATTCAGCCCAAAAGCTAACATATAAAGGCTTTGGACGAATTAAACTTAGCCCAATATATTTATTATCATTTAAATTGATGTTTTTAGGGTTTTATATACTTTAGGAACCAGCCACCCAGCCCTTATCAGCTTATCACTTGCCTTATCACCCTATTCCTTGCCACACAAGCACAAGGAGTTTAAAGGCTATTATTTTTTATTTTTAATTGGATTAGGTTTTCCTTGTTTTAGTAGAAGTTAAATTACTTTGTCTATCCTTCACCTATAAAAGGATGAAGCCTCCATCATTGTAAGATAGATTTTCTTTGATTTATGAAATATTTAGTGAGTTTATTTTTGCAAGTGCTGATTACTTGTGCCTTCGAAGTCTTCTTCAACATAAGTTCGACGAGTTCTTGTGAGGGAGATCATCTTCACACTCTTGCTTACCTAGATAATCGCGTCTAGGAGGGTGGGTTAGAGCCGCTTGAGGTTGCTTGATTAGATAATTGAGTCTAAGAGGGTGCCGAGGACAAAACAACATCAACAATTCACAAGCCATCTTCATCTTCAACCTTCACACCATCTTCCATAAGTCCATAAACAAAACTTGAATTTTCAGATTTGTTTTACCTATCTTCTTCTTAATCTTTTCTCATCTTTTTATTTATATTCTTATTTCTTATCATCAAATCCTTCATCTCGTCTTTCTTTCTTTAAATTTCCAGCCTTGAATCTGAAAAATTCAAGAAAATTCGAGCAGGGTCAAATTACCAATATTGTACAAGAAGCTGAATTTGTTCGATGCAAAAAATAAAAGCCAAAATAGTGCACTCATAGGAGGTCAAAAAACGATGCATCTTGGACAAGAAATTGAATATGCTTGTAAAGTCTGGAAAGTCAGCCAACTTGCAACGAGTTTTTGGATGGGATCCGGGCATTTCTGAGTCAAGTTGTCTCAAACAAATTGTCCGTCATTCAGTTACCTTTCCAACGCATCTTGAAACGCTTCAATCGGACATCAGGAACTCAAGACACGTCAAATTTACTGAAAACTGCGAATGCAGAAAACTGGATACGGGATTATTACGGGATTTTGTAAAATTCAGCCCAAAAGCTAACATATAAGGCTTTGGACGAATTAAACTTAGCCCAATATATTTATTATCATTTAAATTGATGTTTTTAGGGTTTTATATACTTTAGGAACTAGCCACCCAGCCCTTATCAGCTTATCACTTGCCTTATCACCCTATTCCTTGCCACACAAGCACAAGGAGTTTAAAGGTTGTTATTTTTTTATTATTTTTAATTGGATTAGGTTTTCCTTGTTTTAGTAGAAGTTAAATTACTTTGTCTATCCTTCACCTATAAAAGGATGAAGCCTCCATCATTGTAAGATAGATTTTCTTTGATTTATGAAATATTTAGTGAGTTTATTTTTGCAAGTGCTGATTACTTGTGCCTTCGAAGTCTTCTTCAGCATAAGTTCGACGAGTTCTTGTGAGGGAGATCATCTTCACACTCTTGCTTGCCTAGATAATCGCGTCTAGGAGGGTGGGTTAGAGCCGCTTGAGGTTGCTTGCTTAGATAATTGAGTCTAAGAGGGTGCCGAGGACAAAACAACATCAACAATTCACAAGCCATCTTCATCTTCAACCTTCACACCATCTTCCATAATTCCATAAACAAAGCTGGAATTTTCAGATTTGTTTTACCTATCCTCTTCTTAATATTTTCTCATCTTTTTACATATATTCTTATTTCTTATCATCTAATCCTTCATCTCGTCTTTCTTTCTTTAAATTTCCAGCCTTGAATCTGAAAAATTCAAGAAAATCCCTTCTCTTTTCTCTTGAATTTTCAGATCTGCCCAAACTTCCTTGATTGAGTCTAGAGCTCCTAGTTCTTGCAACAACTTGATTGAAGGCTTTCAAATCCAAGATTGCGCTACTCTATCATTTGGTATCAGATTTGGGATGATTCTTGGCAAGAATTTTGGCGTTTTTGGGAAAAAAAACTCGAAAATTAGGGAAAATTCGTCAAAACCAAACGAGTGAATTTTGAGCTGAAACTTTCCAGATCAGATCTACACCATTGGTGGAGTCACCACAAAAAATTTCAGAATTTTTGGAGTTCGGGAACACCTCGAACGAAGTGGATAAAATTTCAGCCAAATTAGGGTTTTCCCCCTACTTTAACCCTATTTTCATTATTTTTTCTTCAATTTTCGTTATTTTCAGTTAATTTACCTTGTAAAAAGAAAAAAAAAGAGAAAAAAATAAAAAAAATAAAAAAAGAAAGAAAAGTGAAGAAAAGTGAGAAAGCTCATACCTAGCCACCAACCACCATCAAGAATCATAAAGATCACCATCATCAACCACCACAAGCATCACATTGAAGTGGATTCAACATTGGATTTCTCCTTTCAAGTTGTTTTTGGGTTTTGGGGTTATCATCTTTCACTACTAATTTTTTCATACTCTTAATTTCTTAAGTTCCTTTGTTTTGCTTTTTCTTTCTTCTATTACGCAATTTAACACCGTCTCTTTTCTGGTGTGAGTAGGACTAAAAGTTGCATTACAATCCTTCTTTCTTGCAACTATATTCAATTGGTGTCAAGCCTTTCATTGGACTCCTAATACAATTAGGACTCATTGTTAGGATTAAATTCCGATTGTAACTTGTTGACTTGTGGCAGGAATGTCTTTAAAGAGCACGAGATCGGTTTACTTGCCTCGCTAAATATTTATTCTTTGGAGTGTTTAGTGAGATTTCTAGTTTTCTTTTGCTTTTTACCTTTTAAATTTGAGTGTTTCAGGATGTCAGAAACGAGTAACGACAAAGAACCACATGAAGTGACTCTTCAAGAAGTTTCGGATACTCTCAATAAACTTGAACGAACTGTAACCTCATTGGCAACCAAGCTTGAGCACACCGATATAGTCGTAACCACAATCTCTCAAACCATTGGGAGATTAGAAACCACTGCTATTGCAAGCGATACAGAAGAGCCTAGGCGTCCAAATCTTGTTCCCATTCAGAATAGATGCCAAAACCGCCTACATAGGCACAATCCTTGCACAGAGCCGCGACGAGCAACAAACACATTAGCCAAACCAAAGATCACTTATACCACCTTTTCAAGGAAGGTATGACCCTAATGCTTATTATGACTGGGAAAATCGAGTTGATCTTCTATTCAAGCATTATCAATGCCCCAAAGAGGATCAAAATTCCACTATTGACTCTCGAATTCACTGAATATGCATCCATTTGGTGGTCCCAATTGGTCCGCAATCGGCGTCTTAATGGAGAAGCCAAGATAACCTCATGGGGAGAACTCAAAAAAGTCATGCGAGAACGATTTGTTCCCCCATTATATCAACGGGAGATCAAACAAAAGTTACAAATGATCCGACAAGACTACAGAACTGTTGATGAGTATCTCAAAGAGATGGAATCATTGATGCAAAGAGCCGACATACAAGAGGATACAATGACTAGGTTTGTTATCGAACTCAATGACAACATTCTTGAGGTACTTGAACTCAAAACCTACTACACCCTTCAAGAGGCATTCCAATTCGCCATGACAATCGAAAAGCGCATCAAAGATCCACAACGATATTGACAGAAGAATTATCACTATGACAGAGGTACCACTCAACCTTTACCTCATTCTAATTCTTCTAAACCTTTGCTCGACTCAAGTAGACCAAAGCAGAAAATTGAAACATCCAAGTCACTGGATAAAACCAAGACAAAAATCCTCATGTTGACGGAAAACACACAAACACTCAAACAAGAGGATAATGATAATGAACACATTAGACAAGATGACAATGCTTCTAATCCCTCATGTGAAGTAGTAGGTCCACTTGCTATACTCTCATCACCTCCCCACAAAGAAAGTAAGTGTAATTCTAACCCTTCATTTGATTCTTGTCCTATCATTCCGTTAGAAACACTTTCTCCTCTACAGAAATTGTACATCGATGATAAATTTTGTGAGGGGGATATGGGATGTGAGAAACAAAAGACTGAGAGTAAAGAGGCCGAGAGTGAAAAATGTCAAATTAACGGCCCAAATTTGGTGAGTGAAAATACATATGAGGTAAAAGTCACACAAAGCCCAAAAGAAAAGGACAAGAAAAAGAACGCGACGAGTGATTTTGTTTTGCCTAATCCTTACAAATGTTCGAGTAGTGCTGTCTTATTTTTTCAGGATTTTGTTGAACCATTGAGAGGAGCTCAATTAGATCAATCCACATACAACAAAGAAGCCTTTTCAATTGAAGTTGATGATTGTTCTCTCATTGTCGATTTAGATTCGAGGACGAATCCTTTTGAGGAGTGGGGGGAATGATACATGCATGAGCGGGGTCAAATTACTAATATTGAACAAGAAGCTGAATTTGTTCGATGCAAACAATAAAAGCCAAAACAGTGCACGCATAGGAGGTCAAAAACGATGCATCTTGGAAGAGAAATTGAATCTGTTTGTAAAGTCTGGAAAGTCAGCCAACTTGCAACGAGTTTTTGGACGGGATCCGGGCATTTCTGAGTCAAGTTGTCTTCTAACAAATTGTCCGTCATTCAGTTACCTTTCCAACGCATCTTGAAACGCGTCAATCGGACATCAGGAACTCAAGATACACCCAATTTACTGAAGACTGCAAATGCAGAAAACTGGATACGGGATTACTAATGGATTTTGTAAAATTCAGCCCAAAAGCTAACATATAAGCCTTTGGACGAATTAAACTTCGCCCAATATATTTATTATCATTTAAATTGATGTTTTTAGGGTTTTATATACTTTAGGAACCAGCCACCCAGCCCTTATCAGCTTATCACCCTATTCCTTGCCACACAAGCACAAGGAGTTTAAAGGCTGTTATTTTTTTATTATTTTTAATTAGATTAGGTTTTCCTTGTTTTAGTATAAGTTAAATTACTTTGTCTATCCTTCACCTATAAAAGGATGAAGCCTCCATCATTGTAAGATAGATTTTCTTTGATTTATGAAATATTTAGTGAGTTTGTTTTTGCAAGTGCTGATTACTTGTGCCTTCGAAGTCTTCTTCAACATAAGTTCGACGAGTTCTTGTGAGGGAGATCATCTTCACACTCTTGCTTGCCTAGATAATCGCGTTTATGAGGGTGGGTTAGAGCCGCTTGAGGTTGTTTGCTTAGATAATTGAGTCTAAGAGGGTGCCGAGGACAAAACAACATCAACAATTCACAAGCCATCTTCATCTTCAACCTTCACACCATCTTCCATAATTCCATAAACAAAGCTGGAATTTTCAGATTTGTTTTACCTATCTTCTTCTTCTTAATCTTTTCTCATCTTTTTACTTATATTCTTATTTCTTATCATCTAATCCTTCATCTCGTCTTTCTTTCTTTAAATTTCCAGCCTTGAATCTGAAAAATTCAAGAAAATCCCTTCTCTTTTCTCTTGAATTTTCAGATCTGCCCAAACTTCCTTGATTGAGTCTAGAGCTCCTAGTTCTTGCAACAACTTGATTGAAGGCTTCCAAATCCAAGATTGCGCTACTCTATCAATATGACACCTTTGATACAGGCAATAACGGGAGCGTTCCAGGCCGCGATGGCTGGAGTGCTGGTGCCTGCACCAGCACCAGTTGCTGCTGCTAATTCGGGATTACCCTTAGAACGTTTATGTGGCCTGAGAGGGGTTGAGTTTAGAGGGTTGTCGCCTGAGGCTTCTGAGGAGTGGTTTGCCAGCACGAATCATATTTTTAGATGAGATGGGTTGTTTTGATGCTCATAAGCTGGGATGTGTTGTATCTCTGTTGTAGGGGGATGCGTATAGCTGGTGGACTAAGGTGATTGCAAGTATGAAGGCTGACAATGTAACATGGGAAACCTTCTGGTCTATATTTCGGAAGAAGTATCTTAGAGCTAGATACCAATATGAAAAAAAAACGTGAGTTCATGGCTTTGGTGTAGGGGGATATGTCGGTATCTGAGTATGAGATACAGTTTGTGAGGCTGAGTTAGTATGCTTCTGAGTTGATGCCTGATGAGAGGAGCCGTTGCGACTGCTTTCGTTTTGGATTGACGTATGAGGTTAAGACGTATATGTTAGATGCTGAGTATGTTGATTTTGATGTATTGGTTTTGAGAGCCAAGGATATTGAGCTGAGTTTGGGTTTGAAATCCCGTGCTACAGGATCCGGTCATGGTAAGAGAGCTGCTGATGCTAATGCCGGGGTGGCCGATATAAAAGGCACTATGATCGGAGATATGACCCGAGCTTGGGAGAAGAGGTCAGCTAGGGCAGAGTTCCAGAGGTGGGATGCCCGAGTGTGTTTAGTGTGGGAAGAAGCATTCGGGGGTTTGTTCGAGGATGGATAGAGTTTGCTGGGGTTGTGGATCTCGAGACCATGTTAGACACGATTATCCTCACATTGGACGAGCTGGGCCAGTTCCTGCGCCTGTTGTAGCTAATGTTTGCTGGAGTTGTGGGTCGGCTGATCATGTAAGGCGTGACTGCCCTGTGTTAGCTAGAGGTGCGCATGCTCCTGCACCTGTTGTGGCTGCCCCGAGAGGTCAAGGGCGTGGATGAGGACATTTCCAGTCGAGAGATGGTGGGCGTAGGACTGTGGCACACACCGTTGCTATTCATCCGGAGAAAGGAGATCCCGCGAGGGTGTATGCGCATCGCAAAGGACGCAATGATACCGATGTGATTGCAGGTACCTTTACTTTGCAATCTTTGCCTTTATTTTCTTTGGTTGATTATGGTTCCACCATTCATATATGTTTAGTGAGCATGCACAGTTGCTTGATATATCTGTGGAGATTTTGAATGTTGGGGTTCGAGTAACTAGTTCTTTGGGTGAGATGGTTGTGGTTAGGAAGTTATACCGAATGTGTCCTTTGATGGTGCAAGACCATGTGTTTGTCGTGGATCTGATGGAATTGCCATTCTATGGTTTCGATGTGATTTTGGGGATGGACTAGCTATTCGAGCATAGGGAAGTTATGGATTTTGAAACCAAACGGATATCCTTGCGTCTTGCTGATGTTTATGAAGTTGTGGTGGTTGGCGAGAATGCAAAGTTCCTGTCTAATGTTGTTTCAGCTTTGGGAACAAGTTGAATGTTGGAACATGAATGTCAAACGTATTTGGCCTATGTTATGAATCCTGGATCCAAGGATGTACGTGTGCAGGACATCCGCATAGTTTGTGATTTTTTGGGAGTTTTCCCTGAAGAGTTACCAGGTTACCGCCAAATAGGGAGGTGGAGTTTAGAATTGAGATGTATGTTGATTCGGCACTGGTGTCCATTACGCCATATCGCATGGCACCTAAGGAGTTGAAAGAGTTAAAGACACAACTCCAGAAGTTGCTTGATCGGGGGTTTATTAGACCCAGTGTTTCACCCTGGTGTGCGACGGTGTTATTCGTGAAGAAGAAAGATGGCACAATGAGGATGTGTATCGATTATCGGCAACTGAATAAGTTGACGATTAAGAACAAATATCCTTTGCCGTAGATTGATGATTTGTTCGACCAATTCTGAGGTGCATCAGTATTTTCTAAGATCGACTTGAGATCGAGATATTATCAGCTGAAGGTGAAGGGTGAGGATGTGCCAAAGACTATCTTTCATATGAGGTATGGGCATTACGAGTTCTTAGTGATGTTGTTTGGATTGACCAATGCACCAGCTGCGTTCATGGATATGATGAATCGGGTGTTTCATGAGTTCTTGGACCAATTTGTGGTAGTGTTTATTGATGATATTCTTGTGTACTCGCGTACTGGGAATGATCATGATGAACATTTGTTGATTGTGCTTCAGAGATTATCAGATAATCAGTTATATGCCAAGCTGAGTAAATGTGAATTTTGGTTGAAGGAATTAGTTTTCCTTGGACATATGGTGTCAGCTGAGGGAATCTGTGTGGATCCACAAAAGATTGAGGCTGTGGTGAGTTGGAAGCCACCTAGGTCAGTGACGGAGGTGTGTAGTTTCCTTGGGTTGGCTGGATATTATCACCGGTTGTAGATGGATTTTAGAAGATTGCTGCACCTTTAACCAAGTTGTTGTAGAAGAACGTTCGTTTTGAGTGGACGGAGGATTGTCAGCAAGCTTTTGAAAAGTTAAAGAAGCTTTGACGCAAGCTCCAATCTTGATACAACCCGAGTCGGGAAAGGAGTTTGTGGTATATAGTGATACATCATATGTTAGTTTAGGGTGCGTGTTGATGCAAGGTGGGAAGGTGGTGGCTTATGCATCTAGGCAATTGAAGGTGCACGAGCATAACTATCCTATTCATGATCTTGAGCTTGCCGCGGTGGTGTTTGTGTTAAATATTCGGAGGCATCATCTTTATGGTGAGAAGTGTGTAGTGTACACGGATCACAAAAGTTTAAAGTATTTGATGTCGCAGAAAGAGTTGAATCTTAGGCAGCATCGATGGCTAGAGTTGCTTAAGGATTATGATTTGACCATTGAGTATCATTCGAGTAAAGCAAATGTGGCAGTGGATGTTTTGAGTAGAAAAGCTGTGGTTGAGTTGAGAGCTATGTTTACTCGGTTGAGTGTAACCCGTGATGGAGGCTTGTTAGCCGAGTTGCAGGTGAAGCCATCGCTGTCGCAAATGATAAAGGAGAAACAACCGTATGATGATGAGTTGGTACCTCATGTTAGGGATATTTTGGATGGGAAACCATCGGGTTTTCATTTTAATGATAATGGGGTGTTGTGTTTTAAGGATCAGGTAGTGGTGCCAGGATGAGGAGTTGAGACGTATCATCTTGACCGAGGCTCATTCTAGCCCTTTTGCTATGCATCCCGGTAGTACGAAGATGTATCGGGGTTTGAAGGAGGAGTATTATTGGGTTGGTTTGAAGAAGGATGTGTCTGATTTTGTTGTTAAATGCATAGTGTGTCAGCGTGTTAAGGCTGAGCACCAATTTCCTTCCGGGTTGTTACAACCGTTGAGGATACCAGAATGGAAATGGGAGAGAATCACCATGGATTTTGTGTCGGGGCTACCTTTGACACCGACTAAAAAGGATTCTATCTGGGTGATTGTGGATCGGTTTATGAAGTGTGCACATTTTCTACCGCTGCATACGATGTATACTTTGGATAAATTGGCTGATCTTTACATCGCAGAGGTCGTGAAGTTGCATGGAATGCCTAAGTCGATTGTGTCAGATAGAGATCCGAGGTTTGCAGCAAGGTTCTGGGAATGTTTGCATCGAGCCCTGGGTACTCGGTTGCATTTCAGCATTTCGTATCATCCTCAGATAGATGGACAGTCTGAGCGCGTGATCCAGGACTTTGAGGATATGTTGAGGTGTTGCATTATCGAGTTCCAAGAAACCTAGGAAAAGCGGTTGTCGATGGTGGAGTTCGCTTATAATAACAGCTATTAGACGAGTATTCAAATGGCACCGTATGAGGCCTTAAATGGTAGGAGGTGTCGTACGCCTTTGTGTTGGGCGGAGGTTGGGGAGAAGTATATTTCTATGCCCCATGTTTTGAAAGAAACTAACGAGAAAGTGAAGCTTGTGTCCGAACGCTTAAAAGCGGCATTTGATCGACAAAAATCCTTCACATATTTGAAGCGTAGGGAAGTGGAGTACGTTGTTGGTGACAAAGTGTTTTTGAAGGTTTCACCTTGGAAGAAGGTGATGAACTTTGGGCGTAAAGGGAAGTTGAGTCCGAGGTTTATCAGGCCGTATGAGATTTTGGATCGTGTGGGTCTCATAGCTTATCGGTTGAGGTTACCTTCCGAGTTGGAAAAGATTCATAATGTGTTTCATGTTTCGATGTTGCGAAGGTATCGGCCGGATCCCTCTCATGTTATGCCGATTGAGGATGTTGAGTTGAGGCCGGATCTGACTTATGATGAGGAACCAGTAGAGATCCTTGATACTAGTAGTAAGATTCTACGTGGGAAGACGATAGAGCTCGTTAAAGTGTTATGGCGGCATCGAGGAGTTAAGGAGGCTACTTTGGGAGAGTAAGTCGGACATGAAAAAGCAATTTCCGCATCTTTTTCCTACAGGTAAATTTTGAGGACGAAATTTTGGGCTTAGGAGTTTTGGGGAACGGTTTAGTTGGTCCGGTGGATCGGGATTAGAGATTCGAGTCGGATTTGGGATTTAAATTGGATTAAATATTTTTATTAAAGATAAAAATATGGAAAATAGTCTAAAATCATTATTAAATGTATAAATGATTTTGGTAAAAACAATTTTGGAAAATGAAATTCAGAAATGGGACATTTTGGGATTAGTGACCAAAATGCAAGTTTGCAAAATTGTTTTTAGTGACTATTTTGGAAATGGGTCAAAACTTTGAATCTTTAAGGAGCTATTAATCTAAAAGGGTTTCATCATATTTCTCCCTTTAATTAACTATTTTTAATTATGTTTTAAGAGGTATAAATAAGGAGAGAATTAATTAAACACAATGAAGGCTTTTAAAAGAATCTCGCATAACTAAATTTTGTAACTTCTTTTCTCCCAAATTCTCTCCAGCCAAACATATTTTCCAGCTTCAATTTCTTCAGGTAAAATTAGGATTTCAAAGAGTTTTTGATTTCCAATTGATTTCTAAAGCTTTTTTACATCAAATACTTATTATTTCTACCTTGATTTTCATGGTTTATAAAGCAATTAAGGGGGGAAATCAGCATTGGAGGTAAGGATTCGTTCTTCTCCTCTAATGAAAGGTTCTTTATTGAAATTCCTAAGTTCTTGATCCATGTTATGTGATTTGTATTGGGTTTTGATAAATTAAACTCGAATTTATTAATTAGTTGATGATTTATGATGAAAAATTGTGGAAATTCGTAGTGATATGTTTTTGCTGAGTTAAGGATTGGTTTATAACTTGATTTTGATGTCTAAAATGATTATGAAGTGAGTTTTGATGATAGAATCCCGCAATCTAATGAATCTCTAATTTGTTAGGTTGTTAGTTAAGAGATTTTGAGGTGTTGTGGTTGATTATTGCTTGCTGGGGGTATAATGTTGTTTTAGGTTGTTTTTTGGATGTTAATTGATGTTATTTGAAGGTTAAGATTCGTATTTGTGGGCTGGGTTGAGGTTTTGGGGGAATCGATGATGTTCTCGATTGTTAAGATAGAGTGTTGTAGAGGATTATAGTTGGGTGCTAATAGTTGTTGTGTTGCTGTGAGTTTGGATGCATTGTAAATCATTGGATTCTATGTTATGATATGTTTGAAATAGGGGAAAGTAGTTCGAAAGCGAATCTTGGTGCTGAGGAGTTGCCGAAGGCTTGATTTGACATCGGCAAAGGAGGCGTTGCTTTGTTGATGAGTGAAACGGATAAGAATGGATTTTCAATGATTTGAAAAGGTTTATGGGAGTCTAGACTAGGCTTGATATGCTGGTCCAAGACTCGAAAGTAAGTGAATTGGTTTTTCTCTCTCGTTGTCGGTTGGCAAATGCTTTATGAATGAACTTGTTTGATGAATGTTTACCTTCTGTTTTATGCATGAAATGAGCATAGTTTAATGCTGGAAACTGATGTGAAATGATATTAGATGCATTTGGAAAGTAATGCATGATTTTAAAGAATGTTTGTGAACATGGTTTATGCATGGTTTAATGCATGTTGAGGTGTTATGTTTATAAAAGTGGATTATATTGGCAAGTGATGAATTGAAAATGTTATGGAAATGTTATCAGATATAATTGGCTGGCCATAGGGTTTAAAGTGCACTATAATAAGTCACCCGTGGTTGTAGAGGTTGTACGGGAGGTACTTACTCTGACCATGTGAACCCCAATATTGTTGAGGTGACATTTAGATGGCATTTACTCCAGCCAAGAGCTGTAGAGATTGATGCGTCGAATGTGTTTACTCCAAGTTGGAGGATTAGCCTTGCTAGTGTAGAGGCGGTGTATGGGTTGCACGACTCCATGCCATTGAGCTGCAAGAGATCGCGAGATCTCTTGGGAAATATGTGTATCCGATGTTAACGATGTTAATGATGGTTTCATGGAAATGTTGTTGTTGAGATGGATCACTTGTAAGCCAATATAATGTTTTAAATGTATCATGTTGATAGATTGATTTAGAATAAAGTGTTTACACATGTTTTACTCCTTAAGCTTTGCATATGGGATGTTATGCATGGGAAAGGCTTAAGTAGAGGGAATTGCATATGAGATTATGCTGTGGAGTCCATGATACATGTTGCATATGGTTTAATATGCTGATTTTGTAAAGACTAAGTGAATGTTTTGAAAGAATGACATTATTGTTTTGAAATGGTTTTTAATTGCATTGGATGATGGTTTGTATTTTGAGCGTTTCTCACTAAGCAATGATTGCTTACGCTCTCTTTTATCATCAATGCAGATTGATTGAATGCAAGTGGCCTAGGAAGCAAGGAGGGAATTCCAAGACTTGGATTACCAAAGTATGTTTGAATTTAAGTAGTAATAAAGGCAATGTGGCTTAAATGTTATTGGGAGGGTTTGAGTGGTTACTTCTCCATTTGAGCAAGTTTATATTGTTGCTTTGGACTTGTGATAAACTTGGTTTATTGGATTTTGCACATGGTTCATACTTTGGTTGCTTGAGTATTAGGAAGCATGCCTATAGTTTACCTTTAAAGCATGATGATTGTTTCTTGATGTTTGGTTTATGGTAGTTGATGGTAAATGATCAACGATGATATTATTTGATTGTTAGAAGCATGCTTAAGTGTTAGAATTCCAAAACGAGGCTAAAAACTAGCAAATTATGACGTTACAGGTCAGGACATATCGATACGCTTGTGGCCGTATCAATACAGGTAAGTGTTTCCAGGCACAGTGTATCGATACACGGGGACCGTATTGATACGAGTAAGCACATTTTTAGGCTTAGCGTATCGGTACACGGGTGACCGTATCGATACGGGCGGTTTAAGGCATAGTGTATCGATACACGTGGAGGTGTATCAATACGGTTTTAAGCTACTGAAATCCAAAATTTTGTAAAGGCTCAGGTGTATCGATACACTTGCCCACGTATCGATACAGGTGGCAGTTAAGTTAGTTGAAAGTATGTTTTAAGGTTTATGTTTTCTCTTGTTTTAGTCCCTGAGTGTTATACATGCAATTAAATGAGTTTAAATGATTGTTTTGACTTGAAATTTCACCAGTATGCATGTAATTGGTTCAATTGAGGATTGGAAACTTTAATTGTGAAATTGGTCCTTCAAAATAATGGAAATTATAGTTGGGTCCCTAGGTGTTATGTATGCAATTGGATGAGTTCAGATGATCGTTTTAAGTTGAAATTTGGCTTGTATGCTCGTAACCTGACTAATCGAAGATTTGTAAAGCAAATTACAAGTTAACCCTTTTAGATTTTTAGATTTACGTTTTGGTCCCTATTATTGTAAAGTGACCAATTGGATATCAAATCGATGCCCGATTGGGTTGGGTTTTCACTTGTTGTTTGTATGTACATGTAGGGTAATAACCAGCATCTAGATAAGATAAAAAAAATGGACGTGTTTCCAGAGTTTTCTTCATAGTTTACTTCGGTAAACCTAATGTAGCTTGCGTGGTTCGGTCTTGCGACTAGGCCGGGTCAAGGGGTTACACTGCTCCCTAGAATTGATGACCTCTTTGATCAACTGAAGGATGCTTCTGTGTTTTCCAAGATTGATTTAAGGTCTGGGTACTTCCAAATGAAGGTGAAAGAATGTGATGCGCCTAAAATAGCTTTCCATACAAGATACGTCCACTACGAATTCTTGGTGATGCCCTTTGGGCTAACCAATGCGCCGGCAGCTTTCATGGACCTCATTAATTGGGTTTTTTGACCCTATTTTGATAAGTTTATAGTGGTATTCATTGATGACATCTTGATCTATTCTAAGGACTGAGCTGAGCATCAAGAGCACTTACGTATTGTGCTTCAAACCCCCCGGAAAGAGCAGCTTTACACTAAGTTCAGCAAATGTAAATTCTGGCTCACTGAAGTTTTCTTTCTTGATCACATTGCTTCATCAGCAGGCATCCATGTAGACCCGAAGAAAATCCAAGCCATCTTAGAGTGGAGACCACCGAAGAATGTTGGTTCCTTGGTCTTGCAGGCTATTATAAGAGATTCGTCAAAGGATTTTCTATATTAGCTGCCCTATTGACAAAGTTGTTATGCAAAGAAACCCCATTTGTATGGACTGAAGACCAGCAAAGAAGTTTTGATTAGCATAAACAAGTCCTGACCCATGCACCGGTTCTGACCCAACCTGAGTCCGAAAAGGATTACACTATTTATAGTGATGCATCTCATCTTGAGTTAGGATGTGTTTTAATGCAAGAAGGCAAGGTTATAGCTTATGCTTCACGACAACTAAAGCCACATGAATTAAACTATCCTAATCATGATCTTGAGTTGGCTGCAGTTGTCTTTGCTTTAAAAATCTGACGACATTATCTCTATGGGGAGAAATGCTATTTATTCACCGATCATAAAAGTCTTAAGTATCTCTTGACCCAGAAAGAGTTAAATCTCTAACAACGGAGGTGGATGGAACTCTTGAAAGATTATGATCTTATCATAAAGGTTCAAATCCTTTTGAGACATCAAATATTTCGAACTCTTATGATCCGTGAAAACCACACACTTCTCACCATAAAAGGTAGTGTCGCCAAATCTTCAAGGCAAAAACCACAGGTGCAAGCTCCAAATCATGAGTTGGATAATTGCGCTCATGAACCTTCAACTGCCTTGACGCATAGGCCATAACCTTTCCATCCTACATCAGCACACAACCCAAGCCAACATACATTGCATCATTATAAACCACAAACTCCTTGCCAGATTCCTGTTGAATCAACACAGGAGCATGTGTCAAAACCTCCTTCAACTTCTCAAAACTATGTTGCTAATTCTCCGTCCACAAGAAAGGAACACTCTTCTGCAGCAACTTTGTCAACGGAGCTGTGATACTAGAAAACCCCTCCATAAAATGGTGATAATAACAGTCACCCCAAGAAAACTATGCATCTTCGATACGGTCTTAAGTTGTTTCTAATTGAGAATAGCCTTAATTTTCTGTGGATCAACACGAATACCCTTTCGCAGAAACCACATGTCCAAGAAACATCACCTCCTTAAGCCAAAGCTCACACTTGCTCAACTTAGCATACAACTGATTATCCTTCAATACTTGCAGCACAATCCTTAAATACTGATCATGCTCCTCCTCAGTACGAGAGTACACAAGTATATCATCGATAAAAACCACCATAAACCAATCAAGGTACTCATGGAACACCCTATTAATCATGTCCATGAAAGCCGCTGGGGCATTCGTCAAACCAAACGACATCACCAAAAACTCATAATGCATGTACCTCATACGAAATGTCATCTTATGCACATCCACATCCTTTACCTTCAACTGGTAATACCCCGAACTTAAATCAATTTTTGAAAACACCGCTACCCTACAAAATTGATCAAACAAGTCATCAATCCGTGGCAACAAATATTTATTCTTCACCGTCAACTTATTCAACTGTCGATAATCAATGCACATACGCATCGATCCATCTTTCTTCTTCACAAAAAGAACCAGAGCACCCCAAGGAGAAACACTTGGCCGAATGAACCCATGATCTAACAACTCCTGGATCTGAGACTTTAACTCTTTCAACTCCTTCGGTGCCTTCCGATAAGGAGCAATAGACATTGGAGTTGTACCTTTGTATGTCTCAATACGAAATTCTACCTCCTTATCTGGATGTAAACCCGACAACTCTTTAGGAAAAACTTCTAGATAATCACATACAGCTCGAATGTTTTGCACCCGAACACCCTCGGCTTTCGAATTCATAACAATAGCCAAATAGGCTTGGCAACCATCAAACATCATTCTCTCCGCTTGAGAACCTGACATAACACTGGACAAGAATTTCACATTCTCACCAACCACCACAACTTCATAATCATCGGCCAACTTCAGAGAAATCCTTTTGGACTCACAATCCACCACCGCCTTGTGCTCACTTAACCAATCTATACCCAAGATAACGTCAAAACCATGAAATGGCAACTCCATCAAATCCGTAGCAAATTTATGACCTTGCACTGTCAAAGGACAACGCCTATGCAACCTTCTAGTTGTAACCGTCTCCCTAAAAGAACTAGTTACCAACATGCCAACATCTAACATCTCAACAGGAACATTTAGCAATGATGCATGCTCACTTAAAATATATGAATGAGTAGACCCTAAGTCAATCAAAGAAAACAACGACAAAGATTGCAAGGTGAAAGTACTTGCGATCACATCAGTTTCGTTGCGCCTCTCACGATGAGCATAGATCCGCGCTAGCCCACCATTCTTGGGTTGTACAACAACAGCATAAGCCGCAACTCTCTGACCATCCTCGCGCCTCTAAAAATTACCCATGACACGGCTTTAGCCCCTAGTAGGTATAGCAGCCCAAACTTGTGCGTCACCCACAGCACGAGCATAGTCACGCTTCATGTGACCAAGAGATCCACATATCCAGCAACTCATGGTATTTCCCCAACACTCACCCGTGTGACGTCTACCACAAAGCTCACACTCAGATATAAAATGAACACCTTGGTTACCATGGCCCACACTGCCGCCTCGTCTATGATCCAACTTATGCCTCTTATCACGGAACCTCCTATTCTACTTCCTAAAATTACCAAAATCAGCCCCATGCTTGTTTGAGCTCATGCTTGAACCTTGTCCTGTTACCCTCAAGGACTGCTCAATATCCTTAGCGCGGTTCACAAGCACATATCAAAATCTGTGTAGTCCGCAACCAACATGGATGTTTTGATATCCTTCACCAACCCATAGCAAAACCTGTTGCACCTTTCAAGATCATCTGAAACCAACTCTGAGGCATACCGACTCAAACGGACAAATTTCACCTCATATTCAACCACGAACATGCCACCCTATTCCAAGGCCATAAACTCACGAACATGCCAACCCATAGCGAAACTCACGTTTCCAAGGCCATAAACCCACTAATGATAAGCATCACCATACAACAACGACACGGTGCAACCCAGCTTACGCTCATCATTATAGCCCATCTGATTCAAGATACGAACCGTACTCTCCAACCATCCCTCGGCTGCCTCAGGGCTCAAACCCCTAAACTCAACACCTACCAAACTGTGGAGACGCTCTAAGTGTAACCCTAGATTAACTGCCACAGTAGGTGCCAGTGCCTGTGCATGCACTCCAGCCATCACTGCTTGAAAAGCTCCCGTTATCGCGTGAACTAACTAAGGTCAAATCACCAAACATTGGCACTTGATGAGCCTGGGGTACACCGTCAGCCCCAACCTCAGCAGGCGGAACCAATAGAGGAGGAGGAGGTCAAACGTTAGGGGGATTCTCTTCCTCAACATTATTCTGCCCAACTCCGGTATTACTAGCCATTGAATGTGTCTCATGTCGAGCCATGCTATCAAAAGCATCAAAACACATTATAGTCAGGCTAATATAAGGCAAAGGATCCAAGACCATCTTATAAAACATTTTAAAACCTCGGTAATCGACAATGTGTTCCCAATTCATACCCCAACATGATATAAATCAAACACCAAACATATCAACAATCACCGTGCATAACGAAAAATGATATACAATCATACAACAATATCCCAACCTTTCGTAACCTTGCTCCGATGCCAACAAATGTAACCCCCTTAACTCGACCTAGATGCCCGACCGAACAGAGTGAGCTACATTAGGTTTGTCGAAGCAAACCAGAGAAAGGTTACGAAAAGTAAGTCCATTTTTTTCTCTTTTATCTTGTCTAGATGCAAGTTATTAGTCTTACATGTTCATACTTGCAGCAGGTAAATTTTCATATAAAACAAAGCACGGGAAAACCACCAATTGCATAATATGCGTTCTAGGGACTAAAAATTGAAAAACTGATAATTTTAAGGACCGAAACTGGAATTTTAGTTACCAATCCTTAATTAGTCCATTTTCTAGCTCACATGAAAAATTTCAAGTCAAAATGATCTTCCAATCTTAAACAATTGCATTTACAAAATTTAGGGACCAAAATGAAAGAACCAGAAACCTTCAAGATTCCAAAATAACCAACTTAACAGTAGCCATACTGATACGCTTAATAGTGTTTCGATATGCCCCTGTGATTTCAAAAACTCAGATTCCAGTAGCTAAAACCCGTACCGAAATGCCTGATCGCGTATCGAAACACTTGGCAAAAATGCCTATGACCATATTGAAACACATGCTCGCGTATCGAAACGCTATGCCTCAAAAGACTTATCTGTATCGAAACACCTACTCGCGTATCGAAATGCTATGCCTGAAATGGCCTAGCCATACCAATACGGGGATGCCTGTTTCGATACGCCTGGACCTGTAATGTCCCAAATTGTTGTTTAAACACACTTTAATGGGAACCAAACCACTTTTACATGCTTTAAACACATATACAACATTACCAAAATAAATTTCCCACCAAATCAACACAGAACCATTAACCAAACATGACATTCATAGAAACTTGAAGATCTATAGGCATGCTTCCTAAAACACTTCACCAAACATACCAAGTTCTATAATCAATATTTATCAGCATGTGCAACATGGAAACACAACCAACACAGCATAATAAACTTGCTCAAACCATCACAACATGGAAATCAACAAGGAGGCTCTAGATGCATACCTAAGTAACCAATCATCCACAACTATAAGCAAGGGTTGGCATCAAACTTAACAACATCAAACCATCCTCAAAACCCAGCATAGAAACATACTTAAAATCCATAAGGAAACAGAATCATAACCCCCCAAAACCATGGCGAACATATTGCCTTATTAACCGAAAACACAAACCGAGTTCATACTCAAAATTGCTTTGCCTCTTGGATCACTACACTTTGCCTTTGCTACCCCAAGCCTTAATGCTCTGCATTATTAGGACAAAAAGAGCGTAAGCATACTTGCTTAGTGAGGACGCTCTTAAGACAATGACGCATTAAGACCCTTGAAAACCAACACTAGTTTACAACCATGCTTACGACCTAAGCAAGTTCCAATGGCTCCAAATTGAACATGCATATCGACCATATGCAAAACAATATATATTCCACATGCTTAAATCCCAAAGCATTAAATACAAAACCATGCTTAAATCCCAAAGCATTAAAAACAAAACCATCTTCAATCCCAAAGCATTAAAAATAGATTCAACAATACAATTCTCATATATTGACAATTATAGTGACCTCAGATAGTCGACCCCTATCCTTGATTAGCCGACCGCTAATCTTTAATTAACTGGCCGTTAAGTTTACACATCGGATCTCCCTTAATGACCGACCATCATCAAGACTACCCCATGCCGACCGCATGACTTTACAACCTTTTCGATCGCAAGCTTTACATCAACAAGGGGAATCGACCGCTCAACCTAAGTGATAACAACATAGTCTGAATAGCCAACCGTTATACATCAAGGACTCTTAACCACGATCGATTTTTAGCATATTATAGTGCACTTTATCCTATGGCATGCCAACTATCCGAATGTTTTCTCACCTTGTCACATAGCCAATATGTCATTTACAAAACAATTTACTCACTTTTTTACAATGCATTACACAAGATCCCCACATATGCAAATCACATTGCCATAGCAACATCACATTCCCGACAGGAATAAAATCTAATGCTCCCTAGCATTTAGCATACTTTTCAAACACTGCATATGTACTTAAAATCATGCATTTACAGTAAGTAAAAACTAACCATGTTTACGACTAAAACATGAATCACATATGCTCATATCCGAACCGATATTAAAAAGCAAAGGAGGGAAAACTTACTTCCAAGCTTAGGTAAGTGTTTCAAAATTATCCTAAACTTACAAAACCACTTTCAAACCTTTGAAAGACTTTTAAAACCGTTTCCACTCATCGATTTTACTTCGCCTTGCTTGCTACCGCGAAACAAGCTCCCAGTAAGCCACAAACCACCTCAAGATGCTACGCCTTGATTATCCCCTATTTTGGCCATACAAAACCAGAGGAAACATGCATTAAATTGCATCCAACTCTCTGTTTCAAACCAAAATCCCGTTACTCTCAAGATGCCCACTCAAAACTCATCCAAAATTTACCGAAATCAACCTCAAACACTTCTCAATCTTAACCCATCCATAATATAACGATTCAATACATCAAAATTCATCAAATAACATCTAAAACCCCTTTTTACAACATCCTTTTACTTCCAGCAATGATTAAACTCCAAAAAACCCAAAAACCATTAACTAACAACCTTAAAATTAGATATTCAACCAATTTCGGGATTCCATTGTTAAAAACAACTTATCCACAATATAACACATCCAAAATAAGATTTAAATCAATTAACACTGGAAAAATAGATCCACTTTGAAAATCACAAGATTCCATCAATTAACCCTCAATTAAGCAAAATTCCATAATTAATCAATTAAAATCCATTAGAAAACATATATAAAGAGTCAAGAACTTGGGAATTTCAGTAAAGAACCTTTCATTAGAGGAGAAGAACAAAACTTACCTCCAATGAACGAGTTTCCCCTTCGTTGGATATTTTCCTCTTGAAAAACAATGAGATTCAATAGGATTTTGAGAAAACAAGTTAAAGAAGCATTTAGGAAATCAAAGGATAAAGAAACAAGATTATTACCTTGAATATCTGATAGGAAAAAAGAGTGTTTGACTGAGAGTATTTTGAGAGAAAATATGAGAGAAAGAAAGTTACGTCAAATTGTGATTTGGGAAACTAACTACCTTTTTAACTAAATCTTTATTAATTCCTTTAATTAAAACCCTTTTAAAAATAATCCAAATTAAGAGAAAACTCATATTAGACCAAACTCAGATCGACTCTTTACAAAACAGTCACATTTTAAAAACAGTTTTTAAAAATTGTGTTTTGGTCACTGACAAAATGTCACCCTTCCAAAGCTTATTTTCCAAAATTGTTTTCACCAATATTTTAAATATAGTAAAATAGGATTTTTAAACATTTTTCCATATTTTCATCTTTCAGAAAAATATTTGCTCTCGAATCTGACTCAAATCTCTAACCTGGTCGACCGGACCATTTAACTAGCCTTAAAATCGCTAAGCCCAAAACTAGGGTGTTACAACCCACGGTTCGTATCTCGATTTTGGAGATCAATGCAAGAAGCTTTTGGGAACCAGAGTAAATCTTAGCACTGCCTTTCATTCTTAGTCTGACGGCCAGTCAGAAAGGGTGATTCAGGTTTTGGAAGACATGCTTTGAGCATGCATCATTAACTTCGAAGGTACTTGGGAGAAATCTATACCGCTCATTGAGTTTGCCTGCAATAATAGCTACCAAGCATCGATTCAAATGGCCCCTTATGAGGCACTATACGGTAGAAGATACCGTACTCCCTTGTGTTGGTCTGAACTCGATGAGGGCAAGACATTGGGCCCTGACTTGCTTTGGGAAATTGAAGAACGTGTTACCATCATCCATTATTGTCTCAAGGCTACCTTTGACCGACAGAAGGCCTGTACAGATCTCAGAAGAAGGGATATTCAGTACTTTGTGCGCGAGCAAGTTTTCTTAAAGGTATCTCCGTGGAGGAAGATTCTCAGATTTGTCAAGAAAGGAAAGTTGAGTTCTCAATTCATAGGACCTTTTGAAATCATTAAAAGAGTGGCCCCGTGGCTTATCAGTTATCATTGCCTCTAGACTTGAGCAGAATTTATGACGTCTTCTATGTATCGATGCTCCGTAAGTATCGGTCTGACCCATCACATGTCCTTGAACCTGAGTCTATAGAGATTCAACCAAATCTTTCCTATGAAGAAAAACTGGTGCAGATCCTTGCAAGGGAAGTCAAGAGACTTTGTAGTAAGACAATTTCATTGGTTAAAGTACTCTGGAGAAACCATAGGGTGGAAGAAGCCACGTGGAAACCGTAAGAGACAATAAAAAAGCAATATCCTCACCTCTTCCATTTAGGTAAAATTTGGGGATAAAATTTTTTTAAGGGGGAGAATTGTAACACCCCGAAAACTGGTATAGCCGGGATTAGGTTCTGGTGATTGGAAAACCTATATCGAAAAGTTCCAAGTATTTTATTGGCTTAACTTATGTGGACAAAAACATAGTATTAGACTTTAATTAAGACATTTTTAAGAGACTCTGGACCTAATTGAATTCTTAGAAACAAGTTAGTGACCAAATTGTAAAAATTAAAAATTTAAGGGGTAAAAGTTGAAGTTTGAAAAGATAAAGGACCATCTTTGTAATTACCCCAATTTGAGGTGTGAGTCACATCCTTGCTTGGCTATCTTCACGTGGGAAATACATGGCTTTGGTTAATTTTCATAAGGATGACATAAGGATGTATAAGTGTGTCATAACCATTATGGCTTTTGATTAAGGAATATATTGTTTAAAAATAGGTTTTCCTCAATGGAAGGAAAGCCATCGGATGAATTGGGACTTTTAAAGAATGGATTAAACCATGTCTTATTCTCTAACTTTTAACCGAGACCTTGCTCTCAATCTATCTTCATATTTCTTAAGAAAGCAAGCACTTCTCCATCTTCAACCTAAGCTAACACCTCTATTGGCATCCCTTGAAAGCTTGAGTTTTCTCTAGTTTCTTGTTACCAATTCATAGTCCTCTTGTGGGTTAGGCAAATCCCCTTATCAATTTTGAAATTCCATGGCTAGTTTGTAAGGAATTTCATATGGAAAGATTAGTGAAATAAAAAATATCCTCCATAGCTTCCTAGCTCTTCCTTTTGTTATTGTTAAGAAGTTAGAAAATATGATTGAATCCATTGAAATCATTGTAACCAATTTCCTATGATTTTTGTCTAGCTCACGAAAGGGAGATTGAGGCTCCATCATCTCCTCCAAGAGCTAGCAATGAAGGAATTGCCATCAAGGAATTAAGAATCTGCTAAAAAGGGCTAGGTGAGTGTAATTGAGTCATGGGAATGGCTAGGTGCTTTCCCTATGTCATTTTTCATTGTCATTTACATTGACAAGTAATTTTCCAAGCCATGACTCATATGGACACTTCATGGAAACCATATATGGTAAGGAATTAGAAAACTTGAACATTGAACTCATTGATATGCCATTGAACATTGAACATGACATTAACTACCTTTGAACAAGCATTGGACATTGAATAAGTCATTGACTTCATGGAAAGTATCATGGACCCCTTTAGAAATATCATTGTCATCATTAAAATGAACATTTATTGTTGAATTAGCTATGGACCCTATTAAAGATGTGCATGGACCATTGAACTTGTCATTGATATCATTGAATCATTGTTTCATTGAATCATGGAATCATTGGACCTTGGATTCGAATGGACATTGGATACAATTGGCATGCCATAGAATTCATGAGCTCATTTGGTACGGGTGGACATTGGTCCTAGGCTACGACCTCTCTTTGGCGAGGATGAGGGATGTTTGTATTTTGGTCCTTGGCGAAGAGGAGGGATACGACCACTCATTGATTTCATGGATTTGGTGAGGAGGTGGAATTCATGTATCCATTATCGCATATCGATCCAAGGCATTAAACTATTGAATTACATCGAAAGATGAGCGGTTTTACCAGATGCAAGAATATCAGCAGAATGTCTTCCAATTCTGGATGCGATACAGACGTGTTTGGATCCAGAAATCAATTGGACGTTATTCCTCCATCTCTTAGCTTTCCAATGCCTTTTGAATCACCTCAATCCGATATCGGGAGCTTGAGATACGAATGATTTACTGAAGACAGTGCAGGCTGAAATTTTTATTACAGGAATTTTATGCATGGATGATTTGAATGAATTTGAGCCAAGGAAGAGTTCTTTCATCTTCTACCAAGAGACAAGCAATTGATGGCCATCTTAATTCAGCAAATTCAAGGCATTCAAGGTTGATGTTATCACCATTCAAGTGGGGTTTCAAAATTCATTGAGGAGACATGAAATGAAGGCTGGATGAAACTCACCTTTTTATGACATTCAAGTCATATTAATCAGCTTGGAAGATGAAGAGTTGCACTTAAACTGGACAGCAAGGATGTCTACATTCATCCTTGTCCACATTCATCCCCTTTCTCTTCATATGATAGCAAAACAAGGCAGCCCAAGAGTCCTTCTTAATTTGGACGAAAATATGACTAAATTCAACCTCAATTTGTCTAAACTAATCAGCTTTGAAGATGAGAAGAAAGGACAAAGCATTCATGTGTATTCAAGTGCATTAAGATGAGCATTCATCTTTCTTGTAACACCTTTTCATATTCTGCCTACTTCTACTATAAATAGGCATCTTTAGGATCATTGTAAGACACACTTTGAATATATAAAACATCTTTGAAAGATTGCTTTCATTCTTGTTCTCTTGTGGAACTTTATCGGCTTCAAGTTAGTCTTGTAGTCTTCATCCATTTCCCTTTTGTTTATAGCGTTGGTTCCTAGCTCATCTATAGCTAGTGGGTCACGTTCCATATCCTACCACTTCATTTCCACTTTATTATATTGCTGGTTCCTAACTCTTTATAGTTAGGGGTCACAATCCATCCTTTGAATTTCTTCATCTTAACGCGTAACACCCCATCATCTTCACCTACATTTTCATCTTTTTTTTTTTTCTTCCATAATCACAACTATCACTCTTCCTACACCCCTTCTACATATCTTTCATCCCATTATTTCTATTTCTTATTTATCTATTTCTACTTACATTGTTGTTTGAGTAATTTGAGAATACATTCAAAGCAACTATGAGTTCTTACTAGAATCACGATCGGGCATTCACATATATGATTCAAAACTCATAGTCGAGATCATATCATTTGGTATCAGAGCCTAGGCGATTCAGTAAGCGTATTATTTTCTCTCTCGGGTTAGTAAAAAAATCAAAAAAAAATCAAAAAAAAAAAAAAAAAAAAGGGAGGAGCAATCTATTCTTGTTTAAAAAAAATTACAATACATCATTTCTTATTGCTGAATTACAAATTCCTTTACCTATTCTTAGTAATTCTTTCTTTTTGAAGCCATTATCCTTTTATTATTCATCATTCTCCTACCAAGCTAGAATTGTTTCAGCCCGAAGTCCACGAGACACTTGTAAGCCTTGAGGAAGTTCCCAAAGGACTTGAAAATAAAGCACAGTGGTAAAGGCATGAGTGTGCATTAAGGGAAAAGCCTAACCAGTGAAACACACAGTGTGAGTGCATTTTCTTTGGAGTGGAAAGGTGAGATTTTGTGTTAGTAAGGTTTAATTTCTTTTGTTTCTTTATCTAACATGTCACAAAGATCTGGTCATAGTGGTGAAGGAGTTCCCAATTTGCAAAATCAGGCTATGCTTCAAGCAATGGCCAAAATGATCCAAAACAATTGGAGCCCTAATTGAGCGAATAGACCAGCTTGAAATTTCACAAGCTAATCAGGGTAATGAGGAGTATCTGAAGAAGTTGAAGTAGATGATGTGCAAGATCAAGTATCCCAACATAGCATGGTACAACAAGGCAGAGAGAGCTCGACCACGAGTAGGCGATAATCTCAGCAACATCAAGATTACCATTCCTCCTTTTCAAGGAAGAGCGGATCTGAAACCTATCTTGCATGGGAAAAGAAGGTTGAGCACATTTTTGAGTGCCATAACTATTCAGAGCTTAAAAGGTAAAACTCGCTGCCATTGAGTTTACGGATTATGCACTAATATGGTGGGATCAATTGACATCAAGTAGGAGGCGCAATGGAGAACATCCTATCACTACATGGGATGAAATGAAAGCGGTGATGCGGCGATTCATTCCAACCCACTACCATCGAGTTATTCAACCGTCTTCAAAATCTTTCACAAGGTAACCGAAGTGTTGAAGATTACTACAAAGAGATGGAGGTGTCCATGATTGAGCCAACATCGACGAGGATCGAGAAGCCACAATGGCAAGATTCTAAGCGGGACTAAATCCGGACATTGTGAGCGTGGTCGAGTTGCAACATTATGTGGAGATGGAAGACATGGTGCATATGGCCATGAAAGTGGAAAAACAGCTCAAAAGAAAGGGTGCCCACGATCTTATGGGAGTTCAACATCAAAATGGGGGCAAAGTTCATACAAGAAGACTCCTCCAATACCGTCCCACGAAAAGGAGGACCACGAAAGGAAGTAAGCCCATTGCGAAACCAGCAAGGGTAAGACTACGCTTCTCCAAATCGTTCCGTGACATACAATGTTTTAAGTGTTTGGGGCGTGGACACATTGCAAGCCAATGTCGAAACGCAACACCATGCTTCTTGAGATGATGGAGAAGTTGAATCGGAACAAGAAGAGGATGAGAATGAAGATGTTGCCATCGAAGAAGAAGAATTAGAGTATGGCGTGGAAGGAGAGGTTCTTGTTGTCAAAAGAAGCCTAAGCGTACAATCCGTTGGAGAAATGAACAACGAGAAAATATCTTCCATACTCGTTGCCATGTTGGAGAAAGGTATGCTTTGTTATTATTGATGGTGGTAGTTGCACTAATGTTGCTAGTACCTTAATGGTAGATACACTTGGCAGCAACAACAAAGCATCCACAACCTTATAAGCTACAATGGCTCAGCGATGGAGGAGAACTCAAGGTGACCAAACAAGTTCAATTGTTTTCTCTATTGGGAAGTACAAAGGCAGGTATTATGCGATGTCGTTCCAATGCACATAAGCCATTTATTACTTGGAAGGCCTTGGCAATTTGATGGCGAGTGATCCATGGCGGGTATACCAGCGGTATCGTTCACCCATGAAACAAAGAAGATCACTTTAGCCCCACTTTCTCCAAAACAAATACATGAAGACCAAATTTTATTGAGAGGAAAAATTGAAAAAGCCAAAGAGAGAGACCAAAATGGAGGTAAAAGCAAAGGAGTGTGATCAAAATGAGGAAGGAAAATCAGCATTCTTTCTAAAAGAGAGAGTTGAAAAAGAGTTTAATGACAGCAAAGGAAGCACTTGTGCTCATGTACAGGAAAATTTCTTGAATACTAACTACCTTGATCAAAATTTGCCTGCTTTTGTTGTGTCTTTATTGCAGGAGTTTGATGACCTATTTCGGAGGAAATACCAAGTGGGCTGCCACCTATTCGTGGCATAGAACATCAAATAGACTTTGTTCGGGCCGTCATTCCAAACCGACCAGCGTGCGAAGCAACCCCGAAGAAACTAAGGAGTTGCAAAGGCAAGTATCTGAGTTGATGTCAAAAGGCTACGTGAGGAAAGCCTTAGCCCATGTGCCGTGCGGTTCTACTTGTGCCAAGAAGGATGGAACTTGGCGCATGTGTGTGTGGACTGCCCGGCGGTAAACAAAATTACAGTAAAATATCGTCACCCTATTCCTCGCTTAGATGACATGTTAGATGAGCTTAGTGGTTCTAACCTCTTTTCCAAGATTGATCTTAAAAGTGTTTACCACCAAATCTGAATCTGCGGGAAGGTGATGAGTGGAAAACAGCATTCAAAACTAAGCAAGGCCTTTATGAGTGGTTGGTTATGCCTTTTGGCTTAACTAATGCTCCAAGCACGTTTATGAGGTTAATGAATCATGTTCTTAGGCCATTCTTGGGTAAGTTTTGTGTGGTTTACTTTGATGACATTCTAATCTATAGTAAAACCATGGAAGAACATGTTCAACATTTAAGGTCAGTTTTGCTAGTTTTGAGGAAGGAAAAACTGTTTGCTAACTTACAAAAATGTACATTTTGTCTTGACAGGGTTGTTTTCCTAGGTTTCGTTGTGAGTTCTGAAGGCTTGGAGGTGGACAAAAGAAGGTTAAAGCCATTGAAGAGTGGCCACGACCAGCAAGCATTTCTCAAGTTAGGAGCTTCCATGGACTTGCAGTTTTTATCGAAGATTCGTCCCCAACTTCAGCACCATAGCCGCCCCACTAACAAGTGTTATTAAGAAGAATTCTAAATTCTTTTGGGGAAGATCAGAGAAGTCCTTTAATAGCATTAAAGATTGTTTAATACATGCCCCTTTACTTGCTCTACCTGATTTTAATCTAACTTTTGAAATTGAATGTGATGCATCAGGTGTAGGAATTGGAGCAGTTTTGTCTCAAGGTGGACGTCCTATAGCCTATTTCAGTGAAAAATTAAGTGGAGCTACGGCAATTACCTACCTATGATGACAAGGAGATGTATGCTCTTGTGAGGGCAATGGAAACATGGCAACATTACCTTTGGCCTAAGGAGTTCATCATTCACACTGATCATGAGGCATTGAAACATATCCGGGGCAGCATAAACTCAACAAAGGCATGCCAAATGGGTGGAGTTTCTTGAAACTTTCCCATATGTTATCAAGTACAAGAAAGGTAAGGAGAATATAGTTGCCGATGCATTGTCACGGAGGTATATTCTTTTAAACACTTTGGAATCTAAGTTATTGGGTTTTGTTTTTATTAAAGACTTATATGTCTCTGACTCTGATTTTGGAGAGATTTACAAAGCTTGTGAGAAAAGGTCAATTGAAAAATACTATAAGCATGATGGTTTCCTATTTAAGGAAGGAAGACTATGCATCCCTCAAGGTTCCATGCGTGAATTGCTAACTAAGGAAGCTCATGGAGGAGGATTAATGGGACATTTTGGGATAGCAAAGACTTTGGCTATACTTCAAGAGCACCTATATTGGCCTAAAATGAAGCGAGATGTGGAGAGGTTGTGTGAGCGATGCATCACTTGCAGGAAGGCCAAATCTAAAGTCATGCCACATGGACTTTACACACCACTACCCATACCGGAAGCACCATGGATGGATATTTCAATGGATTTTGTGCTAGGGCTTCCACGTACCAAGAATAACAAAGATTCCATCTTTGTAGTTGTGAATAGATTCTCCAAAATGGCTCATTTCATTCCCTGTAACAAAACTAATGATGCCTCACATATTGCTACTTTGTTTTTCAGGAAATCTTAAGGTTACATGGCATACCAAGAACTATTGTGTCTGATCGGGATGTGAAGTTCTTAAGTCACTTTTGGAGAGCCCTATGGAGTAAGATTGGTACTAAGTTACTATTCTCCACCACTTGCCACCCTCAAGCGGATGGCCAAACTGAAGTAGTGAGTGAACAGTACTTTCTATGTTACTTGATCCATCATTAGGAAGAATTTGAAAACATGGGAGGAGAGTTTACCACATGTGGGTTTGCATACAACCGTTCGATCCATAGTACTACAGGCGCACGCCTTTTGAAGTGGTGTATGGATTCAATCCATTAACACCGATAGACTTATTACCATTACCCGCTGATCAAATTGTGAATAAAGATGGACTTAATAAAGCTGAATTTGTTAGAAGCTTCATCAACAAGTCTTGGGAGAACATTGAAAAAGCGAACCAAGCAATATGAGCAGCAAGCAAATAAGGGTCGTGGCGAATTTCCTTTGAGCCAGGGGATTGGGTGTGGCTGCACATGAGGAAAGAAAGGTTCGGCTCAGCGAAAGTCAAATTAATGCCTCGGGGAGATGGACCATTCCAAATAGTCAAGAAGATCAATGACAATGCCTATCAATTAGATCTTCCAGGTGAGTTTAATGTTAGTGCAACCTTCAATGTTGCTGACCTATCTCCTTATGATGTAGATGACGATTTGGGGACAAATCGCCTTAAAAGGAGGGACTGATATGAGCGTCAATGGCAAACCCAGAGAAGTACCCAGGTGGCCCCATTACTCGAGCAAGGGCCAAGGAGTTCCAAGCAGCCATGGAAAATATGTTTACATCAAGCTTGGGACGTGAAAGAAGAAATAATAAAGGGAGGAACACTTTACTTTGCTTATGCATGAATTTGCATGAGTATTTAAAGTTTGCATAACATTCATTGCATTCAATAAACATGTTGTTCATTAAAGCATGCGTTGCATTTAAACATGTAGTTCATTTAGTTATACACTTCATTTAACTAAGTAGTTCATTGATTAAACTAGTTCATTCAAGATTATTAGTTCATTGAATAAAGTTAGTTCATTAATTAAACTAGTTCATTCATCAAACTAGCTCATTTATTAAACTAACTCTTAATTGTTTACATGCATGTTTTCAATTAAAGATTGAATAAAGTTTACCTTTGTGTCTAGGTGCATGAGGAAGATGAGCGGTTTTACCAGATGCAAGAATATCAGCAGAATGTCTTCCAATTCTGGATGCGATACAGACGTGTTTGGATCCAGAAATCAATTGGACGTTATTCCTCCATCTCTTAGCTTTCCAATGCCTTTTGAATCACCTCAATCCGATATCGGGAGCTTGAGATACGAATGATTTACTGAAGACAGTGCAGGCTGAAATTTTTATTACGGGAATTTTATGCATGGATGATTTGAATGAATTTGAGCCAAGGAAGAGTTCTTTCATCTTCTACCAAGAGACAAGCAATTGATGGCCATCTTAATTCAGCAAATTCAAGGCATTCAAGGTTGATGTTATCACCATTCAAGTGGGGTTTCAAAATTCATTGAGGAGACATGAAATGAAGGCTGGATGAAACTCACCTTTTTATGACATTCAAGTCATATTAATCAGCTTGGAAGATGAAGAGTTGCACTTAAACTGGACAGCAAGGATGTCTACATTCATCCTTGTCCACATTCATCCCCTTTCTCTTCATATGATAGCAAAACAAGGCAGCCCAAGAGTCCTTCTTAATTTGGACGAAAATATGACTAAATTCAACCTCAATTTGTCTAAACTAATCAGCTTTGAAGATGAGAAGAAAGGACAAAGCATTCATGTGTATTCAAGTGCATTAAGATGAGCATTCATCTTTCTTGTAACACCTTTTCATATTCTGCCTACTTCTACTATAAATAGGCATCTTTAGGATCATTGTAAGACACACTTTGAATATATAAAACATCTTTGAAAGATTGCTTTCATTCTTGTTCTCTTGTGGAACTTTATCGGCTTCAAGTTAGTCTTGTAGTCTTCATCCATTTCCCTTTTGTTATAGCGTTGGTTCCTAGCTCATCTATAGCTAGTGGGTCACGTTCCATATCCTACCACTTCATTTCCACTTTATTATATTGCTGGTTCCTAACTCTTTATAGTTAGGGGTCACAATCCATCCTTTGAATTTCTTCATCTTAACGCCAACACCCCATCATCTTCACCTACATTTTCATCTTTTATTTTTTTCTTCTAATCACAACTATCACTCTTCCTACACCCCTTCTACATATCTTTCATCCCATTATTTCTATTTCTTATTTATCTATTTCTACTTACATTGTTGTTTGAGTAATTTCAGAATACATTCAAAGCACTGCAGAGTTCTTACTAGAATCACGATCGGGCATTCACATATATGATTCAAAACTCATAGATCATATCATTTGGTATCAGAGCCTAGACGATTCAGTAAGCGTATTATTTTTTTTCTCTCTCCGGGTTAGTAAAAAAAAAAAAAAAAAAAAAAAAAAAAATCTTAAAGAGGGAGGGAGCAATCTATTCTTGTTTAAAAAAAAATTACAATACATCATTTCTTATTGCTGAATTACAAATTCCTTTACCTATTCTTAGTAATTCTTTCTTTTGAAGCCATTATCCTTTTATTATTCATCATTCTCCTACCAAGCTAGAATTGTTTCAGCCAAGTCCACGAGACACTTGTAAGCCTTGAGGAAGTTCCCAAAAGGACTTGAAAATAAAGCACGAGTGGTAAAAGGCATGAGTGTGCATTAGGGGAAAAGCCTAACCCGAGTGAAACACGAGTGTGAGTGCATTTTCTTTGGAGTGGAAAGGTGAGATTTTGTGTTAGTAAGGTTTAATTTCTTTTGTTTCTTTATCTAACATGTCACAAAGATCTGGTCATAGTGGTGAAGGAGTTCCCAATTTGCAAAATCAGGCTATGCTTCAAGCAATGGCCAAAATGATCCAAGAGCAATTGGAGCCCCTAATTGAACGAATAGACCAGCTTGAAATTTCACAAGCTAATCAGGGTAATGAGGAGTATCCTCAAGAAGTTGAAGTAGATGATGTGCAAGATCAAGTATCCCAACATAGCATGGTACAACAAGGCCAGAGAGCTCGACCACGAGTAGACGATAATCTCAGCAACATCAAGATTACCATTCCTCCTTTTCAAGGAAGAACGGATCCTGAAACCTATCTTGCATGGGAAAAGAAGGTTGAGCACATTTTTGAGTGCCATAACTATTCAGAGCTTAAAAAGGTAAAACTCGCTGCCATTGAGTTTACGGATTATGCACTAATATGGTGGGATCAATTGACATCAAGTAGGAGACGAATGGAGAACATCCTATCACTACATGGGATGAATGAAAAAGTGATGATGAAGGCGATTCATTCCAACCCACTACCATCGAGAGTTATTCAACCGTCTTCAAAATCTTTCACAAGGTAAACCAAGTGTTGAAGATTACTACAAAGAGATGGAGGTGTCCATGATTCGAGCCAACATCGACGAGGATCGAGAAGCCACAATGGCAAGATTCCTAGCGGGACTAAATCCGACATTGCGTAACGGGTCGAAGTTGCAACATTATGTGGAGATGGAAGACATGGTGCATATGGCCATGAAAGTGGAAAACAGCTCAAAAGAAAGGGTGCCACACGATCTTATGGGAGTTCAACATCAAAATGGGGGCAAAGTTCATACAAGAAGACTCCTCCAATACCGCCCCACGAAAAGGAGAGGACCACCGAAAGGAAGTAAGCCCATTGTCAAAACCAGCAAGGGTAAGACTACCGCTACTCCAAATCGCTCCCGTGACATACAATGTTTTAAGTGTTTGGGGCGTGGACACATTGCAAGCCAATGTCCGAACCGCAACACCATGCTTCTTCGAGATGATGGAGAAGTTGAATCGAACAAGAAGAGGATGAGAATGAAGATGTTGCCATCAAGAAGAAGAATTAGAGTATGGCGTGGAAGGAGAGGTTCTTGTTGTCAAAAGAAGCCTAAACGCATAATCCGTTGGAGGAAATGAACAACGAGAAAATATCTTCCATACTCGCTGCCATGTTGGAGGAAAGGTATGCTTTGTTATTATTGATGGTGGTAGTTGCACTAATGTTGCTAGTACCTTAATGGTAGATACACTTGGCTTGGCAACAACAAAGCATCCACAACCTTATAAGCTACAATGGCTCAACGATGGAGGAGAACTCAAGGTGACCAAACAAGTTCGAATTGTTTTCTATTGGGAAGTACAAAGACGAGGTATTATGCGATGTCGCTCCAATGCACGCAAGCCATTTATTACTTGGAAGGCCTTGGCAATTTGATAGGCGAGTGATCCATGACGGGTATACCAACCGTATACGCTCACCCATGAAGCAAAGAAGATCACTTTAGCCCCACTTTCTCCAAAACAAATACATGAAGACCAAATTTTATTGAGAGGAAAAAATTGAAAAAGCCAAAGAGAGAGAGACCAAAATGGAGGTAAAAGCAAAGGAGTGTGATCAAAATGAGGGAAGGAAAATCAGCATTCTTTCTAAAGAGAGAGAGTTGAAAAAGAGTTTAATGACAGCAAAGGAAGCACTTGTGCTCATGTACAAGGAAAATTTCTTGAATACTAACTACCTTGATCAAAATTTGCCTGCTTTTTTTGTTGTGTCTTTATTGCAGGAGTTTGATGACCTATTTCCGGAGGAAATACTATGGGCTGCCACCTATTCGTGGCATAGAACATCAAATAGACTTTGTTCCCTGAGCCGCCATTCCAAACCGACTAGCGCATCAAGCAACCCCAAGAAACTAAGGAGTTGCAAAGGCAAGTATCTGAGTTGATGTCAAAAGGCTACGTGAGGGAAAGCCTTAGCCCATGTGCCGCGGCCGGTTCTACTTGTGCCAAAGAAGGATGGAACTTGGCGCATGTGTGTGGACTGCCGAGCGGTAAACAAAATTACGGTAAAGTATCACACCCTATTCCTCGCTTAGATGACATGTTAGATGAGCTTAGTGGTTCTAACCTCTTTCCAAGATTGATCTTAAAAGTGGTTACCACCAAATACGAATGCGGAAGGTGATGAGTGGAAAACAGCATTCAAAACTAAGCAAGGCCTTTATGAGTGGTTGGTTATGCCTTTTGGCTTAACTAATGCTCCAAGCACGTTTATGAGGTTAATGAATCATGTTCTTAGGCCATTCTTGGGTAAGTTTTGTGTGGTTTACTTTGATGACATTCTAATCTATAGTAAAACCATGGAAGAACATGTTCAACATTTAAGGTCAGTTTTGCTAGTTTTGAGGAAGGAAAAACTGTTTGCTAACTTACAAAAATGTACATTTTGTACTGACAGGGTTGTTTTCCTAGGTTTCGCTGTGAGTTCTCAAGGCTTTGAGGTGGACAAAGAGAAGGTTAAAGCCATTGAAGAGTGGCCACGACCAGCAAGCATTTTCAAGTTAGAGCTTCCATGGACTTGCAAGTTTTTATCAAGATTCGCCCCCAACTTCAGCACCATAGCCGCCCCACTAACAAGTGTTATTAAGAAGAATTCTAAATTCTTTTGGGGGAAGATCAAGAGAAGTCCTTTAATAGCATTAAAGATTGTTTAATACATGCCCCTTTACTTGCTCTACCTGATTTTAATCTAACTTTTGAAATTGAATGTGATGCATCAGGTGTAGGAATTGGAGCAGTTTTGTCTCAAGGTGGACGTCCTATAGCCTATTTCAGTGAAAAATTAAGTGAGCTACGCTTAATTACCCTACCTATGACAAGGAGATGTATGCTCTTGTGAGGGCAATGGAAACATGGCAACATTACCTTTGGCCTAAGGAGTTCATCATTCACACTGATCATGAGGCATTGAAACATATCCGGGGCAGCATAAACTCAACAAAAGGCATGCCAAATGGGTGGAGTTTTTGAAACTTTCCCATATGTTATCAAGTACAAGAAAGGTAAGGAGAATATAGTTGCCGATGCATTGTCACGGAGGTATATTCTTTTAAACACTTTGGAATCTAAGTTATTGGGTTTTGTTTTTATTAAAGACTTATATGTCTCTGACTTGATTTTGGAGAGATTTACAAAGCTTGTGAGAAAAGGTCAATTGAAAAATACTATAAGCATGATGGTTTCCTATTTAAGGAAGGAAGACTATGCATCCTCAAGGTTCCATGCGTGAATTGCTAACTAAGGAAGCTCATGGAGGAGGATTAATGGGACATTTTGGGATAGCAAAGACTTTGGCTATACTTCAAGAGCACCTATATTGGCCTAAAATGAAACGAGATGTGGAGAGGTTGTGTGAGCGATGCATCACTTGCAGGAAGGCCAAATCTAAAGTCATGCCACATGGACTTTACACACCACTACCCATACCGAAGCACCATGGATGGATATTTCAATGGATTTTGTGCTAGGGCTTCCACGCATTAAGAATAACAAAGATTCCATCTTTTGTAGTTGTGGATAGATTCTCCAAAATGGTTTCATTTCATTCCCTGTAATAAAACTAATGATGCCTCACATATTGCTACTTTGTTTTTCAGGGAAATCTTAAGGTTACATGGCATACCAAGAACTATTGTGTCTGATCGGGATGTGAAGTTCTTAAGTCACTTTTGAGAGCCCTATGGAGTAAGATTGGTACTGTTACTATTCTCCACCACTTGCCACCTCAAACGGATGGCCAAACTGAAGTGGTGAACCGAGTACTTTCTATGTTACTCGATCCATCATTAGGAAGAATTTGAAAACATGGGAGGAGAGTTTACCACATGTGGAGTTTGCATACAACCGCTCGATCCATAGTACTACAGGGCGACGCTTTTTGAAGTGGTGTATGGATTCAATCCATTAACACCGATAGACTTGTTACCATTACCCGCTGATCAAATTGTGAATAAAGATGGACTTAATAAAGCTGAATTTGTTAAGAAGCTTCATCAACAAGTGCGGGAGAACATTGAAAACGAACCAAGCAATATGAGCAGCAAGCAAATAAGGGTCGAAGTTTAATTTCCTTTGAGCCAGGGGATTGGGTGTGGCTGCACATGAGGAAAGAAAGGTTCCTGCCAACGAAAGTCCAAATTAATGCCTCGGGAGATGGACCATTCCAATAGTCAAGAAGATCAATGACAATGCCTATCAATTAGATCTTCCAGGTGAGTTTAATGTTAGTGCAACCTTCAATGTTGCTGACCTATCTCCTTATGATGTAGATGACGATTTGGGACAAATCGCTTTAAAGAGGGAGGGACTGATATGAACGCCAATGGCAAAGACCCAGAGAAGTACCCAGGTGGCCCCATTACTCGAGCAAGGGCCAAGGAGTTCCAAGCAGCCATGGAAAATATGTTTACATCAAGCTTGGGACGTGAGAAAGAAGAAATAATAAGGAGGAACACTTTACTTTGCTTATGCATGAATTTGCATGAGTATTTAAAGTTTGCATAACATTCATTGCATTCAATAAACATGTTGTTCATTAAAGCATGCGTTGCATTTAAACATGTAGTTCATTTAGTTATACACTTCATTTAACTAAGTAGTTCATTGATTAAACTAGTTCATTCAAGATTATTAGTTCATTGAATAAAGTTAGTTCATTAATTAAACTAGTTCATTCATCAAACTAGCTCATTTATTAAACTAACTCTTAATTGTTTACATGCATGTTTTCAATTAAAGATTGAATAAAGTTTACCTTTGTGTCTAGGTGCATGAGGGAAGATGAAACGGTTTTACCAGATGCAAGAATATCAGCAGAATGTCTTCCATTCTGGATGCGATACAGACGTGTTTGGATCCAGAAATCAATTGACGTTATTCCTCCATCTCTTAGCTTTCCAATGCCTTTTGAATCACCTCAATCCGATATCGAGCTTGAGATATTTAATGATTTATCAAGACAGTGCAGGCTGAAATTTTTATTACGGGAATTTTATGCATGGATGATTTGAATGAATTTGAGCCAAGGAAGAGTTCTTTCATCTTCTACCAAGAGACAAGCAATTGATGGCCATCTTAATTCAGCAAATTCAAGGCATTCAAGGTTGATGTTATCACCATTCAAGTGGGGGTTTCAAAATTCATTGAGGAGACATGAAATGAAGGCTGATGAAACTCACCTTTTATGACATTCAAGTCATATTAATCAGCTTGAAGATGAAGAGTTGCACTTAAACTGACAGCAAGGATGTCTACATTCATCCTTGTCCACATTCATCCCCTTCTTCTTCATATGATAGCAAAACAAGGCAGCCCAAGAGTCCTTCTTAATTTGGACGAAAATATGACTAAATTCAACCTCAATTTGTCTAAACTAATCAGCTTTGAAGATGAGAAGAAAGGACAAAGCATTCATGTGTATTCAAGTGCATTAAGATGAGCATTCATCTTTCTTGTAACACCTTTTCATATTCTGCCTACTTCTACTATAAATAGGCATCTTTAGGATCATTGTAAGACACACTTTGAATATATAAAACATCTTTGAAAGATTGCTTTCATTCTTGTTCTCTTGTGGAACTTTATCGCTTCAAGTTAGTCTTGTAGTCTTCATCCATTTCTTTTTGTTATAGCGCTGGTTCCTAGCTCATCTATAGCTAGTGGGTCACGCTCCATATCCTACCACTTCATTTCCACTTTATTATATTGCTGGTTCCTAACTCTTTATAGTTAGGGGGTCACAATCCATCCTTTGAATTTCTTCATCTTAACGCCAACACCCCATCATCTTCACCTACATTTTCATCTTTTTTTTTTTTTTTCTTCCATAATCACAACTATCACTCTTCCTACACCCCTTCTACATATCTTTCATCCCATTATTTCTATTTCTTATTTATCTATTTCTACTTACATTGTTGTTTGAGTAATTTCAGAATACATTCAAAGCATCGCAGAGTTCTTACTAGAATCACGATCGGGCATTCACATATATGATTCAAAACTCATAGTCGAGATCATATCATTTTGCATCAGAGCCTAGACGATTCAGTAAGCGTATTATTTTTTTCTCTCCCGGTTAGTAAAAAAAAAAAAAAAAAAATCAAAAAAAATCTTAAAGAGGGAGGGAGCAGTCTATTCTTGTTTAAAAAAATTACAATACATCATTTCTTATTGCTGAATTACAAATTCCTTTACCTATTCTTAGTAATTTTTTCTTTTGAAGCCATTATCCTTTATTATTCATCATTCTCCTACCAAGCTAGAATTGTTTCAGCCAAGTCCACGAGACACTTGTAAGCCTTGAGGAAGTTCCCAAAAAGGACTTGAAAATAAAGCACGAGTGGTAAAAGGCATGAGTGTGCATTAAGGGGAAAAGCCTAACCTGAGTGAAACACGAGTGTGAGTGCATTTTCTTTGGAGTGGAAAGGTGAGATTTTGTGTTAGTAAGGTTTAATTTTTTTTGTTTTTTATCTAACATGTCACAAAGATCTGGTCATAGTGGTGAAGGAGTCCCAATTTGCAAAATCAGGCTATGCTTCAAGCAATGGCCAAAATGATCCAAGAGCAATTGAGCCCCTAATTGAACGAATAGACCAGCTTGAAATTTCACAAGCTAATCAGGTAATGAGGAGTATCCTCAAGAAGTTGAAGTAGATGATGTGCAAGATCAAGTATCCCAACATAGCATGGTACAACAAGGCCAGAGAGCTCGACCACGAGTAGACGATAATCTCAGCAACATCAAGATTACCATTCCTCCTTTTCAAGGAAGAACGGATCCTAAACCTATCTTGCATGGGAAAAGAAGGTTGAGCACATTTTTGAGTGCCATAACTATTCAGAGCTTAAAAAGGTAAAACTCGCTGCCATTGAGTTTACGGATTATGCACTAATATGGTGGGATCAATTGACATCAAGTAGGAGACGAATGGAGAACATCCTATCACTACATGGGATGAAATGAAAGCGGTGTGATGAAGGCGATTCATTCCAACCCACTACCATCGAGAGTTATTCAACCGCCTTCAAAATCTTTCACAAGGTAAACCAAGTGTTGAAGATTACTACAAAGAGATGGAGGTGTCCATGATTCGAGCCAACATCGACGAGGATCGAGAAGCCACAATGGCAAGATTCCTAGCGGGACTAAATCCGACATTGCGTAACGTGGTCGAAGTTGCAACATTATGTGGAGATGGAAGACATGGTGGCATATGGCCATGAAAGTGGAAAACAGCTCAAAAGAAAGGGTGCCACACGATCTTATGGGAGTTCAACATCAAAATGGGGGCAAAGTTCATACAAGAAGACTCCTCCAATACCGCCCCACTAAAAAGGAGGACCACCGAAAGGAAGTAAGCCCATTGTCAAAACCAGCAAGGGTAAGACTACCGCTACTCCAAATCGCTCCCGTGACATACAATGTTTTAAGTGTTTGGGGCGTGGACACATTGCAAGCCAATGTCCGAACGCAACACCATGCTTCTTCGAGATGATGGAGAAGTTGAATCGAACAAGAAGAGGATGAGAATGAAGATGTTGCCATCAAGAAGAAGAATTAGAGTATGGCGTGGAAGGAGAGGTTCTTGTTGTCAAAAGAAGCCTAAACGCATAACCGTTGGAGGAAATGAACAACGAGAAAATATCTTCCATACTGCTGCATGTTGGAGGAAAGGTATGCTTTGTTATTATTGATGGTGGTAGTTGCACTAATGTTGCTAGTACCTTAATGGTAGATACACTTGGCTTGGCAACAACAAAGCATCCACAACCTTATAAGCTACAATGGCTCAACGATGGAGGAGAACTCAAGGTGACCAAACAAGTTCGAATTGTTTTCTATTGGGAAGTACAAAGACGAGGTATTATGCGATGTCGCTCCAATGCACGCAAGCCATTTATTACTTGGAAGGCCTTGGCAATTTGATAGGCGAGTGATCCATGACGGGTATACCAACCGTATACGCTCACCCATGAAGCAAAGAAGATCACTTTAGCCCCACTTTCTCCAAAACAAATACATGAAGACCAAATTTTATTGAGAGGAAAAAATTGAAAAAGCCAAAGAGAGAGAGACCAAAATGGAGGTAAAAGCAAAGGAGTGTGATCAAAATGAGGGAAGGAAAATCAGCATTCTTTCTAAAGAGAGAGAGTTGAAAAAGAGTTTAATGACAGCAAAGGAAGCACTTGTGCTCATGTACAAGGAAAATTTCTTGAATACTAACTACCTTGATCAAAATTTGCCTGCTTTTGTTGTGTCTTTATTGCAGGAGTTTGATGACCTATATTTCCGGAGGAAATACTATGGGCTGCCACCTATTCGTGGCATAGAACATCAAATAGACTTTGTTCCCTGAGCCGCCATTCCAAAACCGATTAGCGCATCAAGCAACCCCAAGAAACTAAGGAGTTGCAAAGGCAAGTATCTGAGTTGATGTCAAAAGGCTACGTGAGGGAAAGCCTTAGCCCATGTGCCGCGGCCGGTTCTACTTGTGCCAAAGAAGGATGGAACTTGGCGATGTGTGTGGACTGCCGAGCGGTAAACAAAATTACGGTAAAGTATCACACCCTATTCCTCGCTTAGATGACATGTTAGATGAGCTTAGTGGTTCTAACCTCTTTCCAAGATTGATCTTAAAAGTGGTTACCACCAAATACGAATGCGGAAGGTGATGAGTGGAAAACAGCATTCAAAACTAAGCAAGGCCTTTATGAGTGGTTGGTTATGCCTTTTGGCTTAACTAATGCTCCAAGCACGTTTATGAGGTTAATGAATCATGTTCTTAGGCCATTCTTGGGTAAGTTTTGTGTGGTTTACTTTGATGACATTCTAATCTATAGTAAAACCATGGAAGAACATGTTCAACATTTAAGGTCAGTTTTGCTAGTTTTGAGGAAGGAAAAACTGTTTGCTAACTTACAAAAATGTACATTTTGTACTGACAGGGTTGTTTTCCTAGGTTTCTGTGTGAGTTCTCAAGGCTTGAGGTGGACAAAGAGAAGGTTAAAGCCATTGAAGAGTGGCCACGACCAGCAAGCATTTTCAAGTTAGAGCTTCCATGGACTTGCAAGTTTTTATCAAGATTCGTCCCCAACTTCAGCACCATAGCCGCCCACTAACAAGTGTTATTAAGAAGAATTCTAAATTCTTTTGGGGGGAAGATCAAGAGAAGTCCTTTAATAGCATTAAAGATTGTTTAATACATGCCCCTTTACTTGCTCTACCTGATTTTAATCTAACTTTTGAAATTGAATGTGATGCATCAGGTGTAGGAATTGGAGCAGTTTTGTCTCAAGGTGGACGTCCTATAGCCTATTTCAGTGAAAATTAAGTGGAGCTACGCTTAATTACCCTACCTATGACAAGGAGATGTATGCTCTTGTGAGGGCAATGGAAACATGGCAACATTACCTTTGGCCTAAGGAGTTCATCATTCACACTGATCATGAGGCATTGAAACATATCCGGGGCAGCATAAACTCAACAAAAGGCATGCCAATGGGTGGAGTTTTTGAAACTTTCCCATATGTTATCAAGTACAAGAAAGGTAAGGAGAATATAGTTGCCGATGCATTGTCACGGAGGTATATTCTTTTAAACACTTTGGAATCTAAGTTATTGGGTTTTGTTTTTATTAAAGACTTATATGTCTCTGACTTGATTTTGGAGAGATTTACAAAGCTTGTGAGAAAAGGTCAATTGAAAAATACTATAAGCATGATGGTTTCCTATTTAAGGAAGGAAGACTATGCATCCTCAAGGTTCCATGCGTGAATTGCTAACTAAGGAAGCTCATGGAGGAGGATTAATGGGACATTTTGGGATAGCAAAGACTTTGGCTATACTTCAAGAGCACCTATATTGGCCTAAAATGAAACGAGATGTGGAGAGGTTGTGTGAGCGATGCATCACTTGCAGGAAGGCCAAATCTAAAGTCATGCCACATGGACTTTACACACCACTACCCATACCGAAGCACCATGGATGGATATTTCAATGGATTTTGTGCTAGGGCTTCCACGCATTAAGAATAACAAAGATTCCATCTTTGTAGTTGTGATAGATTCTCCAAAATGGCTCATTTCATTCCCTGTAATAAAACTAATGATGCCTCACATATTGCTACTTTGTTTTTCAGGGAAATCTTAAGGTTACATGGCATACCAAGAACTATTGTGTCTGATCGGGATGTGAAGTTCTTAAGTCACTTTTTGAGAGCCCTATGGAGTAAGATTGGTACTAAGTTACTATTCTCCACCACTTGCCACCTCAAACGGATGGCCAAACTGAAGTGGTGAACCGAGTACTTTCTATGTTACTTCGATCCATCATTAGGAAGAATTTGAAAACATGGGAGGAGAGTTTACCACATGTGGAGTTTGCATACAACTGCTCGATCCATAGTACTACAGGGCGACGCTTTTTGAAGTGGTGTATGGATTCAATCCATTAACACCGATAGACTTGTTACCATTACCCGCTGATCAAATTGTGAATAAAGATGGACTTAATAAAGCTGAATTTGTTAAGAAGCTTCATCAACAAGTGGGGAGAACATTGAAAACGAACCAAGCAATATGAGCAGCAAGCAAATAAGGGTCGAAGTTTAATTTCCTTTGAGCCAGGGGATTGGGTGTGGCTGCACATGAGGAAAGAAAGGTTCCTGCCCAACGAAAGTCCAAATTAATGCCTCGGGAGATGGACCATTCCAAATAGTCAAGAAGATCAATGACAATGCCTATCAATTAGATCTTCCAGGTGAGTTTAATGTTAGTGCAACCTTCAATGTTGCTGACCTATCTCCTTATGATGTAGATGACGATTTGGGGACAAATCGCTTTAAAGAGGGAGGGACTGATATGAACGCCAATGGCAAAGACCCAGAGAAGTACCCAGGTGGCCCCATTACTCGAGCAAGGGTCAAGGAGTTCCAAGCAGCCATGGAAAATATGTTTACATCAAGCTTGGGACGTGAGAAAGAAGAAATAATAAGGGAGGAACACTTTACTTTGCTTATGCATGAATTTGCATGAGTATTTAAAGTTTGCATAACATTCATTGCATTCAATAAACATGTTGTTCATTAAAGCATGCGTTGCATTTAAACATGTAGTTCATTTAGTTATACACTTCATTTAACTAAGTAGTTCATTGATTAAACTAGTTCATTCAAGATTATTAGTTCATTGAATAAAGTTAGTTCATTAATTAAACTAGTTCATTCATCAAACTAGCTCATTTATTAAACTAACTCTTAATTGTTTACATGCATGTTTTCAAATAAAAAGATTGAATAAAGTTTACCTTTGTGTCTAGGTGCATGAGGGAAGATGAACGGTTTTACCAGATGCAAGAATATCAGCAGAATGTCTTCCATTCTGGATGCGATACAGACGTGTTTGGATCCAGAAATCAATTGACGTTATTCCTCCATCTCTTAGCTTTCCAATGCCTTTTGAATCACCTCAATCCGATATCGGGAGCTTGAGATATTTAATGATTTACTGAAGACAGTGCAGGCTGAAATTTTTATTACGGGAATTTTATGCATGGATGATTTGAATGAATTTGAGCCAAGGAAGAGTTCTTTCATCTTCTACCAAGAGACAAGCAATTGATGGCCATCTTAATTCAGCAAATTCAAGGCATTCAAGGTTGATGTTATCACCATTCAAGTGGGGTTTCAAAATTCATTGAGGAGACATGAAATGAAGGCTGGATGAAACTCACCTTTTATGACATTCAAGTCATATTAATCAGCTTGGAAGATGAAGAGTTGCACTTAAACTGGACAGCAAGGATGTCTACATTCATCCTTGTCCACATTCATCCCCTCTCTTCATATGATAGCAAAACAAGGCAGCCCAAGAGTCCTTCTTAATTTGGACGAAAATATGACTAAATTCAACCTCAATTTGTCTAAACTAATCAGCTTTGAAGATGAGAAGAAAGGACAAAGCATTCATGTGTATTCAAGTGCATTAAGATGAGCATTCATCTTTCTTGTAACACCTTTTCATATTCTGCCTACTTCTACTATAAATAGGCATCTTTAGGATCATTGTAAGACACACATTTTGAATATATAAAACATCTTTTGAAAGATTGCTTTCATTCTTTGTTCTTTGTGGAACTTTATCGAATTTCAAGTTAGTCTTGTAGTCTTCATCCATTTCCTTTGTTATAGCGTTGGTTCCTAGCTCATCTATAGCTAGTGGGTCACGCTTCCATATCCTACCACTTCATTTCCACTTTATTATATTGCTGGTTCCTATCTTTATAGTTAGGGGGTCACAATCCATCCTTTGAATTTCTTCATCTTAACGCCAACACCCCATCATCTTCACCTACATTTTCATTTTTTTATTTTTTTCTTCCATAATCACAACTATCACTCTTCCTACACCCTTCTACATATCTTTCATCCCATTATTTCTATTTCTTATTTATCTATTTCTACTTACATTGTTGTTTGAGTAATTTCAAACGAATATCTTTTCGATCTCCGTTATTGTTCCGGTAATGCCTTCCAACCCGATTCTCTACCGGGACGGGAAGGGGTGTTATAGAGAATTTCTTTTTTTGAGTACACTGGCATCTACACTCGTCCTTGGAAGTATCGTGAAGAAGATGCCTCTCTAGGTGGGGTTAGTTGTAACACCCTTTTTCTCGTATTTGTGACCAAACACGAGTCGATGATGTTACAAAACATGTTTAAACAATTTTCACCACAACAAACCAAACTGGCAGCCAACACTGTCTATAAACAAAAAAATTTAAAAATTTTTGTAAGCTTTAAAATTTCATTTGGAAAAAATTCTAGATTCATCAGGCTATCAATCCATATAAATTAGAGAGCTTAACTCATGGCACACAAGTGCAGAAAATTCGTTAAACATGCACTACAGTACAAATCTGCTGTCTAAAAATTCTGACCTTGCATCGAATAAAAATTCATAACGTTTTACACTGAACTCGAAATCAATCACCGTTTGTTTTAAAAGAAACTAGACTCAATTCTTAGTTCATACATAAAATCTCATTTTCTAATTCAATCTACGGAATTTATAGCAATTTTTCAAACCTACTGCCCAAAACAGAGTTTCTGGACAGCCTCAACTTGTTTCCAATATAAATTAACTAACTAGTCAATAATCATATTTTAGTTAAAAATATAACCAAATAATGAGTAGTTTAATGTCTCCTTTACACAAAATATATAAAATCATTATTATACATGCCACTACGCAAAATATGATATCGAATGTCAAAGCATTACTAAGATAACCTGTGATTTCCCTTCGAACTCGGGATGATGCCAAAACGTTCCTGCTTACGAACCACGTGATCAACCTACTTGTGCACAGACATAATACACACGCTAAGCATAACTTAGTGAGGCATTATAAGTAATCGTAAAATCAACTAATAGAATAAATGAAAACATGGGTAAGGTCATAATAAATCTTCTTTTAGTTCAAAATCATCATATATAAGAGAATGGTGATTATCATGTACTTTAACTTTGTAATTAGCCCAAGAATTGTATAAAGATAAACTAAAGTAGGCAAGGTCTGTACTCATTGGGTACTGATCATCAAAGTGACGATAAACATATAGACAGATAAGTGTCGGCATCATATAGGTACATAAGTGCTGATAAACATATAGGATCCGAAGATCGGTGTGTAGCTACACGTAGTCCTTGACTACTGGACCTCTAATGGCATCCCACTATACTGTAACTCTCTATCATTACTTGGGCAATAAAACCATATCATATATTTGTAAATCATCATGTATAAACAATTCACATATCACCATTATTTGATAACAAATTGCCATAACAAAACATAATAGAGCAGTTCATACCCTATTATGTACTAACCTTTTTCTTTGCCTGTAAAACATCATATAACTTATACAAAAACCATGTTATCATTTTAATAAAATCAAGCAAATAGAATTATTGAAATTAATCAAAACATATTCTGAAACATATGAATGCACTCACCTTATATGCCTTACTAGCTACTAATACCAAAACATATCTATTATGAAACTCCTTCTTTGTCCTTCAACTTGTTTCGATCACAAGCTTGCTTGTTATCTGTATGTATATTAAATACATAACACAAGCAATTTTTTAGTACATACTCATACTATACAAATAATGGAAAGTAAGTAAAATAACTATCCATTATACATAGCTTGATTCCAATAAAACTTCCTATATTCGAATCACATTTCTTTACACTTTTCCATAACTCTTCAACTTTCTCCAAAATACCCAATTTAGTCACTAAGGACTCTTTTGAGCTTCTGACCATCATTTTCGAATTTAATCCTTTCATTTCTCATTCTTATGCTTTAAGACCCAAACTTTAGAAATTTACATATTGGTCCTCAAGATTACCGAAAATTCTAAAATGGTCCCAAAGTCAATATAAACTTCAAAATCACCATTCCAATCATTTAACTTAATTTTCTAATATAACATACATAAAAACAAGCTTGACAATCAAGTCCCTAAACTTTCCAAAATTTACATTTTGGTCCCTAATGCAAAATAATTAGGGATTTTCATATCAAAAAACTTATACCATCATAAACCATTCTTCCTTCAATCATGTCCCTAAATTCCAAACTTGACATAAACCCTAAACTTCCATCTTTCAAGAACATGGGTATTTCTTCATTCTAACAACAAAATCAAGCTTGTATAACATTATTCTCATCATTTCCATCATCAAAATAAATTTTGCAAGAATTTCCCTTTATTTTTCATCATAGCCAAATGATCGCTTTATATGTTTCCATGGAATTTTCATCATTTGAGCAATAAGAACAACATCACAAGCATATTTCCAACTTGAATAACCATAAAAACTCAAGAATCCAACATGTTCTTCTTCCAAACAAATCTCCAAACTCAACTTAGAGACATGAAAACCAATTAAAAATTATACCAAAAGATAGAGAATTTAATGGAGATCATTTTTCTATTTCATGTCTCAAGCCTAAATCCAACCATGGAAGCTTAAAAATTGAGTTGAAATTTTGCTTACCCTAACTATGGAGTTTTCGGCAGCCCCTTGGAGAAGATGAGATGATTTTTTTCCAAATTTTTGTTCTTTAATTATGCCAAATGGCATAATTTACACCAAATTAATTAATACAAATCCTTTAATAGTCAAAAGACCATTATACCCTTGAGTTATGACAAATCTCATGCCAACACTTGTCTTTTCTTATCCATAATAATCACTATTAATCAAAAAGTAAGGGTGAAATAACCATTTTGCCCTTAATAAATCAACTTATCTTTAAAAATGCCATTTTCGCCTATTTCACCCGATACTACATAGAATCGAATTTAAATCAAATAAAATGATTCAAAAACCATAATATCATGTTCTTCTAGTCTCTCTATGACTTCTATAAAATTTTCATAATTTTTCAAATTCGAATTAATTTCCTAAACTTATCTTTTTTATAACTTTTCACACAAATCCCGTACCAAAAATCTGATTCCCACCAAAATTCTTATACAGGGATAAACCATCCATTTTTGCCATAAAAATAATTATTGGGAAAATTACCATGTTGGTCCCTGAACTTTTCCCAACTTTTCACTTTGGCCACCATACTTTAAAATTTTACGTTTTAGTCACTGAACTAAAATCACCAAACTTTAATTCTTTGCAATTTAGTCATTATGCAAATATTGGGGCATTACAATTCTCCCTTAAGAAAATTCGTCCTCAACTTTTAAAACGTACCTAATTTAAAAAGATGTGGATATTGCTTTTCCATTACGTCCTTTGCCTCCCAAGTGCATTCTTCACTTGTTGGTTTCGCCAAAGAACTTTCACCAATGGAATAGTCTTATTCCTCAATTCTTTTGTTCCATGAGCAAGAATCTTCACTGGTTCCTCCTCGTAGGTCAAACCTGGCTGAATTTCAATCTCTAGCGGCGATATTACGTGAGAAGGATTTGATCTATACCTTCTAAGCATCAAGACATGAAATACATTATGAATATTGCTCAACTGTGGAGGCAAAGCTAATTGATAAGCTACTGGACCAACTCTCTTTAAGATTTCATAAGGGCCAATAAACCTCAGACTTAATTTTCCTTTACGTCCAAAGCGTAACACATTTTCCCAAGGTGAAACTTTCAAGAATACTTTCTCGCCAACCTCAAACTCTATATCTTTCCTCTTTGAATCTATATAAGATTTATTCCGATATGAAGCTTTCTTGAGGTTGCCTTCTATTATCCTTACCTTATCATCAACATCTATAACCAGATCAGGTCCAATGACTTTACAATCTTCGAGTTCAAACCAATTCAAAGGTGTTATGCATCAGCTACCATATAAAGCTTCATAAGGAGCCATCTTTATACTTGCTTGATAACTATTATTATAAGCAAATTCAGCAAGTGGCAAATATTTCTCCCATGAACCTTCGAACTCGAGTACACAAGCTCTAAGCATATCTTCAAGAATTTGAATAATCCTTTCAGATTGACCACCTGTTTGGGGGTGAAAAGCATTGCTAAAATTCAATCAAGTTCACTATGCCTCGTGTAAAGAACTCCAAAATCTTGAAGTAAACTTCAGATCTCTATCTGATACTATAGAAACATGCACACCGTGCAACCGCACAATCTCCTTGATATACAAATCTGCATACTTATTCATTGCATAATCTGTTCGAACGGGAATGAAATGGGCAGACTTTGTCAATCTATCAACTATCACCCAGATAGAATCCTTTTTGCTCAGAGTCATCGATAACCTCGTTACAAAATCCATAGTGATATTCTCCCATTTCCATTGTGGAATAGCTATCAGTTGTAGCTTTCTCGATGGTACTTGCTGCTCAACTTTCACTTGTTGACATGTTAAACATTTAGCCACAAATTCGGTCACCGTTCTTTTCTTACATGGCCACCAATACCTACTTTTTAGGTCTTGATACATCTGATTACCTCCAAGATGCATTGCCAATGGACTATAATGAGCTTCTTATCACAATTCTCGTTTTAATTTTTCAATGTCAGGGATATATACTCTATCTCGATAATAAAGGCATCCATTGGTTTTAACTGTATATTCTTTGACCTCACCACTTTCCATTTGTTTCAAAATTGCTAAGCATTTTTCATCCCTACTTTGAAGTTCTTTAATCCGAGTTGTCAAAGTAGATTTAAGTTGCAATTCTACAGTCAAAGCACCATCATCTCGCAACGCCAACTGAGTATCCAAAGTTCTCAAAGTAGCAAATGTCTTCCGACTTAAAGCATCGGCTACAACATTTGCCTTTCCTGGGTGATAATTAATAACAAGTGATAGAGTAGCGCAAATTCGAATAAAGAGAAAAACCAAACAAACCAAAATAAAGAACAAATCTAAAAATTCAGATTTGCTTATGGTGGTGGCGTCAATGGAGGAAGCTTGAATATGTGGAGATGGCGTGATGAATTGATAGTTGTTTTGTCCTCGGCACCCTCTTAGACTCAATTATCTAAGCAAGCAACCTCAAGCGGCTCTAACCCACCCTCCTAGATGCAATTACCTAGGCAAGCAAGAGTGTGAAGATGATCTCCCTCACAAGAACTCAATGATCTTATGTTGAAGATGGCTTCTAGACAAGTTTACCGAACACTTGCAAACTCAATGAATACTAAAATCTCCAAAGAGAACTTTATATTAATCAATGAAATCTTAATTACAATGTGGGTGAAGCCTCTTTTATATAGGCCATGGAGAAGTTTTAATACTACTAAATTTAGGAATTAAATACAATAAATAAATGTTAAAATCTAATCTCCTAATTAGACAAGTAACTTCTAATAATAAATAAATGCTAAAAATAAAATCTTAATTAAATAAATTTAATCCTAATAGATATTGCAGAATCCTATGTTGATTTAAATTACAAATAATCAAATAAAACTTGAAAATTCGTAATTATCCAAAAATCCTGTATAGGAATTTCTGCATACTCTGTCTTCGCTAAAATAGACGTATCTTGAGATCCAGATGTCCGATTGAGGCGTTTCAAGATGCGTTGGAAAGATAATTTGCAGCCGGACAAATTTTAAGAAGACATGTTGACCCATAAATGCCTGGATCCCATCTAAAAATGCTTTGCAAGTTGACTGATATTTCTGACTTACAAATCAGTTTCAACTTCTTTTCCAAGATGATTATTTTTTGACCCCTCTCATGCTCGTATCATTCCCCCACTCATCAAAAAGATTCGCCCTCAAATCTAGATCGGTAAATGGAGGAAGTTCATCAAAGTACCATAGAAGAGAAGACGTCTTGAAGGATCTTTTTGCAGAGTCTCTTTTTGCAATGTAATTTACAAGTTCCTTCTGATTGGGATCATCACGATTGTTCTTTTGGTCGCAAAGTAATTCATTCTCATCTTTAAAATTGTTATTAATGCTAAAAGAGGAATAAGCATAAATAGAATTCTGAAAACATTCAATGATACCTTTTGATTGTAAGGTACCTTCGTCGGTGTTTAACGTTTGATGATCATCTTGAATCGTAATAGTAGGTTCGTCACTGGAAACAAACACACTACTTATAATTTCTTCCTCATCAATAGGCAAGGTTAAACTCTCGATGGTATTGTCTTCCTCGTGTTCTTTAGAAGAACAAATTTCTTGATCATACTCCGGATCACGGATTTTAATATCATTAGAAGACATGAATTCAAACAACATATCTCTCAAAAAATTTTCTTGAAAATAAAACTTATATGGACAATCATACCCTGAATGATCTAGTCGACAACAATAATGACATCGAGTCCCCAAAGGGTAAAATCCAATACTTTGCTCAATGACATCCTCAAGAACGACCTGAATCCGATACCAAATGATAGAGTAGCGCAAATTCGAATAAAGAGAAAAACCAAACTAACCAAAATAAAGAACAAATCTAAAAATTCAGATTTGCTTATGGTGGTGGCGTCAGTGGAGGAAGCTTGAATATGTGGAGATGGCGTGATGAATTGATAGTTGTTTTGTCCTCGGCACCCTCTTAGACTCAATTATCTAAGCAAGCAACCTCAAGCGGCTCTAACCCACCCTCATAGATGCAATTACCTAGGCAAGCAAGAGTGTGAAGATGATCTCCCTCACAAGAACTCGATGATCTTATGTTGAAGATGGCTTCTAGACAAGTTTACCGAACACTTGCAAACTCAATGAATACTAAAATCTCCAATGAGAACTTTTTATTAATCAATGAAATCTTAATTACAATGTGGGTGAAGCCTCTTTTATATAGGCCGTGGAGAAGTTTTAATCCTACTAAATTTAGGAATTAAATACAATAAATAAATGTTAAAATCTAATCTCATAATTAGATAAGTAACTTCTAATAATAAATAAATGCTAAAAATAAAATCTTAATTAAATAAATTTAATCCTAATAGATATTGCAGAATCCTATGTTGATTTAAATTACAAATAATCAAATAAAACTTGAAAATTCGTAATTATCCAAAAATCCCGTATTAATCCCGTATAGGAATTTCTGCATGCGCTGTCTTCGCTAAAATATACGTATCTTGAGATCCATATGTCCGATTGAGGCGTTTCAAGATGCGTTGGAAAGCTAATTTGCAGCCGGACAAGTTTTAAGAAGACATGTTGACCCATAAATGCCTGGATCCCATCCAAAAATGCTTTGCAAGTTGACTGATATTTCTGACTTGCAAATCAGTTTCAACTTCTTTTCCAAGATGATTATTTTGACCCCTCTCATGCTCGTATCAACAAGATCATAGTCTTTGATTAGCTCGAGTCATCTTCTCTGTCTCAAATTCAAATCTCTCTGCGACATTAAATACTTTAAACTTTTGTGATCCGTATAAATATAGCATCACTCACCATACAAGTAATAACGCCATATTTTCAAAGCAAAAACTACTGCAGCCAACTCTAGATCATGAGTCGGATAGCTCCTTTCATGTGTTTTCAACTGTCTAGAAGCATATGCAATTACTCAACCTTCTTGCATCAATACACATCTCAATCCATTATGGGACGCGTCAGTGTATAAGGTAAAATCCTTACCTGATTCTGGTTGCACAAGTACTGGTGCTTCCGTTAAAATCTGCTTCAATTGCTCAAAGCTCTGCTGACACTTATCAGTCCAAACGGCAGGTACATCCTTCCGTAATAGATTAGTAATTGGTGCATAAATCATCGAAAAACCTTTCACAAAACGTCTATAATATCCTGCTAATCCCAAGAAAATGCGAACCTCAGTAATATTTGTGGGAAGATTCCAATTAACAATGGCCTTGACCTTTTTAGGATCAACCTGAATTCCTTCGGCTGAAATAATATGACCCAGGAAAGATACTTCTGATAACCAAAATTCACATTTAGAGAGTTTAGCATATAGTTCCTTCTCTCTTAATGTCTGCAGTACTATCCGCAGATGAGCATCATGTTCTTCACCGGTCTTCGAATAAATCAGTATATCATCAATAAACACTACAACGAACTGATCCAAGTACGGCTGGAACACTCTTTCATCAGATCCATAAATGCTCCAGGAGCATTAGTGAGACCAAAAGGCATAACCACAAATTCATAGTGTCCATACCGTGTCCGAAATGATATTTTTGGAATATCCTTATCCTTGACCTTTAATTGATAATACCCCGACCGAAGATCGATTTTGAAAACACAGCTACCCCTTTTAATTGATCAAATAGACCATCAACCCTTGGTAAGGGATACTTGTTATTGATCTTCACTTTATTCAGCTGATGATAGTCAATGCATAACCGCATTGAACCATCTTTCTTTTTAACAAAAAGAATGGGCGCTCCCCAGGGCGATACACTAGGTCGTATAAAACCTCTATCTAAAAGATCTTGCAATTGAGCTTTAAGCTCCCTCAACTTTATCGGAGACATCTGATAAGGTGCCATTGATACTGGTTCAGTATCGGGTAAAACATCTATTCCAAATTTCACCTCTCTATCTGAAGGTAATCCTGGTAATTCTTCGGGAAACACATCAGGGAACTCTCAAACTGTAGGAATACTGTTAATATCTGTTTTTGATAAATTAACATCTACAACATGGGCTAAGAAAGCCTGGCACCCTTGATACAACAATTTCATTGCCTTCATCGTTGAGATCACATTACTCATACAATTTGATCCTTCGCCAACCACTACGATTTCTGTACCTTCCTTACTTTTCAGCACTAGTCGTTTCAAACGACAACATACTATGGCATGGTAAGCATATAACCAGTCCATGCCCAAAATAATTTCAAAATTATGGAAAGGTAATTCCATCAAATCAAATGGGAATTTAATTCCCTGAATCACTATCGGGCATTGTTTGCAAACTCACCCGAGCACTATGGCCAATAGGATTGGTTGCGAAGACATCACTAGATGTAGGTTCTAAGGTAATCCTCCTATCATGGACTAACTTGTAACTAAATATGAATGAGTAGATCCCAGATCTATCAATACAAATACAGGTTCATTAAAAAGCTGGAAAATACCTGTAATAATATTCTGTGCATCCCTGTCATCCTCAGTGCGGATGTGGTAGACTCTAGCGGAGGTATTTAATTCCTTATTGGAAGCAGCTTCAGACGCTCTCGGACGATTAACTTCAAAAGACTTTTGACTAGCCTGATATTTTCCCTTCTGGTTCTAAACTATTGATCTTTCCGACTTATCTGGCCTATTGCCACTTTTCGGACAATCTCGAAGGAAATGATCAGTAGCACCACAAACAAAGCAAGCTCCTGTAACTAGTCGACATTGTCCATGATGGAATTTGCCACAATGATCACATTGATGTTTCCTCGAACTTCCTGTCTTTGCAGAGGAAACCTGTGAACCTTTGGACTTTCCCAATCCAAATCTTTGTTTGTTACTTTGGTATGAGCCCTTGCCTCGCTTTGATGATGATGAACCAAAAGGTCCTCCATAACTTCTTTTCTGAGATTGCACATCCCGAGCTGCTAGCTTTTCTTGCCGAACTTTTTCCATTCCTTTTGCTCGGTTGACAACATCCCAAAATCTAGTGATATCCATAGCAATCGACACCTCTTTATAATCAGGATCCAACCCTTCAATGAAGCAGGTGGTACGATCTTTCTCTGTAGGGATCAACTCCGAGGCGAAACAACACAATTTGTTGAATTCACATTCATATTCGTATACAGTCTGGTCGCCTTGCTTGAGATTCAGAAATTGACTCCTCATTTCTCGGATGAACATGTCTCCGATATACTTATCACGGAACTAACGAAGGAAAAAGTCCCAAGTGATCTCCTCCTGAGGACAAGTGGTGATGTTCGACCACCAGATCAAGCCTGCCCCTTAAGTAAAGACACAACTCCCTCTAACTTCCTCTGGTTATCACAGTGCAATCCTTCGAGCATAATCTTTAAATCATTAAGCCATTTGTCTGCAGCAATAGGATCTCCATCAACAAAATCTGATGCTTGCAGATCCTTTAGCTCTTTAGCAATAGAAACTCAGGGAGGACGATTTTCCCGTATTTGTGACCAAACACGAGTCGATGATGTTACAAAACATGTTTAAACAATTTTCACCACTACAAACCAAATTGGCAGCCAGCACTGTCTCTAAACAAAAATTTTTATAATTTTTTGTAAGCTTAAAAACTTCATTTGGAAAAATTCATAGTAAACTAGATTCATCAGGCTATCAATCCATATAAATTAGAGAGCTTAACTCATGGCACACAAGTGCAGAAAATTCGTTAAACATGCACTACAGTGCAAATCTGCTGTCTGAAAATTCTGACCTTGCATCGAATAAAAATCCATAACTTTTTACACTGAACTCGAAATCAGTCACCGTTTGTTTTAAAAAAAAAACTAGACTCAATTTTTGGTTCATACATACAAACATCATTTTCTAATTCAATCTACAGAATTTATAGCAAATTTTCAAACTTACTGCCCAAAACAGAGTTTCTGGACAGCCTCAACTTGTTTCCAATATAAATTCACTAACCAGTCAATAATCATATTTTAGTTAAAAATATAACCAACTAATGAGTAGTTTAATGTCTCCTTTACACAAAATATATAAAATCATTATTATACATGTCACTACGTAAAATATGATATCGAATGTCAAAGCATTACTAAAATAACCTATGATTTCCCTTCGAACTCGGGATGATGCCAAAACGTCCCTGCTTACGAACCACGTGATCAACCTACGTGTGCACATACATAATACACACGCTAAGCATAACTTAGTGAGGCATTATAAGTAATCATAAAATCAAGTAATAGAATAAATGAAAACATGGTTAAGCAAGGTCATAATAAAACTTCTTTTAGTTCAAAATCATCATATATAAGAGAATGGTGATTATCATGTACTTTAATTTTGTAATTGACCCAAGAATTGTATAAAGAGAAACTAAAGTATGCAAGGTCTGTACTCCTTGAGTACTTGTCATCAATGTGACGATAAACATATAGACACATAAGTGTCGGCATCATATAGGCACATAAGTGCTGATAAACATATAGGATCCGAAGATCGGTGTGTAGCTATACGTAGTCCTTTACTACTGGACCTCTAATGACATGCCACTATACCGTAACTCTCTATCATTACTTGGGCAATAAAACCATATCATATATTTGTAAATCATCATGTATAAACAATTCATATATCACCATTATTTAATAACAAATTGCCATAACAAAACATAATAAAGCAGTTCATACCCTATTCTGAAACATATGAATGCACTCACCTTATATGCCTCACTAGCTACTTATACCAAAATGTATCTATTCTGAAACTCCTTCTTTGTCCTTCAACTTGTTTCGATCACGAGATTGCTTGTTATCTATATGTATATTTAAATACGTAACACAAGCAATTTTTGAGTACATACTCATACTATACAAATAATGGAAAGTAACTAAATAACTATGCATTATACATAACTTGATTGCAATAAAACTTCCTATACTCGAATCACATTTCTTTACACTTTTCCATAACTCTTCAACTTTCTCCAAAATACCCAATGTAGTCACCAAGGACTCTTTTGAGCTTCTAACCATCATTTTCGAATTTAATCCTTTCATTTCTCATTCCTTATGCTTTAAGACCCAAACATTAGAAATTTACATATTGGTCCTCAAGATTACCGAAAATTCTAAAATGGTCACAAAGTCAATATAAACTTCAAAATCATCATTCCAATCATTTAATTTAATTTTCTAATATAACGTACTTCAAAAACAATCTTGACAATCAAGTCTCTAAACTTTCCAAAATTTACATTTTGGTCCCTAATGCGAAATAATTAGGGATTTTCATTTCAAACAACTTATATCATCATAATAAACCATTCTTCCTTCAATCATGTCCCTAAATTCCAAACTTGACATAAACCCTAAACTTCCATCTTTCAAGAACATGGATATTTCTTCATTCTAACAATAAAATCAAGCTTGTATAACATTATTCTCATCATTTCCATCATCAAAATAAATTTTGCAAGAAGTTCCCTTTATTTTTCATCATAGCCAAATGGTCACTTTATATTTCCATGGAATTTTCATCATTTGAACAATAAGAACAACATCACAAGCATATTTCCAACTTGAATAACCATAAAAACTCAAGAATCCAACATGCTCTTCATCCATCCAAATCTCCAAACTCAAGTTAGAGACATGAAAACCAAATAAAAATTATACCAAAAGATAGAGAATTTAATGGAGATCATTTTTTTATTTCATGTCTCAAGCCTAAATCCAACCATGGAAGCTTAAAAATTGTGTTGAAATTTTGCTTACCCTAACTATGGAGTTTTCGGCAGCCCCTTGGAGAAGATGAGATGATTTTTTTTCAAATTTTTGTTCTTCAATTATGCCAAATGGCATAATTTACACCAAATTAATTAATACAAATCCTTTAATAGTCAAAAGACCATTATACCCTTGAGTTATGACAAATATCATGCCAACACTTGTCTTTTCTTATCCATAATAATCATAATTAATCAAAAAGTAAGGGTGAAATGACCATTTTGCCCTTAATAAATCAACTTATCTTCAAAAATGCCATTTTCACCTATTTCACCCAATATTGCATAGAATCGAATTTAAATCAATTAAAACGATTCAAAAACCATAATATCATGTTCTTCTAGTCTTTCTACGACTTCCATAAAATTTTCATAAATTTTCGAATTCGAATAATCATTCGAATTAATTTCCTAAACTTATTATTTTTATAACATTTCACACAAATCCCGTACCAAAAATCTGATTCCCACCAAAATTCTTATACCCGGATAAACCATTCATTTTTGCCATAAAAATAATTATTGGGAAAATTACCATGTTGGTCCCTGAACTTTTCTCAACTTTTCACTTTGACCACCAAACTTTAAAATATTACGTTTTAGTCACTGAACTAAAACCACCAAACTTTAATTCTTTGCAATTTAGTCACTATGCAAATATTGGGGTCTTACATTAGTAGATAAGCTGCTCTTGTTACTTCGAGGGGTTGTGCTAGTGTCGGCCCCTTTGGTTCTGATCATGGTGAAAAAGGGAAAAACGGGTAGTTTTAGGCTCGCCCGTCGTGTCTGGTTCAGAAGATGAGAGTAGCTTCTTGCATTTGGAACTTAGGGCAAAGAGGCAAATGGATATGTGTATTAGTTTGCTATAGTCCTTTGAAAAGGACAAACTTTCCTTGTTTATACACGTAGTTTTTGTTTTGTTTTTATGATATGCCTTGTAATATACCCTTGTTGACATACATTTCTCTTTTTATTTGTAGGGGGTAGTGATTTCTCCTTCACAGGCTATAGGTAACGTGTAACGCCCCAAATTTGGGCTTAGAAGTTAGCTAGATAGATTAGACGATTCAGGCTAACCGGATTAGATGATTCGAAGTGGTTTCAAGAATTAATTTGTAATAAATTGTTTTTGGCTAAAATAAAATATGGAAAAATGTTGGAAAATATTTAATTAATATATTAAGGGTTTTGGAAAACTCAATTTGATGAAATAAATTCGGATTTAGCAACATTTTTGTTTGGTGACTAAAATGTAAAGATTTCAAAACTATTTTGGTGACTACATCGTAAAAGGGCCAAAACTTGGAATCATTAAGGAGCTAATTTTCCAATGTTTTAATTAGACTTTTTCCTTAATTTAGGCTATTTTAAAATGATTATTAAATGTAAATAAAATACATTTAATAAAAAGGATTTCTAATAACTAATTCATTTTCTTTACGTAACTACTTTTGCTCTCAACTTTCTTAGCAGCCAAACTATCAATTTTACCCTAAAATGATCATGAATCATCTCTTTTTGATTTCCCTTTGATTTATCAATTGATTCATTTGATTTCTACATCAAATCCTATTTGTTTTCTTGGAGATTTCACTCACGTCTTGCCAATTAGGAGAGAAGTCAGCAATTAGAGGTGATTTTCGTTTCTCTCCTCTAATCAAAGGTTCTTTACTGAAATTCTTAAGTTTTTGATCCTTTACAATTGATTGTTGTTACGTGTTAATGATTAAATCAAGATTAAAAGGTTTTAATTAAGTTTGATAAGGAATTTGGTGGATCTTGGTGATAGATCTAATTTGTAGTGATTTTAATTGATGTAAACTACATCTAAGATATGTTTTAATGTTTTGAAAAGAGATTTATATAAGGAATCCTGAAACTAATTGAATTGCTAATTTTCTAAGTTGTTAATAGTTAGATTTTGAGGCGATTAGGGTGTTAGAAGGTTGCTGGAGGTATAAGTTGAAGGTGTTTTTAGATGTTATTTGATGTTAATTAGATGTCAAAATCGTTAGGTTATGGTTGGGCTTTGTTTAGGTTGAGTTTGTTGATGTTTTTGGTTGTTCTTGGAAGGCGTTCGATGGTTTTTAGTGAGGCAAAGTTGAGATTAGATGTTGTTGGAATTGGAGATGCATAGTAATGCATTAATCCTCTGTTTTTGTGTGGGTAAAACAGGGGAGACGAGTGCTTAAGCAATTGATTAGGTTTTGGTAGCTTCGGACGCTTGATTTCGCATCGACAAGTGGAGCTTTGTGTTGTTGGTGAGTGGAAACATAGTTTACAGCTTATTAAAGGTTTGAAAGTGATTTTGGGAGTTTAGATTAAGTTTGGAACTCTTATCTAAGCTCGAAAGTAAGTATTGAACGATCTCGCTCATGTTTCGGTTTTGCAAAATACATTATCATGCACATGTTTATGATTTTGATTACCTACTGTTATATGCATGTTTTAGAAATGAAAAATGCTTTAAATGATCATACGTTGATGATTATTGAGTGATGTAATGTACGCCATTCTTGATGTTGTTGGAGACGGCTTCTTTGATTGTTGGATCTAGGAAGGAAGCAAGAAACTTGCAAGCAAGATGGGCTTAAATGGGAGATGAAGTAAGGTAATAAGGATGTGCAGAAGAATGATGACGATGGGCAGATTTGGTGAAGCGTAGTGGGCGGTTTATGTAGGATAATCTGGGTGAGAAGATGGATGAAATGATAGTGATAAATGGTATGGTGAAATATGGGATGATAGTATCTTGAAGAATCAAGGAAGAACCTAGGCTATAGAAAGCCTAAACCTGAACCTAATATGACATCTTCAAGGGGTGGTAGAAAGGACTTTGACCCACTATCTATAAAGAGATAGGAATCAAAAGTATCAAGGTGAATAGAAGGGTTGACGCCACAAGTACAAAGTACTTGATAATTCGATAAAGTTCTAAAAAGAACTAAAAGAGAGAAAATTCTCACAAAGTAATTTGATTGATGAAATGAGAGATATGTTTACAAATGAAAATACAACTTTTATTTATAGTGAATGAAAGGGCATGGGAAAAGGCCTTAAACTATTTGGGTTATGTGGTGACTCCCTCCAAAGGCATGGTGCTTATTGGCTGAAATTGAGTCTCCCTCCAAATGGTTTTGGAGCACAAACATTTGAGTGAAAAGTTATAATTTCTTGTATGAAATTCCAGCCTGCACTTTCTTTAGTAATCTGGATATATCTTGAGCTCCTGTTATTGTATTGACGCGATTCAACATGCGTTGGAAATATAAGAGCTAGGAGAACAAATTTCATGAAGACTTCTCAACCTAGTTATGCTTGGATCCTGCTCGAAAATGGCAAACAATCTGATTGACGTTTTTGGTGATGAATCTGCCCAATGAAGAGTGATTTGGTTGGAACTCTTCGTTTTGGAACACTCATGCTTTCCCTCCATGTGTTTGCCACCCATTTTCAAGTTTCCCTCCAATTAGCTAGGGACATGTTCCTTAGGAGGGGAGATGACCCTTGGGGGGGTGAGTTGGATTGAGCTAAGCTAGCTAGCTGATGAGCTAGCTTAAAGTTCAAGCTGTTTTGAGCTTCCACGAGCTGCCCTTAGCTAGTTGAGCTTCCCCTTTGAGCTTGTGAGCTCTCCTAAGCTGCTCCCCTAGTCCATAAGTTGCCATGAGCTTTCTTTAGACTCCTCAAGCTAATCCGAGCTCCTTGTGAGGTCTTTGAGCTGATTCGAGCATATACTTTCATCCATAGTACCTAAAGAAATAACAAACAAATGTGTGAGCAGAAATGAAGCTAAAATATGATGCAAACTTAAGTCAAAACATGCAATGCATGGTAAATATACTGAAATGACTTAAACTAAATATAAAGATGTGTTTTAATGGAATGCATCACATAGCTAAGTATAATATAAAGATGTGAATCATAGGTTATGCACGAATATCATATATTATCCAAACATATGATAATTCAAGTATTCCCAAATATGTAAAAGTATGCTTATAACAATATATAATGCATAAAGAAGATAATAAAAGATGAAGTAAGGTAGAACTCCCTTAGAATTAGCCTTGATGATCTTTAATGGGGTGATCAAGTCATGAAGAAAGTTGGTGCTGACTAGTATTGTATCATTGAGTATGACAAGTAATTTATGAAAAGAGTTTTGATAATACTTGAATACATGGTTTATTGTATTGGAAATTGGTTTGGATTCTGCATATATAAAATAGTGAGGTAACATGTTTTAATAGAGTGTATTGGCAAGTGGCTGTGATTAAATGTTATCGGATATAGTTGGCATGCCATAGAGTTTAAAGTGCACTATAATAAGTCACCTCATGTGTGTTGAGGGGTCAACAGTGTGCCATTTTTCCACCATGAGAACCGCAGTGGTCGAGGGGTCAAAAGTGTGCCAATTCTCCCTTTGGTGGATTTATACATCATAACCATTGACGGATAGTAGTACCATGCTCCGGTTCGAGGATGTATGTAAAGTGGTCGAAGGAACCACTTGGGAAATCCGTGTATCCGAAGTGATTTTTACAGATAAAAAGACTTGGTTTTGGGTCACTTGAATGCCAATAAATGAATTGTTGTATCATGAAAATAGATTATGTTTTATATAATATGGTTTTTACATGTGGTGCTCTTTAAGCTTTGCTATTTGATGATTTAGCATGAAAAGGCTTAAATTGAGGTTTGCATATTGGCTATACTAGAGATCCATGATACATGTGTGGCAAAATGTTTAAATGTGCATATTTTTGAAAGACATTAGAAGCATGAGATGTTTTGGCATGAGAATTCATACATGTTTTGAAAGAAAAATGTTTTAATGCATTGGTGAGTGTTTTTGAGCACCCCCACTAAGCTTTATATTGTTACGCTCCTTTTTTCTCATTAATGCAGAGAAGTAAGCAATTGGAATAGTAGGCAAGCAAGGAGGAATCCAAGTGTGAAGTTATTTCAAGTACGGTTTTATAAATGCAACGTAGTAATAAATAGCAACGTGACCAAGATGTTTTGGGAGGGTTATATTGGTTACTCCCTATTGTAGACATGTTTTAATTAGTGTTTTGGACTTGTATGTTGGTTTATGCTTTGAATTGGGGGCTTTGGGAACATTTGAGTATTGGGGGTTGATATCATGCCAATAGGTCTATCTTGATGATTGCTTATGCTTCTATGATGCCTATGCTTCAGTATTTCTGTGATGTTTTTTAGTTTATTAGTTGGTATGATATTTAAATGTCGTTTGGAGTGCATTTGAGTGAGCCTAAGAGTCATATGTTTGACCAAGAGGTCATTACAAACCCAGTCGTACCGGTACAGGTCCTCAAGGATCGGTACGCAGGATTTGTTTCGGCTCAAAAGTGTGCAGAATTACACATGGGTATCGGTACGCCTAGCTCTCTATCGGTATGCCCCTTTGAAAAATACCCCAGGTAACGGTACATGGGTAACTGTATCGATATGCATTTCAGCTACTAGAATCCCCTATTTTGATATCGAACCACTAGTATCAGTAAAAATGAGGATCGTACCAATAACCTTTGGAAAATGAAACCCGTATCGATACGGGCACACTGCGTATCAGTACCGAGTTTGTTATTTATGGTAATTTTTTTTGCTGAAGATTGAATCTTTGTAGTTTAGTCCTTGCTTCTTATAAATGCAATTAAATGAGCTTGGATGATTGTTTTAAGTTAAGTTTTAACCGGCTTGCATGTAACCTGATTAATAAAGGTTTGCTAACTTTGGATTTAAGTAAGTTCCCTCAATTTTCTAGATCTGTAATTTGGTCCCTATACTGCAATTTTGCTCATTTGGATGTCAATTTGACGCCCGATTTAGTTGTGAATTATATCCGCTGTCAGCATGTTCACCTTAGGGATTAATTGTGCATTTAGACAAGTTAAAAAGAAAAAAAAGAGTCCTTGTTCTAAGTAAATTGTTTGGGCTTGTTTCGACTAACCCAATATAGCTCACTCGGTTTAGTCTGGCGTCTGGGCCTGGTCAAGGGCTTACATTTGGTGGTATTAGAGCTAGGTTTTGATTGTTGGGAGGCAAGTTATGATTTTTTAGAATATTGTTCTTGAGTGGTACTGTGAATGACTTGCATGGTGATTGATTATAAGTTTTTATGATTGAAATATGCTATGTTGGGGTGAAACTTAGGGACACTGATACATGTATGGGGGCTAAAATGATGCATTGTAGCCAAAGAGTTGAAGCTGTTTTATAAGTCTGGAATTTCAGCCGACTTGCATCGAATTTTTGGATGGGATCCGGGCACTTCTGAGTCTACATGTCTGCTTCAAACATATTCATCTATCTCTTAGCTTTCCAACGCATCTTGAAACGCATCAATCCAACATCGGGATCTCAAGTTATGTCCATTTTAGTGAAGACTGTGCGAGCGGAAATCTCTATAAGATTTTATCACGGGAAATATTATTTATTACGAATTTTCAATAATTTTATTGATTATTTGTACTTAAATTTAATCTACGATTCTTTATGAAGATATTTAGATGATTTAGGATTAGATTTATTATTTATTTATTAGTTTTTTAGGTTAGATAAAATATGTTTATTTATTTTATTATTATATTTACTTTTCCTAATTTAAGTTGAACTCTTCATTTGTAGCCTATTTAAAGGCATATTTGCTTCACTAATAAGAACAACATCATGAATTTATGAGTTGCAAAAACCTTTGGCCATGGGCCATTTTATTTTCAAGGTAGATAGATTTGCCTTGTTATTTTTCGTATCAGAAGTCTTCTTCAACGTAAGTTCGTCAAGTTCTTGTAATGGAGATCATCTTCACACTCTTGCTTGCCTAGGTAATTGCATCTAGGAGGGTGGGTTAGAGCCGCTTGAGGTTGCTTGCTTAGATAATCGCGTCTAAGAGGGTGCTGAGGACAAAATATCCTACAACATCTATCTCATCATCATCCATTCATCGGAGAGATTCGTGCCGTTTGCAGGTGTTTGCCTATTCAATTGCGATTATGAGGGTGCCAAGGACAAATCTATCCAACAACGCCACCGTCAAATTCATCCTATCTCGTTTTTACATCAAGATCATGCTTTATTATCGGTTTGTTGAACATGGAGTTTGGGGTTTTCTCAGATCATATTAGTGAGTTTGCTAGATTAATTGTGATCTAGAGGGTTCCTAGATTTTGAGGTAATTCTTGGATCCTAGCTTCCGTATCAGACACATTGCCTTATTTACTAAGGTTACGAAATGATTTTGTTTTGAAACATTAGCATCTTAGATTCTTGCTTCAAGCTAGCCTAATTATTTTGTTGCATTTTCATGCCTTAGATTCATATTTTTGAATATGGGGCCGAGATGAGAGACTAGGTCGAATGCAAATAATACTGCCAGTGGGTAAGGAGTTGAGGATGGAATAGAGCTTCCTGAGGAGTTGCCTCCTCCTCCACCTAACCTGCCAGTTGGAGTAGGTGCTGGGCAAATGCCGCCTGTTCCACCTGGCTCAGTTTTTAGGGATATGACACCGTTGATTCAGGCTATGACTGGAGTTTAGATTAAGTTTGGAACACTTATCTAAGGTCGAAAGTAAGTATTGAACGATCTCGCTCTCGTTTCGATTTTGCAAAATACATTCTCATGCACATGTTTATGATTTTGATTACCTACTATTATATGCATGTTTTAGAAATGAAAAATGCTTCAAATGATCATATGTTGATGATTATTGAGTATGACAAATGATTTATGAAAAGAGTTTTGAGAATACTAGAATACATGGTTTATTGTATTGGAAATTGGTTTGGTTGCTGCATATATAAAACAGTGAGGTAACATGTTTTAATAGAGTATATTGGCAAGTGGTTGTGACTAAATGTTATCGGATATAGTTGGCATGCCATAGGGTTTAAAGTGCACTGTAATAAGTAGCCTCATGTGTGTCAAGGTGATATGATCACAACCAACAAGGACCCATAGGAATTTCCTAGTGGACCTATGACTCGAGCTAGGGTTAAGAAGTTCCAACAAGCTATGGGGAACTTGTTTAGTCAATGCTGGAATTTGAAAGAGGAAACGCCAATTGTGTTGAAGGCTTGCAGCCTCTTACTTGAGCATGGATTTGCATGAGTTTTACTTAAGTTTTTTATATTTAATTTCAGCTTGTGTGCATGAATAAATAAGGCTTAGTGTTCATTTTAAACATTCTTTCAATTATGCTTGTTTAGAACATTTAAGCATGTTAGTTTATTTAAACTTGTTCGTTTAATTAATGCATGTTAGTTCACTTAAAGCATGTAGGTTTACTTATGATTGTGAGTTCATTTAGTGTGTTAGTTACTTAGTTAAACTAGTTCATTCAATGTAACTAGTTAATTTAACTAGCTCTTTTAAACTAGTTCAGCATTTACTTTTAGTTTTAATAAACAAGCTATTATCTAATGGATGTTTAATTCGTTTTTGGCTAGAGAATGCATTTGGGATCAATGGCTGATCATTTTCTACACGAATGGCAAGGCATTTACCACCAATTGAAGATACATGAAGACACCATGATGGCTGATCGGTTTCAAGACATTCAAGAGAGATTTAAAACACTTAAAGGCTGTCAGTTTCAACAATGTTACAGGTTATTCAAGAGCTCCTAAATACACCACTTAAGAGCTACTTAATCCTCTATAAAGTTGATCAGTTTTTTTATCAAGGAAGACTTGCAATCAAAGCCTTCATTATCACCATTTAAGATAGAGTAAAAACATGAATTAAAACAGCACTTAAGGAGGGAATTAAAGGAATCTCAGTCAACTTGTTCACCATTTTTAGATAGAATCCAATCAGATCTGAGTCTTGAAGTCTGTTTCAAACTTATTCCTCTATTTCTTAGATTTCCAATGCACTTTGAATCACCTCGATCCGATATCAGGAGCTTAAGATATGACTATATTATTGAAGACAGTGTAGGCTGAAAATTCAATACGGGAATAATCACAAGATGCTTTTCTAGAAATTCAAGAGGCCATTCAATTGCTGAATTCAATGCTTCATTATCATCCTTTAAAGGAGAATGGATAACACTCAACCAAGCTCGTCAGCTCAAGGGTTTCTTCCATGTAGACGATATGTATGTCTACATTCATCCTAAGAATGTCCACATTCATCCTCATTCTACACCAAGCTTTTCCGCTGTCAATTGGAGAAGGGTTAACTGAAGCTTTCATTGGTCTTTAACACCTTAATTATGAGACTTTAAACTTTTTCTAGCCTATTCAATTTTCTAATGCTTTACACCTATAAATAGGCATCAATTCCCATTGTAAACACACAACTTTTGGCATATATTATACTTGAGAGCGTTTTTTTTTTCAATGTTCATATTGAACTTTATCGGCTTACAAGATTGTTCTTGCGGCATTCATCCCATTCATCTTTTTATATTGTTGGTTCCTAGTTCTTTACAACTAGTGGGTCACAATCCATTTTCCTTTCACCCAATACAAGGCTAAGAACTCTTAAGGAACGAGTCTTCACTTTTTAGTGTTAGTTCATCCTTTGTTTTACACTGCACCCTAATTGCATCTTTGTTCCACGCCCTCTATTCACACATCCATATCTCCATCACCTTTCTATACTTCATCTAGAGCACAACAATCGTCTTATCATCAATCTATTTCACTATACACATCTATCAATTCCATATCATCTTTACAAATTCCGTTTCATAATTCAAGTTTTTAGTTTTAATTGCATACTAGAATCACGATCGGGCAATCAAAGATATAAATTTGACCACCAGAACCGAATTCATATCAATTGGTATCATAGCATTGGCGATTCAGTAAGTTGTTCGATTTGTTCCCCCAAATATTTGAAAAAAAATTAAAAAATCAGAATTCCAAAAAAAAGAAAAGTTCAAAGAGGGAGGGATCACATCTATATCTAAAAAAGAGAGGTTCGATTGTTTCTTTTGATATTACACACTTCTGATTGCTATTTCATCCTTATCTTGTTAACCTACCCTGTTTCTACATATTTCTTGTTTTCCTGTCTTAACCATGTTGATTCAGTCGAATTCTGCAAAGAACACTTGTTTTGCCTTGAGTAAGTTCTCTAAGGACTTCGAAAGAGAGCAAGAGTGGTAAAAGCAAGAGTGTGCATTAAGGGAAAAACCTATCTCGAGTGAAACACGAGTGTGATTGTATTTTCTTTAGAGTGGAAAGGTGAGAATTTGCGCTTTTGAGGTTTATTTTTTTATCTAACCATGTCACAAAGATCTAATGTTTTTAAAGGAAACAAAGACCAGACTTTACTCTATAGGATCTTAGTCATGGGATGAGGCAGCTGATGTAACAAGATTTTGAGCCCATTAACAAGAGTTTGGATCGCTTAGAGAGTTACTTGTCAGAAACAAACACCTCCATCGAAGGAACAAAGGCAATTAAAAAGGAGAGACAACACTCAAACTTTTTCTAGTTCTACATCAAAAAATGGAGTCAAAGATCTTGCGAGAAGAATTACACCTCCCAATCAAGAGGTGTTTTTCGAAGTTCCAAGTCCAGCACGCCTAACACAATTTCTTTCATCCTGAAAGCCTAGCAAAGTTTCAAAAGTGTTTTGACAATTTTTTCAAGGAAACACAATTGCAAGGATCGCTAAAAAGAAAAAGCTAATCAGTTTGATGTAAAATCAAGTGAGTCTGAGAAGCAAGAAAAGTGTGATCAAGAAAAAGAAATTGTTTTTGCAAAAAAAGGAGAGGAAACGAAACTGTTTTGCACTAACGCCCTTAATTTGCCTACTCTTATTTGACATTTTCTCAGGATTCTATGGAGGAATTTTTGGGAGTCATTCCAAGGGAAGACATTCAAGAATCTAGTGCGAAAGAGGATACACCATTTTTCATTTGCACTAATCAAATTAACAATTTTTCTTCTTTGTCATTATTTCAGGAACTCAAGGAAGTAAGGAATTGTTGGTTCCTAGTTCTTTATAACTAGTGGATCACAATCCATTTTCCTTTCACCCAATACATGGCTAAGAACTTCTAAGGAACAGGTCTTCACTTTTTAGTGTTGGTTCATCCTTTATTTTACACTGCACCCTAATTGCATCTTTGTTCCACACCCACTATTCACACATCCATATCTTCCATCACCTTTCTATACTTCATCCAGAACACAACAACCATCTTATCATCGTTCTATTTCACCATACACATATCTATCAATTTCATATCATCTTTACAAGTTTTATTTCAGAATTCAAGTTTTTTAGTTTTAATCGCTTACTAGAATCATGATCGGGCAGTCACATATATAAATTCGACCACCACAACCGAATTCATATCACGAGGGGTCAAGAGTGTGCCATTTCTCCATCATGAGAATCGCAGTAGTCGAGGAGTCAAGATTGTGCCAATTCTCCCGCTAGTGGATTTATACATTATAACCGTTGAGGGGTAGTAGTACCATGCTCCAGTTCGAAGATGTATGTGAAGTGGTCAGAGGAACTACTTGTGAAATTCGTGTATCCGATGTGATTTTTACAAATGGAAAGAATTGGTTTTGGGTCACTTGAATATATGAATTATTGTATCATGAAAATATATTATGTTTTTGTATAATATGGTTTATACATGTGGTGCTCTTTCAGGTTTGTTATTTGATGATTTAGCACAAAAAGGTTTAAATTGAGGTTAGCATATTGGCTATGCAAGAGATCCATGATATATGTATGGTAAAATGTTTAAATGTGCATATTTTGGAAAGACATTAGAAGCATGAGATGTTTTGGCATGAGAATTCATACATGTTTTGAAAGCAAAATGTTTTAATGCATTGATGAGTGTTTTTGAGCCCCCCCCACTAAGCTTTATATGCTTACACAACCTTTTTCTCATTAATGCAGAGAAGTAAGCAATTGGGAAGCGGGCAAGCAAGGAGGAATCCAAGTGTGGAGTTATTTCAAGTACGGTTTTATAAATGCAATGTAGTAATAAATGGCAATGTGACCAAGATGATTTGGGAGGGTTGTATTGGTTACTCCCTGTTGTAGACATGTTTTAATTGGTGTTTTAGACTTGTATGTTGGTTTATGCTTTGAATTGGGGGCTTTGGTAACATTTGAGTATGGGGGGGGGGGGTAGATATCATGCTTCTATGATGCCTATGCTTCAATATTTTTGTGATGTTTTGTAATTTATTAGTTGTTATGATGCTTAAATGTCGTTTGGAGTGTATTCGAGTTAGCCTAAGAGTCATATGTTCGACCAAGAGGTCATTACAGACCCAGTCTTACTGGTACGGGTCCTCAGGGATCAGTACGTGGGGTATGTTTTGGCTCAACAGTTTGCAAAATTGCACATGGGTATCGGTACGCCTAGCTCTGTATCGGTACTCCCCTCTGAAAAATAAACTAGGTATCTATATACGGGTAACCGTATCGATAGCATGAGGACCGTACCGATACCCTTTGTAAAATGAAACTTGTATCGATACGGACACACTGCGTATCAATATCGAGTCTGTTATTTCTGGTAATTTCTATGCTGAAGATTGAATCTTTGCAATTTAGTACCTTTATCTTATAAATGCAACTAAATGTGCTTAGATGATTGTTTTTATGTTGAGTTTTAATCGGCTTGCATTTAACCTAATTAATTAAGGTTTGGTAACTTTGGATTTAAGTAAGTTCCCTTAATTTTCCAGATCCACAATTTGGTCCATAGAGTGCAATTTTGCTCATTTGGATGTCAAATTGATGCCCAATTTAGTTGTGAATTATATCCGCTGTCAGCATGTTCACCTTAGGGATTAATTGTGCATTTAGAAAAGTTAAAAATAAAAAGGAGACATTGTTCTAAGTAAATCGTTCGGGTTTGTTTCGGCAAACTCAATGTAGTTCGCTCAGTTTGGTCTGGCGTCTAGGCTAGGTCAAGGAGGTTACATAACGAATTGAGGGATTTCTCTACGGTGTCATATATATCGCTTTTTATGTCCATTGATGAACAACTATGTTCACAAGGCTTGATGGAGGTGATGTCTTCAGAGACTTTTAATAGCAGAGAAATAAGTTCGCGATGTGCGTTAGCTTTGACCACTACAGTGACGTCTTCGGTAGACGTAGTTCGTGTTATTCCTTGTTTGGAGTTCTTTTCTAGTATTGAAAATGCCTTTGCCGGAATCTCAGTAGATGTTGTAGAAATAGAACGGGAGAGTGTAGCAAGGCAAATAAGGACTTATAGTGCTAGGAAATGTCTTTTGGCTAGCGGAGATAAGGTATTGGGAAAAATGCCAGAATTTGATGTTGGAGTTGTTGGGAATTTTCCTAGTTTCCTCCGAAGTACGCAACTCTTCTTGTTTGGCTACAGCTGATGTGGTTGGGACCACTATTTCTGCTAGCTTAACTACTGCTCTGCCTACTTCCCATATGCCTTTAGGTGCTTTAATTGGTGTATTATTGCATTTGTTTTTAGTAACTTTGACACTTAATCTATGATAAGTTTTGTTTATTGGTATCTTTACAGAAGCACCTATTATGGATTCTATTCTTGTTCACTATTTTGTAGAAAATAAACCCATTGTGGTCGTACCTACTGAGACTATAATTCTTCCATGGGCTGCGGCGACTCCTTTGGTATTGTAGCTAGCTAACGCTTCTACTGGGAAGGCTGTGAGTCTTTGGTTCCATAGAATACATTTAATCCTTGGAGGGGGCTTTCAGAAACAGGAGCAAGGTTTGGAGGCGCCTTCAAGAGGTTGTTTGAGTTATATTCAAATAGTTTTGGTGTGTCCAAACCTTGTACTAACATTAAGAGTAGTGTTGAGGGGGGTTGAGGTCTTATTCAGGAATTAGGACGCCTTCCATTTTCTTAAAGAAAATCCCTTTCATTCCTGTCCATGTTAAACTGAATGCATCCTAATTCCTGAATAAGACTCCAAGCCCTCTCAACACTCCTCTCTTAATGCTAGTACAAGGTTTGGAGGTGCGGAAATTATTTGAATACAACTCAAACAACCTCCTGGAAGCGGATTCAGGATGAAACCATCCTTCTATTTTTGAAAGCCCCCTCAAAGGATAAAATACATTCAATGGAGCCAAAGACTCATAGCCTTCCCCAATAGAAGAATCAGCTGGCGACGTCACCAAAGAAGTTCCCGCAGCCCTTGGAAGAATTATAGTCTCAGTAGGTGCGACCACAAGGGGTGTATTTTCTGTAGAACAGTAAACAAGAACAAAATTTGCAATATTTGCTTCTGCAAAGATACCACTAAACAAAACTTATCACAGATTAAGCGACAAAATTACTAAAACAAATGCAACAATACACCAATTAAAGTACCTAAAGGCACACGAGAAGCAGGCAGAGCAATAGTCAAGCTAACAGAAATAGTGGTCCCAACCGCATCAGCTATTGCCAAACAAGAAGAGTTGCGTACTTCGATGGAAACAAGGGAAGCATCAGAGTTGAAACTAGGAAAATTCCCAACAACTCCAACATTAAATGTTGGCCTTTTTCCCAGCACCTTATCTTCGCTAGCCAAAAGATATTTTCTAGAGCTATAAGTCCTCATTTGCCTCGTTACACTCTCCTGTGCATTTCTACAACATCTATTGTGATTCTAGTGGAGGCATTTTCAATACTAGGAGAGATCACCAAACAAGGAACAACAGGAACTATGTCTACCAAAAACGTCGCCGTAATGGTCAAAGCTAACGCACAACGCGAACTTATTTCTCTGCTATTAAAAGCCTTTGAAGACATCACCTCTATCAATCCTTGCGAATATAGTTGTTCATCAATGGACGTAGAAAGTGATATATCTGACATCGTAGACAAATCCCTCAATTCGTTACCTATAGCCTACGGAGGAGAAATCACTACCCCTATAAATAAAAAGAGAAACCAACAATATAAAAGATGATGGTGGTTTGAATGGCCACAAGAACAATCTTGTTAAACTAATAAAGTTCTTGAAGAACTAACAAAGAGAGCACTCTCAAGTATATAATAATGTTCAAAAGATGTGTGTCTTTACAATGGAAAATAGCAACTATTTATAGGTGTAAAGCTTGAACTAGGGCAAACAAAACAAGGGTTTAATTTCACCATCAATATGGTAATAAAGGACCATAATTGATACATGTATGGGGGGGCTAAAATGATGCATTGTAGCCAAAGAATTGAAGCTGTTTTATAAGTCTGGAATTTCATAAGACTTGCATCGAATTTTCGGATGGGATCCCGGCACTTCTGAGTCTACATGTCTTCTTCAAACATATTCTTCTGTCTCTTAGCTTTCCAACGCATCTTGAAACGCATCAATCCGACATCGGGAGCTCAAGTTATGTCCATTTTAGTGAAGACTGTGCGAGCAGAAATCTCTATACGATTTTATCACGGGAAATATTATTTATTACGAATTTTCAATAATTTTATTGATTATTTGTACTTAAATTTAATCTAGAATTCTTTATGAAGATATTTAGATGATTTAGGATTAGATTTGTCATTTATTTATTAGTTTTTTAGTTTAGATAAAATATGTTTATTTATTTTATTATTATCTTTACTTTTTCTAATTTAAGTTGAACTCTTCATTTGTAGCCTATTTAAAGGCATATTTGCTTCACTAATAAGAACAACATCATGAATTTATGAGTTGCAAAAACCTTTGGCCATGGGCCATTTTATTTTCAAGGTATGGATTTGCCTTGTTATTTTTCGTATTAGAAGTCTTCTTCAACATAAGTTCGTCAAGTTCTTGTAATGGAGATCATCTTCACACTCTTGCTTGCCTAGGTAATTGCATCTAGGAGGGTGGGTTAGAGCCGCTTGAGGTTGCTTACTTAGATAATCGCGTCTAAGAGGGTGCCGAGGACAAAATATCCTACAACATCTATCTCGTCATCATCCATTCATCGGAGAGATTCGTGCCGTTTGCAGGTGTTTGCCTATTCAATTGCGATTAGGAGGGTGCCAAGGACAAATCTATCCAACACCGCCACCATCAAATTCATCCTATCTCGTTTTCTACATCAAGATCATGCTTTATTATCGGTTTGCTGAACGTGGAGTTTGGAGTTTTCTCGGATCATATTAGTGAGTTTGCTAGATTAATTGTGATATGAGGGTTCCTAGATTTTGAGGTAATTCTTGGATAATAGCTTCCGTATCAATTAATGATACATGTATGTGGGGGCTAAAATGATACATTGTAGCTAAAGAATTGAAGCTGTTTTATAAGTCTTGAATTTCATCCAACTTGCATCGAATTTTCGGATGGGATCCGGGCACTTCTGAGTCTACATGTCTTCTTCAAACATATTCTTCTGTCTCTTAGCTTTCCAATGCATCTTGAAACGCATCAATCTGACATCGGGAGCTCAAGTTATGTCCATTTTAGTGAAGACTGTGCGAGCAGAAATCTCTATACGATTTTATCACGGGAAATATTATTTATTACGAATTTTCAATAATTTTATTGATTATTTGTACTTAAATTTAATCTAGAATTCTTTATGAAGATATTTAGATGATTTAGGATTAGATTTGTTTTTTATTTATTAGTTTTTTAGTTTAGATAAAATATGTTTATTTATTTTATTATTATCTTTACTTTTCGTAATTTAAGTTGAGCTCTTCATTTGTAGCCTATTTAAAGGCATATTTGCTTCACTAATAAGAACAACATCATGAATTTATGAGTTGCAAAAACCTTTGGCCATGGGCCATTTTATTTTCAAGGTAGATGGATTTGCCTTGTTATTTTTCGTATTAGAAGTCTTCTTCAACATAAGTTCGTCAAGTTCTTGTAATGGAGATCATCTTCACACTCTTGCTTGCCTAGGTAATTGCATCTAGGAGGGTGGGTTAGAGCCGCTTGAGGTTGCTTGCTTAGATAATCGCGTCTAAGAGGGTGCCGAGGACAAAATATCCTACAACATCTATCTCGTCATCATCCATTCATCGGAGAGATTCGTGCCGTTTGCAGGTGTTTGCCTATTCAATTGCGATTAGGAGGGTGCCAAGGACAAATCTATCCAACACCGCCACCATCAAATTCATCCTATCTCGTTTTCTACATCAAGATCATGCTTTATTATCGGTTTGCTGAACGTGGAGTTTGGAGTTTTCTCGGATCATATTAGTGAGTTTGCTAGATTAATTGTGATATGAGGGTTCCTAGATTTTGAGGTAATTCTTGGATCCTAGCTTCCGTATCAATTAATGATACATGTATGGGGGGGCTAAAATGATACATTATAGCTAAAGAATTGAAGCTGTTTTATAAGTCTGGAATTTATCCGACTTGCATCGAATTTTCGGATGGGATCCGGGCACTTCTGAGTCTACATGTCTTCTTCAAACATATTCTTCTGTCTCTTAGCTTTCCAACGCATCTTGAAACGCATCAATCCGACATCGGGAGCTCAAGTTATGTCCATTTTAGTGAAGACTGTGCGAGCAGAAATCTCTATACGATTTTATCACGGGAAATATTATTTATTACGAATTTTCAATAATTTTATTGATTATTTGTACTTAAATTTAATCTAGAATTCTTTATGAAGATATTTAGATGATTTAGGATTAGATTTGTTTTTTATTTATTAGTTTAGATAAAATATGTTTATTTATTTTATTATTATCTTTACTTTTCCTAATTTAAGTTGATCTCTTCATTTGTAGCCTATTTAAAGGCATATTTGCTTCACTAATAAGAACAACATCATGAATTTATGAGTTGCAAAAACCTTTGGCCATGGGCCATTTTATTTTCAAGGTAGATGGATTTGCCTTGTTATTTTTCGTATTAAAAGTCTTCTTCAACATAAGTTCGTCAAGTTCTTGTAATGGAGATCATCTTCACACTCTTGCTTGCCTAGGTAATTGCATCTAGGAGGGTGGGTTAGAACCGCTTGAGGTTGCTTGATTAGATAATCGCGTCTAAGAGGGTGCCGAGGACAAAATATCCTACAACATCTATCTCGTCATCATCCATTCATCGGAGAGATTCGTGCCGTTTGCAGGTGTTTGCCTATTCAATTGCGATTAGGAGGGTGCCAAGGACAAATCTATCCAACACCGCCACCATCAAATTCATCCTATCTCGTTTTCTACATCAAGATCATGCTTTATTATCGGTTTGCTGAACGTGGAGTTTGGAGTTTTCTCGGATCATATTAGTGAGTTTGCTAGATTAATTGTGATATGAGGGTTCCTAGATTTTGAGGTAATTCTTGGATCCTAGCTTCCGTATCAATTAATGATACATGTATGGGGGGGCTAAAATGATACATTGTAGCTAAAGAATTGAAGCTGTTTTATAAGTCTGGAATTTCATCCGACTTGCATCGAATTTTCGGATGGGATCCGGACACTTCTGAGTCTACATGTCTTCTTCAAACATATTCTTCTGTCTCTTAGCTTTCCAACGCATCTTGAAACGCATCAATCCGACATTGGGAGCTCAAGTTATGTCCATTTTAGTGAAGACTGTGCGAGCAGAAATCTCTATACGATTTTATCACGGGAAATATTATTTATTACGAATTTTCAATAATTTTATTGATTATTTGTACTTAAATTTAATATAGAATTCTTTATGAAGATATTTAGATGATTTAGGATTAGATTTGTTTTTTATTTATTAGTTTAGATAAAATATGTTTATTTATTTTATTATTATCTTTACTTTTCCTAATTTAAGTTGATCTCTTCATTTGTAGCCTATTTAAAGGCATATTTGCTTCACTAATAAGAACAACATCATGAATTTATGAGTTGCAAAAACCTTTGGCCATGGGCCATTTTATTTTCAAGGTAGATGGATTTGCCTTGTTATTTTTCGTACTAAAAGTCTTCTTCAACATAAGTTCGTCAAGTTCTTGTAATGGAGATCATCTTCACACTCTTGCTTGCCTAGGTAATTGCATCTAGGAGGGTGGGTTAGAGCCGCTTGAGGTTGCTTGCTTAGATAATCGTGTCTAAGAGGGTGCCGAGGACAAAATATCCTACAACATCTATCTCGTCATCATCCATTCATCGGAGAGATTCGTGCCGTTTGCAGGTGTTTGCCTATTCAATTGCGATTAGGAGGGTGCCAAGGACAAATCTATCCAACACCGCCACCATCAAATTCATCCTATCTCGTTTTCTACATCAAGATCATGCTTTATTATCGGTTTGCTGAACGTGGAGTTTGGAGTTTTCTCGGATCATATTAGTGAGTTTGCTAGATTAATTGTGTTATGAGGGTTCCGAGATTTTGAGGTAATTCTTGGATCCTAGCTTCCGTATCAATTAATGATACATGTATGGGGGGGCTAAAATGATACATTGTAGCTAAAGAATTGAAGCTGTTTTATAAGTCTGGAATTTCATCCGACTTGCATCGAACTTTCGGATGGGATCCGGACACTTCTGAGTCTACATGTCTTCTTCAAACATATTCTTCTGTCTCTTAGCTTTCCAACGCATCTTGAAACGCATCAATCCGACATTGGGAGCTCAAGTTATGTCCATTTTAGTGAAGACTGTGCGAGCAGAAATCTCTATACGATTTTATCACGGGAAATATTATTTATTACGAATTTTCAATAATTTTATTGATTATTTGTACTTAAATTTAATATAGAATTCTTTATGAATATATTTAGATGATTTAGGATTAGATTTGTTTTTTATTTATTAGTTTTTTAGTTTAGATAAAATATGTTTATTTATTTTATTGTTATCTTTACTTTTCCTAATTTAAGTTGAGCTCTTCATTTGTAGCCTATTTAAAGGCATATTTGCTTCACTAATAAGAACAACATCATGAATTTATGAGTTGCAAAAACCTTTGGCCATGGGCCATTTTATTTTCAAGGTAGATGGATTTGCCTTGTTATTTTTCGTATTAAAAGTCTTCTTCAACATAAGTTCGTCAAGTTCTTGTAATGGAGATCATCTTCACACTCTTGCTTGCCTAGGTAATTGCATCTAGGAGGGTGGGTTAGAGCCGCTTGAGGTTGCTTGCTTAGATAATCGCGTCTAAGAGGGTGCCGAGGACAAAATATCCTACAACATCTATCTCGTCATCATCCATTCATCGGAGAGATTCGTGCCGTTTGCAGGTGTTTGCCTATTCAATTGCGATTAGGATGGTGCCAAGGACAAATCTATCCAACACCGCCACCATCAAATTCATCCTATCTCGTTTTCTACATCAAGATCATGTTTTATTATCGGTTTGCTGAACGTGGAGTTTGGAGTTTTCTCGGATCATATTAGTGAGTTTGCTAGATTAATTGTGATATGAGGGTTCCTAGATTTTGAGGTAATTCTTGGATCCTAGCTTCCGTATCAATTAATGATACATGTATGTGGGGGCTAAAATGATACATTGTAGCTAAAGAATTGAAGCTGTTTTATAAGTCTGGAATTTCATCCGACTTGCATCGAATTTTCGGATGGGATCCGGACACTTCTGAGTCTACATGTCTTCTTCAAACATATTCTTCTGTCTCTTAGCTTTCCAACGCATCTTGAAACGCATCAACCCGACATCGGGAGCTCAAGTTATGTCCATTTTAGTGAAGACTGTGCGAGCAGAAATCTCTATACGATTTTATCACGGGAAATATTATTTATTACGAATTTTCAATAATTTTATTGATTATTTGTACTTAAATTTAATCTAGAATTCTTTATGAAGATATTTAGATGATTTAGGATTAGATTTGTTTTTTATTTATTAGTTTTTTAGTTTTGATAAAATATGTTTATTTATTTTATTATTATCTTTACTTTTCCTAATTTAAGTTGAACTCTTCATTTGTAGCCTATTTAAAGGCATATTTGCTTCACTAATAAGAACAACATCATGAATTTATGAGTTGCAAAAACCTTTGGCCATGGGCCATTTTATTTTCAAGGTAGATGGATTTGCCTTGTTTTTTTTTTATTAAAAGTCTTCTTCAACATAAGTTCGTCAAGTTCTTGTAATGGAGATCATCTTCACACTCTTGCTTGCCTAGGTAATTGCATCTAGGAGGGTGGGTTAGAGCCGCTTGAGGTTGCTTGCTTAGATAATCGCGTCTAAGTGGGTGCCGAGGACAAAATATCCTACAACATCTATCTCGTCATCATCCATTCATCGGAGAGATTCGTGCCGTTTGCAGGTGTTTGCCTATTCAATTGCGATTAGGAGGGTGCCAAGGACAAATCTATCCAACATCGCCACCATCAAATTCATCATATCTCGTTTTCTAAATCAAGATCATGCTTTATTATCGGTTTGCTGAACGTGGAGTTTGGAGTTTTCTCGGATCATATTAGTGAGTTTGCTAGACTTATTGTGATATGAGGGTTCCTAGATTTTGAGGTAATTCTTGGATCCTAGCTTCCGTATCAATTAATGATACATGTATGGGGGGCTAAAATGATGCATTGTAGCTAAGGAATTGAAGCTGTTTTATAAGTCTGGAATTTCATCCGACTTGCATCGAATTTTCGGATAGGTTCCGGGCACTTCTGAGTCTACATGTCTTCTTCAAACATATTCTTCTGTCTCTTAGCTTTCCAACGCATCTTGAAACGCATCAATCCGACATCTGGAGCTCAAGTTATGTCCATTTTAGTGAAAACTGTGCGAGCAGAAATCTCTATACAATTTTATCACGGGAAATATTATTTATTACGATTTTTCAATAATTTTATTGATTATTTGTACTTAAATTTAATCTAGAATTCTTTATGAAGATATTTAGATGATTTCGAGATTTGTTATTTATTAGTTTTTTAGTTTAGAAAAAATATGTTTATTTATTTTATTATTATCTTTACTTTTACTAATTTAAGTTGAACTCTTCATTTGTAGCCTATTTAAAGGCATATTTGCTTCACTAATAAGAACAACATCATGAATTTATGAGTTGCAAAAACCTTTGGCCATGGGCCATTTTATTTTCAAGGTAGATGGATTTGCCTTTTTATTTTTCGTATTAGAAGTCTTCTTCAACATAAGTTCGTCAAGTTCTTGTAATGGAGATCATCTTCACACTCTTGCTTGCCTAGGTAATTGCATCTAGGAGGGTGGGTTAGAGCCGCTTGTGGTTGCTTGCTTAGATAATCGCGTCTAAGAGGGTGCTGAGGACAAAATATCTTACAACATATATCTCGTCATCATCCATTCATCGGAGAGATTCGTTCTGTTTGCAGGTGTTTGCCTATTCAATTGCGATTAGGAGGGTGCCAAGGACAAATCTATCCAACACCGCCACCATCAAATTCATCCTATCTCGTTTTCTACATCAAGATCATGCTTTATTATCGGTTTGCTGAACGTGGAGTTTGGAGTTTTCTCGGATCATATTAGTGAGTTTGCTAGATTAATTGTGATATAAGGGTTCCTAGATTTTGAGTTAATTCTTGGATCCTAGCTTCCGTATCAATTAATGATACATGTATGGGGGGGCTAAAATGATGCATTGTAGCTAAAGAATTGAAGCTGTTTTATAAGTCTGGAATTTCATCCAACTTGCATCGAATTTTCGGATGGGATCCAGGCACCTCTGAGTCTACATGTCTTCTTCAAACATATTCTTCTGTCTCTTAGCTTTCCAACGCATCTTGAAACGCATCAATCCGACATCGGGAGCTCAAGTTATGTCCATTTTAGTGAAGACTGTGCGAGCAGAAATCTCTATACGATTTTATCACGGGAAATATTATTTATTACGAATTTTCAATAATTTTATTGATTATTTGTACTTAAATTTAATCTAGAATTCTTTATGAAGATATTTAGATGATTTAGGATTAGATTTGTTATTTATTTATTAGTTTTTTAGTTTAGATAAAATATGTTTATTTATTTTATTATTATCTTTACTTTTTCTAATTTAAGTTGAACTCTTCATTTGTAGCCTATTTAAAGGCATATTTGCTTCACTAATAAGAACAACATGAATTTATGAGTTGTAAAAACCTTTGGCCATGGGCCATTTTATTTTCAAGGTAGATGGATTTGCCTTGTTATTTTTCGTATTAGAAGTCTTCTTCAACATAAGTTCGTCAAGTTCTTGTAATGGAGATCATCTTCACACTCTTGCTTGCCTAGGTAATTGCATCTAGGAGGGTGGGTTAGAGCCGCTTGAGGTTGCTTGCTTAGATAATCGCGTCTAAGAGGGTGCCGGGGACAAAATATCCTACAACATCTATCTCGTCATCATCCATTCATTGGAGAGATTCGTGCCGTTTGCAGGTGTTTGCCTATGCAATTGTGATTAGGAGGGTGCCAAGGACAAATCTATCCAACACCGCCACCATCAAATTCATCCTATCTCGTTTTCTACATCAAGATCATGCTTTATTATTGGTTTGCTGAACTTGGAGTTTGGGGTTTTCTCGGATCATATTAGTGAGTTTGCTAGATTAATTGTGATCTAGAGGGTTCCTAGATTTTGAGGTAATTCTTGGATCCTGGCTTCCGTATCAATAATGGTTTCAATTTTCCCTTCCCCAATAATATCCACAAAGTTTTTGATAGCTTTAGGTTGAATGTAGACATTCTTGGGTTGAATGTAGACATCCATATCGTCCGCATAAACTGAATCGGTTGAATTCCAAGCTAAAACTAATGTATTTATTCCCCTTTAATGGGCTGGTGATAAAGCACTGAATTCAACAATTGAATGGCCTCTTGAATTTCTGGAAAAAGCATCTTGTGATTATTCTCGTATTGAATTTCCAACCTGCACTATTTTCAATAATCTGGTCATATCTTAAGCTCCTGATATCGGATCGAGGTGATTCAAAGTGCGTTGGAAACATAATAAATAGAGGAATAAGTTTCAAGAAGGCTTCAAGACTCAGACCTGCCTGGATCCTATCCAAAAATGGCAATCAAGTCGACTGAGACTCCTTGGATTCCCTCCTTAAGTGTTGTTTTAATTCATCCTTTTATTCTCCAATAAGTGGTGATAATAAAGGCTTTGATTGTATGTCTTCCTTGATAAAAACCGATCAGCTTTATGGGGTGTTAAAGTAGCTCTTAAGTGGTATTTAAGTAGCTCTTTAAGTGGTGTTTTAAGTTGCTTGAATGCCTTGCTTCATTGCTGAAACCGTTCAGCCTTCAAAGAGTGTAAAATCTCTATTCATCACACCTTTAAGTGATGTAAAGGCTTTCCTGAATACCTTGAAACCGATCAGCCTTCATGAGGTGTCTTCAAGTGTCTTCAACGGTGATAATTCCTCTTGAATGCTTTGTTAACTTGAAGGAATATGATCAGCCATCTTATCCATGATTAGTCCTATCCAAAAATGCATTAAACATTCCATGAGAAAACACTCTTTATTAAAGAAAATAAAAGCTAAGCAAAAGTAAGTGAACTAGTCTAATTAAATGAACTAGTTTGATTCATTGAACTAACTCACTTAGTGAACTAACAAACATAAATAATCTAACAGACTTAAAAGAACTAACATGCTTAAATGTTCTAACCAAACATAAATGAAACATGTTTAAAAGAACATTAAACCTTATTTATTCATGTGCAATAAATGAACTACCATGTATACTTAAACATGCAAATTTATTAATGCTCATGCAACTACATGCAACATACTCCCATGCTAGCACTCAAATACATGTATTAAAATGCATAAGTAACATGTTGCATTTGTTCAAAAGATGGCCAAGGATCCAAGCTTAGATTCAAGGCTTGAAAAAAGCATATTTGAAATAGAATTGTTGAGCGGGAACAAGTGCTTAAACCATGCAACTTCTCCTCTGATGTGAGCAAGGCCCTAAGAAGTTTGGTGCTGGCTTGGATCACATCACAAGGAACGTGAATTTCTAGCTTATGTCATTTTAAAAAGATGTTATTTCATGAAGAGTTGCAAGCACAATACCAAAACTGGGCAGAAGATTTGGGCGGCAAATGAGGAGACAAAAAGCTTTAATTTTTCAAACACCATGTTGTTTCAAAAGCGCACTTACCTATTCATACATGGTCAATCGCTATTCATGTGTTTAAAGTGACTTTTCGGCCACCCCTAGAAAAAACTATAAATAGAAAAGCTTTTGCCATTGTGGAACATAACTCATTTTCTTGCATAATAAATAATTTGCGAGGTTTTCTCTCAACTTTGTTCTTTTAAGAACTTTATCGACTTATCAAGTGTTCTACTTGTGGCGTCACCCTTTCTTGATACTTGGGGGTTCCTATTTTTCTAACTAGTGGGTCCAAGTCTTTCTCAGTTAACGATCATTTAAGGTTCGAGTCTATACTTTTTAGTATAGGTTCACCTTGGTCATAAACCACTATATTTCCATAACCATCACCCTAAACATCCATTAACCATCCTTTCACCTACATCACCATATTCACGCCTTCACCTTTTCTAAAGCCTTCAAACCTTACATTACTCCTTCCATTCACAATCAAACATTCCTTATTCACCATCCTTACATTCTTGTCATCCCTTGACCAACACCATGCCTAATATATCATCTTGCCAGACCATTTTCCATACTGCCATAACAATTATCACAAGGTTACTTGCTTACTTGCATTCTACGGCCGAAAAACAATCAAAGGCATTCTTCAACAAGAGTGCACTGCATCAAGTTGTCTCAAAGGATTCTTGTTATGAGTCTCCTTTTGCATTGAGATTTATAAGTACCTTCTCATTGGCAACGTCATTATCATTCTACTTTTTGTCGCAAGGCAACTCATTCTCATCTTTTGATTGTGGGGTACCTTTGTAGGTGTTTGTCGTACGATGATGATCATCTTCTTCCATAACATGACAAGGTAGCGTTTTCCCTACTTTCTTTAGGACAAATAATTTCTTCCTCATCATAGGGCAAGCTTAAACATTCAGTAGTAACATTTTCCCCATTTTCTTTAGACGAACAAATTTCTTCCTCATCCTTGGATCTTAAGTGGACTGGATCTTGAGAACATCCTGCTCTGCTATGCCGGTTTGTTATTCCTCATCGATGCGTTCCAGCACTTGTCTTAATTTTTGTAAACAATCAGCCAATGATTAACAAAACTCTTGTTCGTTGATTTTCTATTTCCTAGAACATGCAACATGACTTGAATGTTTCTCCTCATACTCATCTTCATCACAATCATATCGAGTATAAGTAGAATATTGTCGAGGATATTCAACATAATACTCATCATCATCATAATCGTATCGATCATAAGTATAACATTGTCGAGGCTGTTCAACATAATACTCATCATCATCATCACGTATGCACATTGTCGAAGTTTAGTACGTATAGCATCTTGATTAAAACTAGAATACCCTCGACGCAGCTTTAATACATGTAGTTCTTTATACAATTCTATTTTGGAAAGATATTGCAACGCATTATTTGGTGATATTTTATTTGACATCCTGAAAATTCACAAAAAGAAAGAAAAAAATAAAGCAAATCCTCATTGTTATTCATTCCAAACAAAGGCTCTAGGAGTCCAAGGAACAATATGACACCAATTGAATTGAGTTGCAAGGAAGAAGGAATTTATGCAATTATAAAAATTTCTACTAACAATAGAAACAAGAAGGTGTTAGAAGATGCAAAAGAAGAAATAAAAGGTAAAAAAAATGAAGAAAAAGAGTTAAGAATGAAAAAATTAAGAAAACTTGAAAACCCTAGAATTTGTAGGAACTTGATCCACTTCATTCGAGATCTTCCCGACGTCCAAAAATTATGAAATTTGGAACAGTGACTCCTCCAATGGTGTAGATCTTATCTGGAAATTTTGGCTCAAATTCATTCATTTGATTTTTCTCTTTTTTTTGAATTTTTGACTTTTTTCACCCAAAAACGACAAAACTCTCCCAATAATCATCCAAGTCTGATATCAAATGATAGAAGTGCTTGGCGTAGATGTAGAAGCAATCCTATGTGCTAGAATCGATCAAGAATGATTGAAGATTGTTCTTGATGCGATCGTATTTCACTCATTACTCATATTTACCATACTTTCAACTTGTTTCACAAGGGTGAAAGTCAAGGGAGTTTTTACTTTCCTTCTTCGCATTTATCTTAGTTGTATATTTATAATACTTCTAGTTATGTATACACATATACTTATCATCTATGCTTACATTACATTTACGTTTAACATCATGCTTAGTGTTTTCGGGTACAATAACACCGTTCCATACATCATACCCTACACTTTGCACATTAAGTAGTGTTTCATGCTTGCATATTAAGTATAACCACATCTTTACTTAGCATTTTATTTTAATTCCTATTATTTACATTCACTTATGTTTGTTTATTTTTTTGAGGGACATATCAGCTCACATGAACAAGGGAAAGATTGAAGGGTAGCTCATTCTAAGCTCGTTTAGCTCAATTCAAGCTCAAACTAGCTTATCCAAGTCAGACAAGCCAATACAAGCTCCTAACAGCTCCATTCAGCTCTAATAGCTCGAGATAAACTCAAGGACACTAAAGGAGAAGCTCACCTAGTTAAGGACAGCTCGAAACAACTCAAAGAAGCTCAAAACTAAGTGAAGCTCATTCAACTAGTAGCTCAACTCATTTCAGCTCACCATTACCTCAACCAGCTCATCTCAGCTCAAGCTGCCATACTCAGATCAACACCTAAAGGGCATATACCCTCCCTAAAGACATGACCGACCACCTTGGAGGGAACATGTTTGGATGGAAACCTTTGGGGGGAAACTTGGGCGGCAAAGGCTTGGAGGGAGTCACCACTTTAGCCGAATTAAAATCGTACCTCTATGAGAGGACACCACCACTATTCGGCCAATTATTCACCCTTGTACATGCCTATTCGGCATCCCTTTAGAAAACTATAAATAGGGGTTCATTTTGCACTTTGTAACACACAACTTTCAAATCAATTTAATTCACCTTGTGAGGTTTTCTCTCAAACTTGTTCTTTTTAGAACTTTTTCAACTTATCAAGCTTTGCTTGTGGCATCACCTTTCCTTTCATTTGATATTTTGGATTCTTGGTTCATATAACCAACGGGTCCAATCCTATCTACCACCCTTAAAGCAATTCTTTAAGGATTAGGGTTATGCTTATACAACATAGTTTCATCCTTGAATTCTTTGAATACTATCACCATCCTATCCATTTCTTTCATTTCCATTTCATTCCATATCCGAGCCCTTTGCCTAAACACCAAAATATTCCATTTCCTTCTTTCCATACCATTTTCCATACACCACACCTATACACTTATGCAACCTTATATCCTTTTCATCATTTTCATCTACAAAAAATTCGAAGGCACAAGGCTTACTTGCATTCATGGTCGGGAACAATCAAGCTTCTCTCAACAACATCAATTGGAGAGTTAGAGCGTATCAGTTCTTGAGACTCAGAAACAAATGGTTGGGTGTTTCTTGATTTTTCTGGAAATAGGATGCAAAATTCAAAGAAACAAAGAGGAGATAGTTAATTATATAAAGTATAAGAATAATAAAGTATAAAAGATTAACAAAGATTAAAGTAAATATAGGTAATTCAAATATGAAAATACAGCTTTGAATATGACTTCAATGGAGTATGGAGATTGGTGTGAATGATGGCAATGGCGATGGAAGATAGATGTCCCGCGGAACTCTCCTAATCGTAATTGACTAGGCAACCTCTATGATATGGCTCTAATCGACCCTTCTACCCACAATTGGATAGACAACCCGAAGTGTGAAGATCAACAACAAATTCCAACGAACTTGAAGATTGAATCGCTCCAAAGATACACGAGATAACTTCTTGCAAGTATAAACTCTATATAGGCTAAAGACTTGGAAGACAAGTAGAGTTCATCTCCTAAAAATAAGTCTTAAAACAGGGAATTAAAGTTTATCCTAATTAAACTCTAATATTTAAATATTTTCTTAAATTTTAAGGAATTAAAATAACATAAATTAATATAAAAGAGTTTTGGGATGAATTGAATTACAAATAATCAATAAAATAATTGAAAATTTGTAATAATTAAAAAATCTCCTAATAATCTTGTATCCAGTTTTTCTGCATGTGCAATCTTTGCTAAAACAAAATTATCTTGAGTTCCTGATATTGGATTGATGTGTTAGAAATGTAACTAAAATACGGTCAATTCAAAAGAAGACAACTTGATCTACAAATTCCTGGATCCCATCCGAAAAGTCAACGTAAGTTGGCTGGCATTCTAGACTTCAAGAACAGATTCATCTTCTTGTCTAAATTTCATTGCATGACACTTTTATATGCATGCATCGTTTTGACCCTCATTGTTTGCATCGAAGAAATTCAACCTCTTCTCCAAGTAAGTAATTTTACCCCTCACATCCATGTATTATTACCCCACTCCTCAAAAAGATTCACCCTCGAATCTAGACCAGTGATTGGAGGAAGGTCATCAAAGTACCATGGAAGAGAAGTCATCTCGAAGGATTCTTGTTCTGAGTCTACTTTTGTATTGTGATTTACAGGTTCCTTCTCATTGGCAACGTCATCATCGTTCTTCGTAAGGTTGCAAGGAAACTCAATTTCATCTTTTAATTGTGGGGTACCTTCGTAGGTGCTTGCCGTTTGATGATGATCATCTTGTTTGTCATAACACGACAAGGTAGCGTCTTCCCTACATTCTTCAAGATAGATAATTTCTTCCTCATCATAGGGCAAGGTTAACTTTCACTAGTAATGTTTTCCCCATGTTCTTTCTCATCCTTGGATCTTGTGTAGACTGGCCCTTGTAGAACATCCCGCTCTACTATGTCGGTTTGTGATTCCCCATCAATGCGTTCCAGCACTTGTCTTAATTTTTGTAAGTAATCGGCCAACAATTCAAAGAACTCTTGTTTGTTGATTTTCTCTTTCCCATAACATAATGTTGGTAATGCTCAAGGAAGTAAGAGCATGGAATCCCACATTCGAGTTAACATGTGTCTTCGACATGTATCGTGTGCGGATTACTTTTTGGAGAAAATTCGTCAGAATTTCTCCTTGTGTTTTTTACACTGTGAAAGAATAATTTTCTTTACTATTTATAAGCTCGAATTTGATTATGATCATACCGGAATTTAACTAATTTAAATTCGGGGTTTAATTGTATTAAATTCTAGTCTAATTGTAGCATTTTTTCAGCCTTGTATTTGAATTGAAAATAGGCTTATATCTGATTAAATAATATGTAGTTGTTACGACTACTCTTTGGATGTTTCAATGTCTATCAATGCCGCAGGTTACAATCAGTTTCAATGACCATAATGTTGCTGAATTCATTTTGGTTTTAAACATTGTTTTGGTGTTAAAAGCCATGCTTTAAGCTTAGTTATTGCTATGTTTTCTTAAAGACTTTTTGCCATTTAAATGTGACTATAAATTGAAGTTTTTGTCTCAGTTCTAATTACTTATTAGCAATTGAACATTTGCTTAACAAACCTCTCTGATTTCTAAAGTTTTTCTATAGCATTTTTCAAATTCCGAGTTTTGAGTTCTATTTTTGAGAAGAGTCGTACCATCAAAGTTTGCTCCAGTTTCGGGTGTACGAATTCGTGGAGAGGCCACGCTAACCTCAGGGGTCGTTTGTCCATTGTAGCGATTACACACATTGGTACGAATTCGCTTACAAGACAGTGGTTTACCGCAACACAGTTATCAATTTACATTCTTCATCATTTATTTATATATTGTCCTATCACACCTAACCCGGCTTAGTAGTAAACAGAATTAGGAAGTGTTTCAAAACACACAAGAGATGGCTTACGAACTTATAAGAAACTAAATCAGACATCAGAATAATCAAAAACATATAATTTGTCAATTCATAGACGTATTTCAGATGATCATATATATTATCGGTAGGATGATACAAAAAGATACACAAGCATACCAACTTATGCCAAACGCAGCTTCACTCACAAGCAACCTTTTTTAACAACAAGTCTAATTTATCTTAAGCTAACATGGAGTTTAATATATTACTTAACAAAGGTGATAGACATCTTCGATTACTAGAATCAAATTATTTCAAGGCTTAAACCAATTCTAGCCTGATACATATAACCTCCGCAAAGCAAGATCAAATACAAGTTTCATAGACACATCCATTTGCTTATTTTAAACATTATCTAATCATTCAAACTATTTAAGGTTAACACATGATAATATTTAAGCATCCATGCACTTGATGTCAAGGTGAACTAATAACCTAAGACTACTATAGGTATATAATAATCACACAATCTATGACTATTAAATAATATAAATCATGCAACAACCATAAAATAATTAAAGGCCCATTACAAGACATTTGGATACTTAGCAGAATTATACATATATATATTTTTAACCAAAATAGAATCTAAATGCATTATGCAACTTAACAACTATGTGCCACCATCTAGGAGTTCTAAAGATATTAATTTCAATCGTACATAGATCCTTGTGACCACGTCCAAGCTCGGGAGAAGCCAACAGCACATTATCCTGAAAGTATTAAAAGATTGAATAAGCATAAGCCTAGTGAGGTAGCCTAAAGCAACTAAAGACATGGAACCATAATTTATTCCATTTACCGAAGTCTATTGATCATACAAATTTTTTAAACTAGAACAAGAGATTAGCCATGTTGAAACCAGCTGTTGACAAACTGTTCAATCCATAAATAAACTTATATATCAAGGCATACAAGTAATCATATATAAACATGGTATGCAAACCGAATCTGTACACATATACACGTGAAAATCTCGAACAAATTTGAACATATGTATATATATATATAAATACACAACTAAAACGCCCATATATACATATTCACATATAGGAATTCAAACATAACATAGACATATATATACATATAAATCTTGAAACAAGATAAGCATATTCACATGTGAAAATTTGAACATAACATGTGTACATTTATAAAGGTACTCAATAAACTATACTCCTTTATTCACATGTGATTTAAACAAGACACGTGTTTATTCAACCAAAGTAACATTGATAAAATAAGCATTCTAACGTAACTTATCTATTCATACAAGGTATTTAGTTATCAATAGATTCAAATAACTTATTTACAAGCCATTATTATAATTCGTTGGTTTAACTTATAAACTTTCTTGGATTCTTTTAACATAACCTAACCATAAGTAAATTAATTACTTTGACTTATCAAACACTATTGCTTATTACATAAGTTATCAAACAAGACATAAGCGTGAATTTCTCTTACCATGTAAGTTATCAAACTTAACATTCCAATACGAAAGCTACCTACTATACGAGATACTAAACATATTAAATCCTATATATGAATTATTTGGCATGTAAAGCATCAGACATATCATATTATAAACATAGATTACTTAACAGCTCCTTTAGATTAAAGCATTTGAACCAAGTATGTATCATTAACTACTTTTCAGGCAAGTTATCAACCGTTACCTATCAGGCCATAAACATAGATTACTTGACATACCAATTTATCAAACATATCAAACCATAATCATGAATTGCTTGACATATAAGGTATTAAACATATCGAACCATAAGGAAAGATTACTTAGCATGTAAGATCTCAACATATCAAACCATATTGCATATTGATTGGCATACAAGTTATCAAACATATTAAACCATAATTACGAATTTTCTTGACATATAATGCACCAAGCATATCAGACTATAATCATGTATTATTTGGCATGTAAGATATCTGCATATTAGACCACAAACCTAGATCACTTATAGATTTGAAACAAGAACTATCCAATATGTACATAAATGCATGGTGTTCGATATTTCATATACATATATATATGATACGGAAGCTAGGATCCAAGAATTACCTCAAAATCTAGGAACCCTCTAGTCACAATTAATCTAGCAAACTCACTAATATGATCCGAGAAAACCCCAAACTCCACGTTCAGCAAACTGATAATAAAGCATGATCTTGATGTAGAAAACGAGATAGGATGAATTTGACGGTGGTGTTGTTGGATAGATTTGTCCTTGGCACCCTCCTAATCGCAATTGAATAGGCAAACACCTGTAAACGGCACGAATCTCTCCAATGAATGGATGATGACGAAATAGATGTTGTAGGATATTTTGTCCTCGGCACCCTCTTAGACGCGATTATCTAAGCAAGCAACCTCAAGCGGCTCTAACCCACCCTCCTAGATGCAATTACCTAGGCAAGCAAGAGTGTGAAGATGATCTCCATTACAAGAACTTGACGAACTTACGTTGAAGAAGACTTCTGATACGAAAAATAACAAGGCAAATCTATCTACCTTGAAAATAAAATGGCCCATGGCCAAAGGTTTTTGCAACTCATAAATTCATGATGCTGTTCTTATTAGTGAAGCAAATATGCCTTTAAATAGGCTACAAATGAAGAGTTCAACTTAAATTAGAAAAAGTAAAGATAATAATAAAATAAATAAACATATTTTATCTAACCTAAAAAACTAATAAATAAATATCAAATCTAATCCTAAATTATCTAAATATCTTCATAAAGAATCCTAGATTAAATTTAAGTACAAATAATCAATAAAATTATAGAAAATTCGTAATAAATAATATTTCCCGTGATAAAATCGTATAGAGATTTCTGCTAGCACAGTCTTCACTAAAATGGACATAACTTGAGATCACGATGTCGGATTGATGCGTTGGAAAGCTAAGAGATAGAGGAATATGTTTGATGAAGACATGTAGACTCAGAAGTACCCGGATCCCATCCGAAAATTCGATGCAAGTCGGCTGAAATTCCAGACTTATAAAACAGCTTCAACTCTTTGGATACAATGCATCATTTTAGCCCCCCATACATGTATCATTCTCCCCCTGTTGAAAACGATTCATCCCAAATCTTAAGAGTTGTTGATCACAACCTTCAAGTCTCTTGAGATGTATCCAGGAATGAAATATTAAAACTAAGATCTATATAGAGAATTATATATATTTTTTTCTCAACTACTAAAACAACAGTAAAAGAATTTCAAACACCTAAACCAAGGCTCTGATTACCAATTCATACGGAAGCTAGGATCCAAGAATTACCTCAAAATCTAGGAACCCTCTAGATCACAATTAATCTAGCAAACTCACTAATATGATCCGAGAAAACCCCCAACTCCACGTTCAGCAAACCGATAATAAAGCATGATCTTGATGTAGAAAACGAGATAGAATGAATTTGACGGTGGTGGTGTTGGATAGATTTGTCCTTGGCACCCTCCTAATCGCAATTGAATAGGCAAACACCTGTAAACGGCACGAATCTCTCCGATGAATGGATGATGACGAGATAGATGTTGTAGGATATTTTGTCCTCGGCACCCTCTTAGACGCGATTATCTAAGCAAGCAACCTCAAGCGGCTCTAACCCACCCTCCTAGATGCAATTACCTAGGCAAGCAAGAGTGTGAAGATGATCTCCATTACAAGAACTTGACGAACTTATGTTGAAGAAGACTTCTGATACGAAAAATAACAAGGCAAATCTATCTACCTTGAAAATAAAATGGCCAAAGGTTTTTGCAACTCATAAATTCATGATGCTGTTCTTATTAGTGAAGCAAATATGCCTTTAAATAGGCTACAAATGAAGAGTTCAACTTAAATTAGGAAAAGTAAAGATAATAATAAAATAAATAAACATATTTATCTAACCTAAAAAACTAATAAATAAATAACAAATCTAATCCTAAATTATCTAAATATCTTCATAAAGAATCCTAGATTAAATTTAAGTACAAATAATCAATAAAATTATTGAAAATTCGTAATAAATAATATTTCCCGTGATAAAATCGTATAGAGATTTCTGCTCGCACAGTCTTCACTAAAATGGACATAACTTGAGATCACGATGTCGGATTGATGCGTTTCAAGATGCGTTGGAAAGCTAAGAGACAGAGGAATATGTTTGATGAAGACATGTAGACTCAGAAGTGCCCGGATCCCATCCGAAAATTCGATGCAAGTCGGCTGAAATTCCAGACTTATAAAACAGCTTCAACTCTTTGGCTACAATGCATCATTTTATCCCCCCATACATGTATCAATATATATATTAAATATTCAAGCAATACATATATAAATATGTGTGTATATATATATATTTGAATATATCCTATGTTTTCCTTAAAAAGGAAAGTTGCAAGAATCTTGTAAAGGTATAGTAATCGCCTTGTAAGTTATTATCACAATTAATTAATTTAACTTATGAGGTTTCCTTATTTTACTCTCAATAAAGTATATCATGCTCATAGTTTCTTACAAAGCAATTCCTCTACATAACATGTTATTGAGTCATGAATTATCACATTAACATGAAATATCAAATCATTTAGTTATTTTACTTACAAACTTCATATTTTTATCTTTAACATAGCCTTGAGTATCAAGTAGCCTAGGTGCACGAATCCCCAACCAACTGTCGCTAAACAAAAGGTACTCAAAGTACTGGTCAACCCCTCCTACTGTCGCCAAGTGACCACAATACATCCCTCCTACTGTCGCCTCATAAGGACCTTAGTCCACCCCAGAAACATGACTCTATGGACTCTATGACATGCCAACTATACCTATGACTGACTCGAAACCAAGGCTTTCAATTAAATATTATCATATCAAGGTCGGAATTGAGCTTAGCCCCTTATTCAATAATTAGATAATAACTCTTATTCATTTCAAATATGAGCGAAACTCCACATTCACAATCATATGAACAAAGCTTATAGTTATCACATCTTGTCATAACTTAAATTGAGCATAGTTTCACATTCTTATAATCAAACAAGCTTGCATCTTACAACAACAACCACAATTACAATTCAGGTGATCACGTAACAAATGCTTAGGACTTACAATATTAAACACATATGTTCTTTTAAATCAAAACGGGCAAGATTACTGTTCCTCCTATTATGCATATATTAGATTCACACGAGTTTCTCTATTCATTTCCCATCAGTTTCGGATGGTAACTTGATATAGCAATGGTTTCTTTCAAATATACATAAATAAAAATTCTTTTATCAAAAACAAGTCATAAACATCAAGCATAACACATCACATGATCCTTACCAATTTAAATACTTACTTTGCTTCTTCTTTGTACTCATTTTTAGGTATAGCTTAAACTAAAAAAATATAAGTAAGATAAGGATTTTAAAACAAATAACATGCTTGGGATAGTTTGAATCTATCCCGAGACTTTAAACTACACTCACAGTTTATACCCGAGCTAGATTTGTTTCCTGAATTACTATTCCAGATCGCCCTTCTACAGCTTTACCCACTTTGAACCTCTTTTCCTCTACTATATCTTGGTCTAGTCACAAAAGCAATATACATGCATTAAGAATTTTTACTTATGTACATGTAGATGCACAAAGCAGTCTACTAAATACTCATATATGCACCAAACAATTCGTGACACATATGCATACATATGTGCCTACAAAATAGTCCAAAATGCATTCATATATGCACAAAACAATTCAAGATATATATGCATTCCTATGTGTATGCAAAACAGTCCAACAATTTCATACAAATGCAAAACAGTCCCGTAATCCTTTATTCTCATCAAAATAGTCCAAGTTTCATTCATATATATATATATGAATACCATCAAAACAGCCCACTGAGCATCTTATTCATGAAAACCAGTCCCTTAATGTATTCTTAAAGCATTTCCCCTACTCCTATTATTTAAAAGAGTTTACCAAAATGTGTATACTTATAAAAATCCCGTTTTATTCTTATCATTTCACAAAACAGTCCACTCATTTGTAAAAATAGTTTTCCCTTATTTTTAGATTAGCCAAACAATCTTTGTCTATACTTATTTATGAACAAGACAATCAAATTCTTATATACACACACACATATATATATATATGTACCTCCATCAAAGCAGCCCCTATATACTCCTAAATCAGTCCCAATTTATTTATATATACATTTGTACATTTTAACCATTCATCATATGTACATATACTTAAAAACAACCCAGCATGCTCTTCTACTATGTCTAGAATAATCTAATTTCCTTGTATGTACATATAAATTATATTCGAGCATCCCCTAAGTTCATATAATTCCACGACTGCCCTGTTTTCACACACACTTTTTTTATATATTCAAAACAGTCTCTTATACCAGATTTTTCAAACAAAGTGAACACCATCCAATTATAAGCTCAACCATACAAGCATAACATGATATAACCAATTTCTTCAACATTTACCGTAGTTCCAACTTAATATCCTAACATTTCTAACAAATTCATATAACATATATATATATATATATATATATATATATATATATATATATATATATATAATTCACAACATGAACATAGAGAGGAAATCAAGGTAATCACCTTCCTCCAAAGCTCAATCGATCAAATCCCAAGCAATTGTAGGTAAAATAAAATATTTACTAACTTTCTCATACTTAATTCGGCTATGGAGAATAAGGAAGAAGATGATGAGAAAAATTTTATTCTTCCCTCACTAATTCTCACCCAAAATGCCGTGAGTCATGCTTCCCCCACACTTCCCATTATCCAAAATCTAACAAGTGTGCAAATCCTTGAAGTTTTTTTATTAAATGACACGCAAGCTCTCAAGTTTCATTTACTTCGATTTAACCTTCCCCTTAAATTGATCATCAATTTCCCTTTTGTTTCAAAAATGGTCCTTAGCTCATCAAACATTAATACTAATGATATAATTAATCAATTTGGAACAAAATTAAAAATTATAACAAATTTCTAGGCTATATTTTTGGGTAGTACAATTCGCCTCCCCTTAAAAGTAATTTGCCATCGAATTTCCACAGAACTTGATTCAGAGGGTTTTTAGCAACCCAAACGTAATGCTTACTTAGTCAATAACATTCAGAAGATTTTTCATTCTCACTTTATCCTTACACTATCTCCTTCAATGGAGCGGTCAGCCGGAATCTCATTATCTCGGTCCAATTCTGCTTCTGACATTCCTACTAACTATTAACACATAAGAGAGCTTTTATCGGACGCAGATCACAAGCACTTGTTAAATTTAACTCCTAGGTGGCACAATAACTTATAATGATGCAACGAGTTCTGATTTAGTCTGAGAATTGGCTAAACTTAAGCTCTGATACCAAAATATAACACCTCTAACCCAGCTTAGTAGTAAACCAAATTAGGAAGTGTTTCAAAGCACACAAGAGATAGCTTACGAACTCATAAGAAACTAAATCAAACAACAAAATAATCAAAACATATAATTTGTCAATCCATAGATGTATTTTAGACGATCATATATTATCAGTACGATAATACAAAAAGAAACACAAGCAGCCCAAAGAATTTATAATAATTCATTTAATAATTTAGGGTAATTTTTTTCTTTTCTATTAATCCCTTAAAGAGTAACGCTTAACATTAACTCAATTGTAAACCCAATTCGAAACAATAACTCATATTCAGATGACCACCCACATTCAACATCATGCTTACTAATACCAGATTTTGGTTTTAAACCTTTAAACTAAGATAAGAAATATAATTTCGCTTTTTATTCTATTTTAGGAACAAACACTAATAGGGAGTATCACAGGCTATCATTTAAAACTTAACAATGTATCATTGCTTAATAACCTTCATACGTTCAGACCGTACTATATGATATCAAGACATATCATCCAAGATTTACCACCTCAACAATGCATAATACTACTAAACATGTATACATAGCATTATATATTCAAAGCTTATGCTAAACGCAGCTTCACTCACAAGCAACACTTTTTAACAAGTCTAATTTAGCTTAGGCTAACATGGAGTTTAATAGATTACTTACCAAAGGTGATAGAGATCTTCGATTACTAGAATCAAATTATTTCAAGGCTTACACCAATTCTAGCCAGATACATATAACCTCCGCAAAGCAAGATCAAATACAAGTTTCATAGACACTCATCCATTTGCTTATTTTAAACATGATCTAATCATTCAAACTATACCACTTCTATTTCAGGTTAACACATGATAATATTTAAGCATCCACACACTTGATGTCAAGGTGAACTAATAACCTAAGACTACTATAGGTATATAATAAATACACAATCTATGACTATTAAATCATATAAATCACGCAACAACCATAAAATAATTAAAGGCCCATTACAAGATTTGGATACTTAGCAAACTTATACATATATATTTTTAACCAAAATAGAATCTAAATGCATTATGCAACTTCACAACTATGTGCCACCATCTAAGAGTTCTAAAGATATTAATTTAATCGTACATAGATCCTTGTGACCACGTCCAAGCTGGGGATAAGACAAAAACACATTATCCTGAAAGTATTACAAGATTGAATAAAGCATAAGCCTAGTGAGGTAGCCTAAAGCAACTAAAGACATGGAACCATAATTTATTCCATTTACCGAAGTCTATTGATCATACAAAATTTTTAAACTAGAACAAGAGATTAGCCGTGTTGAAACCACTTGTTGACAAACTGTTCAATCCAGAAATAAACTTATAAATCAAGGCATATGCACAAGTAATCATATATGAACATTGTATGTAAACCGAATTTGTACACATACACATGAAAGTCTCGAACAAATTTGAACATATGTATATATGTATATATAAATACACAACTAAAATGCCCATATATACATATTGCCATATAGGAATTCAAACATAACATAGACATATATATACATATAAATCTTCAAACAAGATAGGCATATTCACATGTGAAAATTTGAACATAACATGTGTACATTTATATAGGTACTCATTAAACTATACTCCTTTATTCACATGTGATTTAAACAAGACATATGTGTTTATTCAATCAAGTAACATTGAAAAAATAAATAGTCTGACGTAACTTATCTATTCATACAAGGTATTTAGTTATCAATAGATTCATATAACTTATTATACAAGCCATTATTATAATTCGTTGGTTTAACTTATAAACTTTCTTGGATTCTTTTAACATAACCTAACCATAAGTAAATTACTTACTTTGACTTATCAAACACTATTTCTTATTACATAAGTTATCAAAACACGACATAAGCGTGAATTTCTCTTACCATGTAAGTTATCAAACTTAGCATTCCAATACGAAAGCTACCTACTATACGAGATACTAAACATATTAAATCCTATATATGAATTATTTGGCATGTAAAACATCAGAATATCAAATTATAAACATAGATTACTTAACAGCTCCTTTAGATTAAAGCATTTGAACCAATTACGTATCATTAACTACTTTTTAGGCAAGTTATTAAACGTAACCTATCAGGCCATAAACATAGATTACTTGACATACCAATTTATCAAGCATATAAAACCATAATCATGCATTTCTTGACATATAAGGTATTAAACATATTGAACCATAAGCAAAGATTACTTAGCATGTAAGATCTCCACATATCAAACCATATTGTAGATTGATTGGCATACAAGTTATCAAACATATTAAACCATAATTATGAATTTTCTTGACATATAATGCACCAAACGTATCAGACTATATTTATTTGGCATGTAAGATATCTGCATATTAGACCACAAACCTAGATCACTAATAGATTTGAAACAAGAACTATCCAATATGTACAAATATGCATGGTGTTCGATAGTTCATAAATATATATTAAATATTAAAGCAATACATTTATAAAGATGTATATATTTATATTTGAATATATCCTATGTTTTCCTTAAAAAGGAAAGTTGCAAGAATCTTGTAAAGGTATAGTAATTGCCTTGTAAGTTATTACCACAATTAACTAATTTAACTTATGAGCTTTCCTTATTTTACTCTCAATAAAGTATAGCATGTTCATAGTTTCTTACAAAGCAATTTCTCAACATAACATGTAATGAGTCATGAATTGTCACAATAACATGAAATATCAAATCATTTAGTTATTTTACTTACAAACTTCATATTTTTATCTTTAACATAGCCTTGAGTATCAAGTAGCCTAGGTGATAGAGTAGCGCAATCTTGGATTTGGAAGCCTTCAATCAAGTTGTTGCAAGAACTAGGAGCTCTAGACTCAATCAAGAAAGTTATGGGCAGATTTGAAAATTCAAGAGAAAAGAAAATGGCTTTTCTTGAAAATTTCAGATTCAAGGTTGGAAATTCAAAGAAACAAAGATAAGAAGGAAAATTAGAAGATGATTAATAAGAACAAAAGTAAAAAGATTAAAAAAGATTAAGGTGAGGACAGATAAAACAAATCTGAAATTCTGGCTTTGTTTATGGAATTATGGAAGATGGTGTGAAGGTTGAAGATGAAGATGGCTTGCGAATTGTTGATTTTGTTTTGTCCTCGGCACCCTCTTAGACGCAATTATCTAAGCAAGCAACCTCAAGCGGCTCTAACCCACCCTCCTAGACGTGATTATCTAGGCAAGCAAGAGTGTGAAGATGATCTCCCTCACAAGAACTCGTCGAACTTATGTTGAAGAAGACTTCAAAGGCACAAGTAATCAGCACTTGCAAAAACAAACTCACTAAATATTTCATAAATCAAAGAAAATCTGTCTTACAATGATGTAGGCTTCATCCTTTTATAGGTGAAGGATAGACAAAGTAATTTAACTTCTACTAAAACAAGGAAAAACTAATCTAATTAAAAAAATAATAAAATAACAGCCTTTAAACTCCTTGTGCTTGTGTGGCAAGGGATAGGGTGATAAGGCAAGTTATAAGCTGATAAGGGCTGGTTGCTTGGGCAGCAAGTAAACTTGATGAAGGCTGGTTTGCTTGGGTATCAAGTAATGGGCTGATAAGAGCTGTTTTGATTGGGCAGCAAGTAAAAGTTGACAGGGCCTTTATTTGGACGAATTTAAGGGTATTTGGGCTGGTTTAGATGATAAGAAATTGGTTCTTGGGCAAGGAGGCATGTGTGGGCTGTTTAAAAAGCTAACTAGGCCTAAAAACACTTGTAAATCCTAATTTGGGCTAAAAATAAAAATCTGACCCAATCTTTTATAGTAACAACTATTGGGTCTAATTACAATAAAAAGGGCTAATTAATGGACATCTAAAGGCTCATGGATATCCATCTCCAAAGGTGCAGCAAGTTGAGTTTTTGTGACCCAATTATTCTTGAAGGATGTTAAGTGTGGACTTCTTTCAAGAAATTCTTCTTTCTTCATGTCAGCTTGTAATCCTTGGCTCACGAATACTTGGACGGTCGAATTCAGCTTGTCCTTGATTAGCTTAGACTTGGCTCGGGTTATTGGGCCAAGTGGAAAAGTAAGCCCATCTTGTCCTTGGAATTGCCTTGTGGTACATGTATCATCCCCTCCCTCCTCAAAAGGATTCGTCCACGAATTTGAAACATTAAAGGGAGAAAGATCATAAACATTAAAAGTTGTACTCACATTATACTCACCTGGTAGATCAATTCGGTATGCATTGTTGTTGATCCTTTCAAGGACTTGGAATGGTCCATCTCCTCGTGGATCCAATTTGGATTTCCTATGGTTCGGAAATCTTTCTTTACGCATGTGCAACCAAACCCAATCTCCTGGTTCAAAGACAACTTGGCGTCGGCCTTTGTTGACTTTGGCAGCAACATTTTCATATGTTTTCTCCATTCTTTGCTTTGCCTTAGTGTGAATAGATTTAACTAACTCCACTTTCTTTTCGCCATCTAAGCTGCTAACATTATTAATAGGTAAAGGAACAAGGTCTAATGTAGTTAAGGGGTTAAAACCATAAACTACTTCAAATGGAGAATAACCGGTGGATGAATCAATAGAACGGTTGTAGGCAAACTCTACAAAAGGTAGATATTCTTCCCAAGTTTTTGTGTTCTTACCGACAACAGTTCTGAGTAATGCACCTAAGATCCGATTTGTTACCTCGGTTTGTCCATCCGTTTGTGGGTGACAAGTAGTAGAATAAAGAAGTTTGGTACCTATCTTTCCCCACAAAACCTTCCAAAAATGGCTTATGAACTATACATCTCTATCAGAAACGATGGTGCGTGGAATTCCATGAAGTCGTACTACTTCTCTAAAGAAGAGATCGGCTACATGTGTTGCATCATCCGTTTTATGGCATGGTATGAAGTGAGCCATCTTTGAAAACCTGTCGACCACAACAAAAATACTATCTCGACCCTTTTTGGTATGAGGTAATCCAAGAATAAAGTCCATAGATAAATCGACCCAAGGGAAAGAAGGGATAGGAAGGGGTGTATATAAACCGTTAGGACTTACCTTGGATTTTGCTTGTTTACATACGATGCAAGATGCGCATACCTTTTCCATGGTTTTCCTCATACGTGGCCAAAAAAATGCTCCATTACCATGTCTAACATTTTGGAGATGCCAAAGTGCCCCATTAAGCCTCGGAGTGTCATTCATGGACTAGCAATTCTCTAATGGAGCCTTGTGGTATACACAACCTGTTTATTCGGAAAAGAAACCCATCTACAAGATAAAACTTGTTAAAAGCACCTTTTAAACAATGAGTATAAATTTCCTTGAAATCTGGATCATTAGGATACAATTGCTTTATATGTTCGAATCCCAATATAGTAGCATGCATTTGAGTAATTAGGGTATACCTTCTAGATAGTGCATCTGCTACTACATTATCCTTACCTTTTTTGTACTTGATCACATAAGGGAATGTTTCAATAAACTCCACCCACCGAGCATGTCTCTTGCTCAAATTACCTTGGCCGTTTAGCCACTTCAATGATTCGTGGTCGGTGTGTATGATGAACTCCTTTGGAAGAAGGTAGTGTTGCCAAACTTCAAGTGTAAGAACTAATGCAAGGAGCTCTTTATCATAAGTTGAGTAGTTCAAATGTGCTCCTTTTAACTTCTCGCTAAAGTAAGCGATTGGTTGTTTTTCCTGTAAAAGAACTGCGCCTATGCCTTTTAGTGTTTGGAAGGCTTGTTCTTGTGCCTCACCCCAATGAAAACCTACCATTTTTTTTGATGATATCTGTCAATGGTGCGGCAATGGTAGAGAAATCCTTGACAAAATGACGATAGAAGCTTGCTAGGCCATGGAAGGATCTCACCTCAGTTATGGATGATGGCGTGGGCCATTCTTGAATTGCTTTGACTTTTTCATTGTCAACATGGATACCCTGTGCACTTACTATAAAGCCTAGAAAACTAAGACTTTCACTACAAAACACGCACTTTTCCATGTTAGCATATAATTGTTCTCTTCGGAGAACTTCGAAGACCGATCTCACATGAAAGATATGTAAATCAAAAGAAGAAGAGTAGATAAGAATATCATCGAAATAAACAACAACAAACTTACCTCTAAACCCCCGAAGGACATGGTTCATCAATCTCATGAATGTGCTAGGGGCGCATTGGTCAAACCAAATGGCATAATTGTCCATTCATATAAACAAAACTTTGTCTTGAAAGCGGTTTTCCATTCATCTCCTTCTTTCATTCGAATTTGATGATAACCACTCTTCAAATCAATCTTGGTGAAGATGCATGCGCCTTAAAGTTCATCAAGCATGCCATCTAATCATGGAATAGAATGCCTATACCTGATAGTTATTCGGTTGATTGGCCGACAATCGACACACATTCGATATGAACCATCTTTTTTTGTCACCAAAAGCACTGGAACGACACAAGGGCTTAAACTCTCACGAATGTAGCCTTTATTGAGTAGTTCTTCCACTTGCTTTTTTAACTCATTGGTTTCTTCGGGATTGCATCTATATGCTGGTCTATTTGGGATAGAAGAACCCAAAATTAGGTCAATTTGATGTTTAATTACCCATAATGGTGGCAAACCATCGGGTGGATCACCTAAAACATCATTGAAGTCCTGAAAAAGAGAAAAAAACACACTAGGCAAACGTTTGTTATTGTTAGTGATAGAAAAAAATTGTTCCTTAAAGCGAATGAGGATGCAAGGCTGTTTAAGGAAAGGGGCTTGTCTCACTTCTTTTTCTCTTGCATAAATATTTTGAGACACCCATTTTTTCTCACATTTAGGATCACTCACCACCCTGGGCCTTTACTTATTTGGCTTTTATCACTACTGGTATCTTTTGTCGTTGCCTTTTGTTTTTCATTTTTTTTTCATTTTCATCTTTTTTAATTCCCACATCCTCACAAAAGTTCTTTATTCGCACCTGATCTTTGTACACCTCTTTTGGATCGAGTGGAGCCAAGCTATACTTTTTGCCATGGTATACAAAAGAATACTTATTTAACTTACCATGGTAAGTCACATCACGGTCATACTGCCACGGTCGTCCTAAAAGTAAGTGAGATGCTTGCATAGGGATAACATCACACCAAACGTCATCACAATATTTACCCATAGTAAAAGTGATTAAGGCACGTTTGTTTACCTTTAATTCTGACCCTTCATGAAGCCATTGGAGATAATATGGCTTTGGATGGCGTTGACAAGGTAGGTCAAGTGCATCAACTAGATAGCTGCTCATCACATTCGCACAACTTCCGCTATCAATGATGACAGAATATAGTTTGCCTCTGATCAAACATCTTGTGTGGAAAATATTTGTTCTTTGCATCTCCGTATCGTCGATTGCTTGGATATTAAGTGAACGTTGAATCACCAAGCTTTTAGGATTAGGTTCATCACTGAAGTAACCATCGGCGATGAATTCATTGTCGGACAATTCCTCCTCCGACTCGGATGAGTAGCTCCCATCTTCTCGAATAAGAATGAGTCTTGTATTTGGGCAGTCTCTTTTATAGTGTCCATGACCGTTGCACTTGAAGCATACAATCTCGAGTTTGTTTGAGTGTTTGTGTGTTTTCCGCCAACATGGGGTTTTTGTCTTGGTTTTGTCCAGTGACTTGGATGTTTCAATTTTATTGCTTTGGTCTACTTGAGTCGAGCAAAGGTTTAGAAGAATTAGAATGAGATAAAGGTTGAGTGATACCTTTGTCATAGTGATAATTCTTTTGTCGATATCGTTTGTCGATCTTTGATGCGTTTTTCAATTGTCATGGTGAATTGGAATGCCTTTTGAAGAGTGTAGTAGGTTTTGAGTTCAAGTACCTCAAGAATGTTGTCATTGAGTCCGACAACAAACCTAGTCATTGTATCCTCTTCATCCTCTTGTATATCGGCTCTTTGCATCAATGATTCCATCTCTTTAAGATACTTATCAACAGTTCTGTAGCCTTGTCGGATTCTTTGTAACTTTTGTTTGATCTCTCGTCGATATAATGGGGGAGCGAATCATTCCCGCATGACTTCTTTAAGTTCTCCCCATGAGGTTATCTTGGCTTCTCTATTGAGACATTAATTTCGGGCCAATTGGGAGCACTAAATGGATGCATATTTAGTTAATTCGAGAGTCAACAGTGGAACTTATCCTCTTAAGGACATTGATAATACTTGAACAGAAGATCAATCCGATTTTCCAGTCACAATAAGCATCAAGGTCATACATTCCTTGAAAATGTGGCATATTGATCTTTGTTTTGGTTTGGCTAAGGTGTTTGTTGCTCGTATCGGATCTGTGTGAGGATTGTGCCTATGTAGGGGATTTTGGCATCTATTCTGAATGGGAACAAGATTTAGACGTTTTCCTAGTATCGCTTGCGACAACACTGGTTTCTAATCTCCCAATGGTTTGAGTGATTGCGGTCACGACTGTATCGGTGTGCTCAAGCTTGGTTACCAATGAGGCTACATTTCGTGCAAGTTTATTGAGAGTATCCGAAACTTCTTGAAGAGTCACCTCATGTGGTTCTTCCTCGTTACTCGTTTGTGACATCCTGAAACACTCGGATTTAAAAGGTGAAAAGCAAAAGAAAACTAGAAATCTCACTAAACACTCCAAGAAATAAATATTTAGCAAGGAAGTAAACCAATCTCGTACTCTTTAAAGACCTTCCCGCCACAAGTCAACAAGTTACAATCAGAGTTTAATCCAAACAATGAGTCCTAATTGTACTAGGAGTCCAATGAAAGGCTTGACACCAATTGAATATAGTTGCAAGAAAGAAGGAATGTAATGCAACTTTTTAGTCCTACTCACACCAGAAAAGATAAGGTGTTAATGGAGTAATAGAAGAAAGAAAAAGCAAAACAAAGGAACTTAAAAAAATTAAGAGTAGAAAAAATAGTCTAGAAAGATAATAACCCCAAAAACAACTTGAAGGAAGAAATCCAATGTTGTAACCACTTCAATGTGATGCTTGTAGTGGTTGATGATGGTGATCTTGATGATTCTTGATGGTGGTTGGTGGCTAGGTATGAGTTCTCAGTTTTCTTTTTCTTTTTTTTTTTTTTTTTTTTTTTTTTTTTTTTAAAGTAAATAAACTGAAAAAATGAAAATTGAAGAAAAAAATAATGAAAATAGGGTTAAAGAAAGGGAAAACCTAATTTGGCTGAAACTTTATCCACTTCGTTTGAGGAGGTGTTCCGAACTCAAAAATTCTGAAATTTTGTGTGGTGACTCCACCAATGGTGTATATCTAATCTGGAAATTTTCAGCTCAAAATTCACTCGTTTGGTTTTGATGAATTTTCCCTAATTTTTGAGTTTTTTCCCAAAAATGCCAAAATTCTTGCCAAGAATCGTCCCAAATCTGATACCAAATGATAGAGTAGCGCAATATTGGATTTGGATGCCTTCAATCAAGTTGTTGCAAGAACTAGGAGCTCTAGACTCAATCAAGAAAGTTATGGGCAGATTTGAAAATTCAAGAGAAAAGAAATGGCTTTTCTTGAAAATTTCAGATTCAAGGTTGGAAATTCAAAGAAACAAAGATAAGAAGGAAAATTAGAAGATGATTAATAAGAATAAAAGTAAAAAGATTAAAAAGATTAAGATGAGGATAGATAAAACAAATCTGAAATTCCAGCTTTGTTTATGGAATTATGGAAGATGGTGTGAAAGGTTGAAGATGAAGATGGCTTGTGATTTGTTGATTTTGTTTTGTCCTCGGCACCCTCTTAGACTCAATTATCTAAGCAAGCAACCTCAAGCGGCTCTAACCCACCCTCCTAGACGCGATTATCTAGGCAAGCAAGAGTGTGAAGATGATCTCCTCACAAGAACTCGTCGAACTTATGTTGAAGAAGACTTCGAAGGCACAAGTAATCAGCACTTGCAAAAACAAACTCACTAAATATTTCATAAATCAAAGAAAATCTGTCTTACAATGATGGAGGCTTCATCCTTTTATAGGTGAAGGATAGACAAAGTAATTTAACTTCTACTAAAACAAGGAAAACCTAATCTAATTAAAATAATAATAAAATAACAACCTTTAAACTCCTTGTGCTTGTGTGGCAAGGGATAGGGTGATAAGGCAAGTTATAAGCTGATAAGGGCTGGTTGCTTGGGCAGCAAGTAAACTTGATGAAGGCTGGTTTGCTTGGGTATCAAGTAATGGGCTGATAAGAGCTGTTTTGATTGGGCAACAAGTAAAAGTTGATAGGGCCTTTATTTGGACGAATTTAAGGGTATTTGGGCTGGTTTAGATGATAAGAAATTGGTTCTTGGGCAAGGAGGCATGTGTGGGCTGTTTAAAAAGCTAACTAGGCCTAAAAACACTTGTAAATCCTAATTTGGGCTAAAAATAAAAATCTGACCCAATCTTTTATAGTAACAACTATTGGGTCTAATTACAATAAAAGGGCTAATTAATGGACATCTAAAGGCTCATGGATATCCATCTCCAAAGATGCAGCAAGTTGAGTTTTTGTGACCCAATTATTCTTGAAGGATGTTAAGTGTGGACTTCCTTCAAGAAATTCTTCTTTCTTCAAAAGAAGTTTGGTACCTATCTTTCCCCACAAAACCTTCCAAAAATGGCTTATGAACTATACATCTCTATCAGAAACGATGGTGCGTGGAATTCCATGAAGTCGTACTACTTCTCTAAAGAAGAGATCGGCTACATGTGTTGCATCATCCGTTTTATGGCATGGTATGAAGTGAGCCATCTTTGAAAACCTGTCGACCACAACAAAAATACTATCTCGACCCTTTTTGGTACGAGGTAATCCAAGAATAAAGTCCATAGATAAATCGACCCAAGGGAAAGAAGGGATAGGAAGGGGTGTATATAAACCGTTAGGACTTACCTTGGATTTTGCTTGTTTACATACGATGCAAGATGCGCATACCTTTTCCATGGTTTTCCTCATACGTGGCCAAAAAAATGCTCCATTACCATGTCTAACATTTTGGAGATGCCAAAGTGCCCCATTAAGCCTCCGGAGTGTGATTCATGGACTAGCAATTCTCTAATGGAGCCTTGTGGTATACACAACCTGTTTATTCGGAAAAGAAACCCATCTACAAGATAAAACTTGTTAAAAGCACCTTTTAAACAATGAGTATAAATTTCCTTGAAATCTGGATCATTAGGATACAATTGCTTTATATGTTCGAATCCCAATATAGTAGCATGCATTTGAGTAATTAGGGTATACCTTCTAGATAGGGCATCTGCTACTACATTATCCTTACCTTTTTTGTACTTGATCACATAAGGGAATGTTTCAATAAACTCCACCCACCGAGCATGTCTCTTGCTCAAATTACCTTGGCCGTTTAGCCACTTCAATGATTCGTGGTCGGTGTGTATGATGAACTCCTTTGGAAGAAGGTAGTGTTGCTAAACTTCAAGTGCACGAACTAATGCAAAGAGCTCTTTATCATAAGTTGACTAGTTCAAATGTGCTCCTTTTAACTTCTCGCTAAAGTAAGCGATTTGTTGTTTTTCCTGTAAAAGAACTGTGCCTATGCCTTTTAGTGTTTGGAAGGCTTGTTCTTGTGCCTCACCCCAATGAAAACCTACCATTTTTTTTGATGATATCTGTCAATGGTGCGGCAATGGTAGAGAAATCCTTGACAAAGCGACGATAGAAGCTTGCTAGGCCATGGAAGGATCTCACCTCAGTTATGGATGATGGCGTGGGCCATTCTTGAATTGCTTTGACTTTTTCATTGTCAACATGGATACCCTGTGCACTTACTATAAAGCCTAGAAAACTAAGACTTTCACTACAAAACACGCACTTTTCCATGTTAGCATATAATTGTTCTCTTCGGAGAACTTCGAAGACCGATCTCACATGAAAGATATGTAAATCAAAAGAAGAAGAGTAGATAAGAATATCATCGAAATAAACAACAACAAACTTACCTCTAAACCCCCGAAGGACATGGTTCATCAATCTCATGAATGTGCTAGGGGCGCATTGGGTCAAACCAAATGGCATAATTGTCCATTCATATAAACCGAACTTTGTCTTGAAAGCGGTTTTCCATTCATCTCCTTCTTTCATTCGAATTTGATGATAACCACTCTTCAAATCAATCTTGGTGAAGATGCATGCACCGTAGAGTTCATCAAGCATGTCATCTAATCGTGGAATAGGATGCCTATACTTGATTGTTATTCGGTTGATCGGCCGACAATCGACACACATTCTATATGAACCATCTTTCTTTGGAACCAAAAGTACTGGAATGGCACAAGGGCTTAAACTCTCACGAATGTAGCCTTTGTTGAGTAGTTCTTCCACTTGCTTTTCTAACTCCTTGGTTTCGTCGGGATTACATCTGTATGCTGGTCTATTTGGAATAGAAGAACCCCCAGAATTAGGTCAATTTGATGTTCAATTCCTCTTAAGGGTGGCAAACCGTCAGGTGGATCACCTAAAACATCATTGAAGTCCTGCAAAAGAGAAACAAACACACTAGGCAAACTATTGTTATTGTTAGTGATAGAAAAAAATTGTTCCCTAAAGCGGATGAGGATGCAAGGCTGTTTAAGGAAGGGGGCTTGCCTCACTTCTTTTTCTCTCGCATAAATATTTTGAGACACTCTTTTTTTCTCACATTTAGGATCACTCACCACCCCTGGGCCTATACTTATTTGGCTTTTATCACTACTGGCCTCTTTTGTATTTGCCTTTTGTTTTTCATTCTTTTTTCCTTTTCATCTTTTTTATTTCCACCTCCTCACAAAACTTCTTCATTCGCATCTGATCTTTGTACACCTCTTTTGGATCGAGTGGAGCCAAGGTATACTTTTTGCCATGGTATACAAAGGAATACTTATTTAACTTACCATGGTGAGTCACATCACGGTCATACTGCCACGGTCGTCCTAAAAGTAAGTGAGATGCTTGCTTAGGGATAACATCACACCAAACGTCATCACAATATTTACCCATAGTAAAAGTGATTAAGGCACGTTTGTTTACCTTTAATTCTGACCCTTCATGAAGCCATTGGAGATAATATGGCTTTGGATGGCGTTGACAAGGTAGGTCAAGTGCATCAACTAGATAGCTGCTCATCACATTCGCACAACTTCCGCTATCAATGATGACAGAATATAGTTTGCCTCTGATCAAACATCTTGTGTGGAAAATATTTGTTCTTTGCATCTCCGTATCGTCGATTGCTTGGATATTAAGTGAACGTTGAATCACCAAGCTTTTAGGATTAGGTTCATCACTGGAGTAACCACCGGCGATGAATTCATTGTCGGACAATTCCTCCTCCGACTCGGATGAGTAGCTCCCATTTTCTCGAATAAGAATGAGTCATGTATTTGGGCAGTCTCTTTTATAGTGTCCATGACCGTTGCACTTGAAGCATACAATCTCCCGAGTTTGTTTGAGTGTTTGTGTGTTTTCCGCCAACATGGGGGTTTTTGTCTTGGTTTTGTCCAGAGACTTGGATGTTTCAATTTTCTGCTTTGGTCTACTTGAGTCGAGCAAAGGTTTAGAAGAATTAGAATGAGATAAAGGTTGAGTGATACCTTTGTCATAGTGATAATTCTTTTGTCGATATCGTTGTCGATCTTTGATGCGTTTTTCAATTGTCATGGCGAATTGGAATGCCTCTTCAGGGTGTAGTAGGTTTTGAGCTCAAGTACCTCAAGAATGTTGTCATTGAGTCCGACAACAAACCTAGTCATTGTATCCTCTTCATCCTCTTGGATATCGGCTCTTTGCATCAATGATTCCATCTCTTTGAGATACTCATCAACAGTCCTGTAGCCTTGTCGGATTCTTTGTAACTTTTGTTTGATCTCTCGCCGATATAATGGGGGAACGAATCGTGTTCGCATGACTTCTTTAAGTTCTCCCCATGAGGTTATCTTGGCTTCTCCATTGAGACGCCGATTTCGAACCAATTGGGACCACCAAATGGATCGTATTCAGTGAATTCGAGAGTCAACAGTGGAACTTGATCCTCTTCAAGGCATTGATAATACTCGAATAGAAGATCAACTCGATTTTCCCAGTCACAATAAGCATCAGGGTCATACCTTCCTTGAAAAGGTGGTACAGTGATTTTTGGTTTGGCTAAGGTGTTTGTTGCTCGTCTCGGCTCTATGCGAGGATTGTGCCCATGCAGGGGGTTTTGGCGTCTATTCTGAATGGGAACAAGATTTGGACGCCTAGGCTCTTCAGTATCGCTTGCAATTGCAGTGGTTTCTAATCTCCCAATGGTTTGAGTGATTGCGGTTACGACTGTATCGGTGTGCTCAAGCTTGGCTGCCAAAGAGGTTACAATCCGTTCAAGTTTATTGAGAGTATTCGAAACTTCTTGAAGAGTCACTTCATGCGGTTCTTCGTCGTTACTTGTTTCTGACATCCTGAAACACTCGGATTTAAAAAGGTGAAAAGCAAAAGAAAACTAGAAATCTCACTAAACACTCCAAGGAATATATATTTAGCGAGGCAAGTAAACCGATCTCGTGCTCTTTAAAGACCTTCCAGCCACAAGTCAACAAGTTACAATCAGAGTTTAATCCTAACAATGAGTCCTAATTGTACTAGGAGTCCAATGAAAAGGCTTGACACCAATTGAATATAGTTGCAAGAAAGAAGGATTGTAATGCAACTTTGTTGTCCTACTCGCACCAGAAAAGAGAAGGTGTTAAATTGCGTAATAGAAGAAAGAAAAAGCAAAACAAAGGAACTTAAGAAACTAAGAGTAGAAAAAAATTAGTAGAGAAAGATGATAACCCCAAAACCCAGAAACAACTTGAAGGAAGAAATCCAATGTTGAATCCACTTCAATGTGATGCTTGTGGCGGTTGATGATGGTGATCTTGATGATTCTTGATGGTGGTTGGTGGCTAGGTATAAGCTTTCTCACTTTTCTTTCTTTTTTTTTAATTTTTTCTCTTTTTTTTCTTTTTATGAAAATTGAAGAAAAAATAATGAAAATAGGGTTAAAGAAAGGGGAAAACCCTAATTTGGCTGAAACTTTATCCACTTCGTTCGAGGTGTTCCGCACTCCAAAAATTCTGAAATTTTGTGTGGTGACTCCACCAATGGTGTATATCTAATCTGGAAAGTTTCAGCTCAAAATTCACTCGTTTGGTTTTGACGAATTTCCCCTAATTTTCGAGTTTTTTTCCCAAAAATGCCAAAATTCTTGCCAAGAATCGTCCCAAATCTGATACCAAATGATAGAGTAGCGCAATATTGGATTTGGATGCCTTCAATCAAGTTGTTGCAAGAACTAGGAGCTCTAGACTCAATCAAGAAAGTTATGGGCAGATTTGAAAATTCAAGAGAAAAGAAATTGGCTTTTCTTGAAAATTTCAGATTCAAGGTTGGAAATTCAAAGAAACAAAGATAAGAAGGAAAATTAGAAGATGATTAATAAGAACAAAAGTAAAAAGATTGAAAAAGATTAAGATGAGGATAGATAAAACAAATATGAAATTCCAGCTTTGTTTATGGAATTATGGAAGATGGTGTGAAGGTTGAAGATGAAGATGGCTTGCGAATTGTTGATTTTGTTTTGTCCTCGGCACCCTCTTAGACGCAATTATCTAAGCAAGCAACCTCAAGCGGCTCTAACCCACCCTCCTAGACGCGATTATCTAGGCAAGCAAGAGTGTGAAGATGATCTCCCTCACTAGAACTCGTCGAACTTATGTTGAAGAAGACTTCGAAGGCACAAGTAATCAGCACTTGCAAAAACAAACTCACTAAATATTCCATAAATCAAAGAAAATCTGTCTTACAATGATGGAGGCTTCATCCTTTTATAGGTGAAGGATAGACAAAGTAATTTAACTTCTACTAAAACAAGGAAAACCTAATCTAATTAAAATAATAATAAAATAACAGCCTTTAAAACTCCTTGTGCTTGTGTGGCAAGGGATAGGGTGATAAGGCAAGTTATAAGCTGATAAGGGCTGGTTGCTTGGGCAGCAAGTAAACTTGATGAAGGCTGGTTTGCTTGGGTATCAAGTAATGGGCTGATAAGAGCTGTTTTGATTGGGCAGCAAGTAAAAGTTGATAGGGCCTTTATTTGGACGAATTTAAGGGTATTTGGGCTGGTTTAGATGATAAGAAATTGGTTCTTGGGCAAGGAGGCATGTGTGGGCTGTTTAAAAAGCTAACTAGGCCTAAAAACACTTGTAAATCCTAATTTGGGCTAAAAATAAAAATCTGACCCAATCTTTTATAGTAACAACTATTGGGTCTAATTACAATAAAAAGGGCTAATTAATGGACATCTAAAGGCTCATGGATATCCATCTCCAAAGATGCAGCAAGTTGAGTTTTTGTGACCCAATTATTCTTGAAGGATGTTAAGTGTGGACTTCCTTCAAGAAATTCTTCTTTCTTCATGTCATCTTGTAATCCTTGGCTCACGAATACTTGGACGGTCGAATTCAGCTTGTCCTTGATTAGCTTAGACTTGGCTCGGGTTATTGGGCCAAGTGGAAAAGTAAGCCCATCTTGTCCTTGGAATTGCCTTGTGGTACATGTATCACTAGGTACACGAATCGCCAACCAACTGTCGCCAATCAAAAGGTACTCAAAGTACCGGTCAATCCCTCCTACTGTCTCCAAGCGACCACAATACATCCCTCCTACTTTTGCCTCATAAGGACCTTAGTCCAAGAACATAGTCCACCCTAGAAACATGACTATATGGACTCTATGGTATGCCAGCTATACCTATGACTGACTCGAAACCAAGGCTTTCAATTAAATCTTATCATATCAAGGTCGGAATTGAGCTTAGCTCCTTATTCATTTCACATATGAGCGAAACTCCACATTCACAATCATATGAACAAAGCTTATAGTTATCACATCTTGTCATAACTTAAATTGAGCATAATTTCACATTCTTATAATCAAACAAGCTTGCATCTTACAACAACAACCACAATTATAGTTCATGTAATCACGTAACAAATGCTTAGGACTTATAATATTAAACACATATGTTCTTTTAAATAAAAATGGGCAAGCTTATTGTTCCTCTTATTATGCATATATTGGATTCACACGAGTTTCTCTATTCATTTCCCATCAGTTTTGAATGGTAACTTGATATAGCAATGGTTTATTTCAAATATACATAAATAAAAATTCTTTCAACAAAAACAAGTCATAAACATCAAGCATAACACATTACATGATCCTTACCAGTTTAAATACCTACTTTGCTTCTTCTTTGTGCTCATTTTTAAGTATAGCTCAAACTAAAAAAATATAAGTAAGATAAGGATTTTAAAGCAAATAACATGCTCGGGATAGAAACTATCCCGAGACTTTAAACTACACTCGCAGTTTATACCCGAGCTAGATTTGTTTCCCGAATTACTATTCTGGATCGCCCTTCTACAGCTTACCCACTTTGAACCTCTCTTCATCTACTATATCTTGGTCTAGTCACAAAAGCAATATACATGCATTAAGAATTTTTACTCATGTACATGTAGATGCACAAAGTAGTCTAATAAGTACTCATGTATGCACCAACAATTCGTGATACATATGCATACATATGTGCCTACAAAATAGTCCAAAATGCATTCATATATGCACAAAACAATTCAAGATATATATGCATTCCTATTTGTATACAAAACAGTGAACAATTTCATACAAATGCAAAACAGTCCTGTAATCCTTTATTCTCATCAAAATAGTCCAAGTTTCATTCATATATATATGAATACCATCAAAACCGCCCACTAAGCATCTTATTCATGAAAATTAGCCCCTTAAAATATTCTTAAAGCATTTCCCCTACTCCTATTATTTTAAACAGTTTACCAAAATGTGTATACTTATAAAAAGCCCGTTTTATTCTTATCCTTTCAGAAAATAGTCCACTCATTTGTACATTTTAACCATTCATCATACGTGCATATCTTAAAAACAACCCAGCATACTCTTCTATTATGTTAAGAATAATCTAATTTCCATGTATGTACATATAAATATATTTGAACAACCCCTATGTTCATATAATTCCATGACTGCCCTGTTTTCATACACACTCTTTTTATATTCAAAACAATCCCTTATACCAGATTTTTCCAACAAAGTGAACATCATCCATTTATAAGCTCAACCATACAAGCATAACAATCATGGTATAACCAATTTCATCAACATTTGCCATAATTCCAACTTAATATCCTAGCATTTCTAACAAATTCATATAAAACTTATATATTTATATAATTCACAACATGAACGTAGAGAGGAAATAAAGGTAATCACCTTCCTCCAAAGCCCAATCGAACAAATCCCAAGCAATTGTAGGTAAAATAAAATCTTTACTAACTTTCTCATACTTAATTCGGCTATGGAGAATAAGGAAGAAGATGATGAGAGAAATTTTATTCTTCCCTCCCTAATTCTCACCCAAAATGCCGTGAGTCATGCTTTCCCCCTACACTTGCCATTGTCCAAAATCTAACAAGTGTGCAAATCCTTGAAGTTTTTTATTAAATGACATGCAAGCTCTCAAGTTCCATTTACTTCGATTTAACCCTCCCTTTAAATTGATCATCAATTTCTCATTTGTTTCAAAAATGGTCCTTAGCTCATCAAACATTAATACTAATGATATAATTAATCAAATTGGAACAAAATTAAAAATTGTAACAAACTTTTAGGCTATATTTTGGGGTATTACACTATCAGTGCAAAAGCCTCGCTTTGCAGTAACTTTTACCAACACATGCAACATGACTTGAATGCTTCTCCTTATACTCATCTTCACCACGATCTTATCGAGCATAAGTATAAAATTATCGAGGTTGTTCAACATAATACCCATCAACATCACATCTGGCACGTCGTCAAAGTTCAACACGTATAGCATCTTGATCAAAAATAGAATACCCTCGAAGCAACTTCAATACATGTAGTTCTTTATACAATTCTCTTTTGGAAAGATATTGTAATATAGTATTTGGTGATCTTTTATGTGACATCCTAAAATTTAACAAAAAGAAAGAAAAAATAAAGCAAATCCTCACCGTTATTCATTCCTAACAAAGGCTCTAGGAGTCCAAGGAATGGTATGACACCAATTGAATTGAGTTGCAGGGAAGAAGGAATTTGATGCACGAGCACTCTTGTGTTATTGGTGAAGAATGCTTGATTGTTTCCCGGTCGTTGGAAGCAAGTAAGTAATCCTTGTAATGCAAGAAGGCTGCAAAAATAAAGGTTTAAGGTAGGCACTGATATTGGCATGGTGATGGCTGATTTTTGATAAGGATGGTAAGGATGTAATGATGCAAGCACACCTACACAAGTTGCAAAAGTCATGCCACCAGGACCTGTTACTCGTTCAAAGGCCAAACAACTCAGGGAAGTATTTTCTCATAAATGCATTATAGCTTTTGGTGGTCAAATGGCCTTAGATAAAAAGTTGTACAATGTATTACATGTTAACATGTAATACATTAAGCAAACCACATCCTTACTTAGTCATTTCTTATTTCCTATTATATGCATTGTGTAGACTCTCTAGGTGAAGTGCTGGCAAAAGGGGCATAAGATATGTATTGGAAAAGTATAAAACAGTGCCAAGATGAGTCTTTTACGTGCAAGTATACACGGTCTGCAAGTAATACAATAGTTAAGCTGAGTATCGATCCCACAAAGATTGACTTGGAATTCAATTGCTTTGATTGTTACTTGCCTTGATAAAAAGTTGTTTTGTTTTGAAGTTGGTTTTAGAAATAATTGAATAGAAAAGAAATAAAAGTAAAGTAAAGTCGTTGGCAAGGAAGGTGTTTTTAATGAATGATGAGCATTGGCAGGGCATGCCTGACTTTCACGCCATTCATGCCGTGCCAACCTTTAAAAACAACCTATCTGGGCATTGTTTGTCGAGCATATTCAAAATTAGCAAAGCCTCTCTCGATGGTCATTGCCTAAATTGATCATGTAAAAACCCCTATATCTCTATAGTGCTTGCTTTTAAATAAACCAATTTGATTAAGATCCAATCTATACTCCTAAGGGGTAGATTTCACTCTCGAAGTAAGTTCATCTACTTGAACGACTTCTCTCAAAACTTTTCTCCTCAGTATTCAACAACTTAATCGTTGCCACCCCTAGTCTGTTAAGATATTGAGGCGCAATAGGCCAACAGTGCTGCTCTCGCTTGGCATAGTATTTAGAAAACATTAAAGTATGCCGAATAGATAAAACATTGTCAAGGCAGATTTATTATTAAAAACTAAACATGAAAACAATGTTTCAACGCAAACATCCCCCGCCAACTATTAATTAGTTCATGGTTAGGGATTTAACCAAAAAACCATAAACGTTTTCAAAATACATCATCATTAAAAAATAAAAATAACTAAACAAAAGAGAATGGGCAATAAGGGGGTCTCTCGATGCAGCCCTTCAATGGCTCCATGCCTTCGGTCTAGCTGGTCGAACCACACAGCCTTCCTCTTTCGTTCCTTAATGAAATCCTATCCAAGTTCCTCCCTTGGCTTGCTTTATCGTTCTTTAAATAGGCATGCGAAGAAGCCCTAGGATAAGCCTTCACGTTTGAAATTTGAATACGCCAAGGGATAAGGGATGTGATCATCTTATCCAGATTTGAAGGGATAAGCTGATAAGGTGATAAGCTGATCAGGTTTTCACTAGGGCTAATGTCATATGCCGTCGATCCTTTTGCAGCCGCGCTTGGCATCGTTTGTGCCAGACAGACTTGGCATCCTATTTTTTCGCCTTCCTATTTTTTCGGAGTTTGATCAAATACTATTTTTTCGTAGCCTGATCTGGTCCTATTTTTTTAGGCTGGCATTGCCAAGGGTTCTTCGCATAACTCTCTGGCATCCTATTGCCAATGGTGCTTGGCATTTCTCTTCTGGTCATTTGCTGCCAATAGTATCTCAACATTCTCTTTGGCATTCTTTCATGTGTTTCATTTCTGGGCCAAATACTATGCCAAACTTGCAAAATTACCAACAAAACAACCATTCACACTAGCATAGACAAAATTCTAAACTTCTTATGCAAATGCATGATTTTAACAACCTTATGCAACTAAATGTACCTAAAAACAAGCAAAAGCATTGTATGATTGGCATTAAAAAATAGTACTTTCGGAGAGGCAACACACCACCAAGCCTAACTCATTGCTTGTCCTCAAGTAATGCAGACAAATAAAAACAAAAACTGTGAAAATGTTACCTCGACAAAATTTTGGTTGGAATGCCAACAAGGGCTGGCAGACAAAATTTGGCTCTATTTCTGTCCTTAGGTATCTCAGTGCAACAATGCCAAGCAGGTAGTAATTCAAGTGCAGCAATATAACTCTAGTCTAAGTTCATGAAGAGTGCATGATGTGTAGGCAATATGCATCAAGTACCCTTTCAGTCCCTTAGTCAATTTCACTACCTAAACTCATATTCTTATTTTTATCATTTTTTCTTTGCCAAGGGTTTCTGTTGGCATTAATTTAAGCTTGCTTCGTGACACTATTTAGCGTGAGAGATAAGAGGGAGCATACCATGAATCCCCACCTTAATCTAGACATCACTAGGCTTTCTCTTCAACTCATACCCTAAAGTTTTGGACTTGAGAACTAAGAGGGAGCAAACCACGAAGCCCCAAGTAGCTTAGTAGAGGAGAGTTCTATTTTTTTCTTGCCTTGGCAGAACATTGCTGCCTTATTTATTTCTTTTTACCCTAGCATCATTTTTTTAAAATCTAAGCATAGTTTCAAAAGGTCTAAGTTTGCTAAGGAACTAAATACATATTACGTGTTAAGTGTAAGTTCAATTCCCTAAACTAGAGATCAATTACCAAGCAAACTTGACATAACTATTCTGCTGGCATGCATTGCAACTAAAGATTAAAATTTCTTCATTGGACAGACACCTAGAACAAATTAAACTTGCCTAACAAGTGTTAACATTCTTCAAAATTAAACTGAGGTAAAAAAATTTCTTTTTTTAGTGGTTCGGTATGCATCTATTCTAAATGACCTAGATGGCATGGCAAATGGCATGACAACAGAAATGTAAACATAAAATACATGGCATGGCATAAATGTGAGGGAATGCACACCCCTAAACCTAAGATGTGTATTATCCTCAATGCATGAAAACAACACATATATACGAGAAAACAGAAAAATAACATGCATGATCATGTAAATGCAATGGAATGACATGTAAAAGAGTTTAGGAAGAGAAGGACTCCCTTTCGTAGACTTCTTCTCGTGTGGATTGGCTGGCATGGCATCATCGCTGGCAGAGGGGCTCGGCAAGGAAATCTGGAAATCCTGTCACAAAATCATGGGACATTTTATTCAAGAACCTCCCTAATTATAGCATCCTCTCCTTTGAGTAGTGCCTTATCTTATCATAGAGTTCCTCGGCTGTCTCTAACTTTCAGATAATGATCTCCTGGCGATGGTAAATTTGAGACAGCACTGCCAGTGAACTGGCTGGCATGGTGGCTGACACTACCTTTGACACCTTTGGCTTTGGCATGGGCACTTTTGCCTTCCCCTTGCCTTTGTCTTTTGGCTTGGCAACGGTGAGGTTTCTCCAAATAGCAGCTGTGATTGTTGTTCCCTTGATCCTTTAACCTTTATCTGTATCAAGCTTTGGCACACCATGGAGCATGCAAATGTTAGAAATTAATGAAGGAAAGAACAAACTGCCATTACCTCTTGCTGCACATTTATAAGTTTCATCGATGATGAGCCTGCCAAAGTTAATTTTGCGCTCCATCATGATGGAGTGCAATTAAAATCAGCATTTCTTCCAAGATGGTCTCATTGTGGGTTGTAGGCATCATATTGGCCTTTAAAAACTGATTCCATCCTCTTAGTTGATGTTTCAATGCCAATCGTTTCACCGTTTGGTGGCCCTTCGATGACACTATCCATGCTGTGCCAAGCTCAAACGAATCTGCCAGCAACTTCTTTCTCTTGGCAGCATTCATCGAATTGGCATACTCAAATATTCATCCCCTGCACCATCCAAATCAAACATAGTGATAATTATCCTTCATCAAAACACACACACGCACCTCTAATCATCAAGAAGGGCGAATATTTGGTCACAAGATGGACATAAAATTCGTGAACAATGGTGGCATCAGATTGGGTCAGCGCGTGGACAGAGTGTGGTCAGGCTGGCATGTCATCCTTGGCAATGAGGTCTGCAAGGAACTCGAAAAATGCTGGCAGTGTGTGGATAGACATGTCCTTACGTGTTTTCTTCATGGCATGGTCCCTGACATGAACATACTACCAAAGCATCGAGTTTCGCTCCTTGGCTTTCTTTAATTTTTAGAGGATGACCTCCTGGCGTTGATATATCTGGGAAAGCATTGCCAATGAACCAGATGGCATCGGAGTCTCGGGCATTGCCTTTGGCATCCTGGCCTTTGGCACAGACTCGGCAACCTTTCCCTTGCCTTTCTCCTCGGTAATGAGTTACCTCTACAGGGCACGAGTGATCATCGTTCCCTTGAGCTTTATCTATATTAAACTTTTGCACGCTATGTTGTATGCAAATGTTAGAAATCAATAACAGGAAACATAAACTTCCATTATCCTTACCGGCGCATTTATAAGTTTCATCAATAATGATACGACCGATCTTGATCTTGTACCCCATGATGATTGAATGTAACAATGCCAGCCGCTTCACCGTCCGATGGCATTTTGATGACACCGTCCACTTAGTGACAAGTTCACAAAGTTCCTTCAACATCATCTTCCTCTTGGCATCGTCCAAGGCTTCTGCAAACTTGGTGTGTTCATCCTCTACAAAAAGTTCGTTCTCCGCATTTTATTCAAACACCCTATGCCAGCCCTTGCCTTGGTATTTTGCTTGGCAAAAAAAAACATTCATTCACTCAAAGGAACCTTTCAAAATAGAAAAAGAAAATAAATGAAAAACTAAAAATTTAAAACTAAGATATGCTATGTACTGAAAAAAATAATTCTCCTAAATTATTTGCAAAGAGAATGGTCTCTTTGGCATTATTCTGATTTCCTTCCCGATAGTGCTTCAGTTTGTGGCAATCTTTTGTTTGAATAACCAACATAGAAAGCCAAAGAATCGCTTACCTTTGAGTAAGCTGAACTCTAGATTGCTCAACAAGGGAAAATGTTTTGCCATGGGGGTTTTGAATAACCACCTCAAAAAACCAAAATACCTCTTCCCTGTAGGCGTATCAAATCTTTGATTGAATTCAGCACCCCAGTAGTGCTTAATCTCTGGTCCTTCTGTTTCGTTTTATGCCAAGGTGTATGTATCCTCGATCGGTTCTAGACTTGCCATAGCATTCTTAGATAAATCTTTAATTTCTAGCAGCACCATCTCTGCATTATTGTCACGGCCAAATTCTCTTGCTTCAGCTCTTCATTCTCAGTCAATTGGCATCTATTTTTCCTTCCAGCAATAAGTCATTTGAGCATACATCGCTTCATTGCATCAGTACTTACCAGAATCGATCTTCTCTGTGGCTCAATTGTTTTGCCATGCATTGTTGTTTTATGGCATCAGCTTTCATTCCTTGGCAAGTCAATGCCAGGTTCTCATCCAAAATGGCTTCCATTGGCTCAACTACATGGCATTCTTTAGGTTTATTTGCACACTTAAGAGCTTTGTCAACATTAAAAGTAACATTTATTTGTCTCACCAATGTAGGGTTGGCAATTACTGGTTCCACTGGTTTTGCCGAAGTGGTGTTGGCATCAGATTGAGATCTGGCATTACTAGTGCTTGTTTCCCATTTCTCAGCTTCCTTAGTTTCTTCCACTGGCACTGATTTATTCGCATGGCAAACAATTGGCTCTTTTCCACGCGTTAAAATCACGACTTGATTGCCACTTAGGGGAGTGACAGCTTTACCTTTTTGCCGAGCATCATTCGTATCACATGGCAGAGTTTCTGGAGGCATGACATTAGATAATGGTATGGAACCATTGTCTTCTTTGTTTAAAACTTCAAAATATTGCCCTTCTACCCTGGCATCGAACTTGGCAACATTATCTAGATTTACATCGATGTTATTATGTTCGAGATCCTTTCCCTCAAATTTTTCCTCACACTATATTACCACTAATGAGTCCAATGTACCTGTTGTGGAATACTCTTCATCAGTATAATCTATTGATTCAAATGTGTTAGGAAAAACCTGATACTCGTAATGTTGATTCTGAATTCCTTGAGCCGCAGATGAAGGAAGAAAATTGCCAGCTTGTTGATGTAGCATTGCCATGGCATTCTGATCGTTATCACTAACCGAAATGTTTCTCACCTCCTGCTACCTTGATGGAAGCTCTATCTTGTTCTCTTGAGGCATGCCATTCACGACATTTGCAAGCCTCCTGACTTGTTCTTCCAAGCCTCTCATAGCATCCGTGGCTTCTTCAAATGCGTCTCCAATGTAATTTGTTTGCTCTTGAGGTGGATTATTGTGCATCGGCATTTCTGAAGGCAATTCTGCCATGCCAAACGACCCGTTGGATCCATAAAGATTTGTTGCTAATTTCTCATGAAGAATGCTACCTTGGGATGGCATTTGGTTGAAGTCTGGTGGAACAGCAAAGTTGTTAGGTGTATAAAAATAATCGTCGTTTTGATTATTCCAAACAAATATTTTATTGTTGGTTCCATCCTTGGTTGAAGTTGTAGGAGGAAGGTTTGTTCACATTACAGTGCCCCGCATAACAATAGGAATTAGGGTTGAAGGGGCAACTGTCAAACGAGTGGCATCCTCGACAATATGCACAAACAATGGGTGTTACTTGCCTTTTGCTAAACTTGTTAGGCACTTGCATTGATGTAATCATGTTTTTCAGTTTAGAAATCTGTACCGATAATGTTGTATAGGAATCCTCTTCATGTATTTCATATCGTCTTTCCTCATGGACAGCTCTTGGAGTTGGATTGGTAGTCATAAGTGGGAAAAATATAGTCATCATCATACCATATGTGGCTGCCCATACTGTTCTTTGTAGATTTCCTAAAAAAGAAAAAAAATTAATGATCAAAATAAAAAAAAACAAGTAAAAATTAAAGCAATAAATTCTGTCGCAATCCCCGACAACGGCGCCAAAAACTTGTAGACTCTCTAGGTGAAGTGCTGACAAATGGGGCATAAGATATGTATTGGAAAGGTATAAAATAGTGCCAAAATGAGTCTTTTGCGTGCAAGTATACACGGTCTGCAAGTAATACAACAGTTAAGCTGAGTATCAATCCCACAGAGGTTGACTTGGAATTCAATTGCTTTTACTTGCCTTGAGAAAAAGTTGTTTTGTTTTAAAGTTGGTTTTAGAAATAATTGAATAGAAAAGAAATAAAAGTAAAGTAAAGTTGTTGGCAAGGAAGGTGTTTTAATGAATGATGAGTGTTGGCAGGGAATGCCTGGTTTTTACGCTATTCATGTCGTGCCAGCCTTTAATAACAACCTATCTTGGCATTGTTTGCCGAGCAGATTCAAAATTAGCAAAGCCTCTCTCGATGGTCATTACCCTAAATTGATCATGTAAAAACCCCTATATCTCTATCGTGCTTGCTTTTAAATAAACCAATTTGATTAAGATCCAATCTATACTCCTAAGGGGTAGATTTCACTCCCGAAGTAAGTTCATCTACTTGAATGACTTCTCTCAAAGCTTCTCTCCTCAGTATTCAACAACTTAATTGTTGCCACCCCAAGTCTGTTAAGATATTGAGGCGCAATAGGCCAACAGTGCCAGCTCTCACTTGGCATAGTATTTAGAAAACATTAAAGTATGCCGAATAGATAAAACATTGCCAAGGCAGATTTATTATTAAAAACTAAACATGAAAACATCGTTTCAACGCAAACATCCCCCACCAACTATTAAATTAGCTCATGGTGAGGGATTTAACTAAAAAAACCATAAACGTTTTGATAGAGTAGCGCAAATTCGAATAAAGAGAAAAACAAAACAAACCAAAATAAAGAACAAATCTAAAAATTAAGATTTGCTTATGGTGGTGGCGTCAATGGAGGAAGCTTGAATCTGTGGAGATGGCGTGATGAATTGATAGTTGTTGTTTTGTCCTCGGCACCCTCTTAGACGCAATTATCTAAGCAAGCAACCTCAAGCGGCTCTAACCCACCCTCCTAGATGTAATTACCTAGGCAAGCAAGAGTGTGAAGATGATCTCCCCCTCACAAGAACTCGATGATCTTATGTTGAAGATGGCTTCTAGACAAGTTTACCGAACACTTGCGAATTCAAAGAATACTAAAATCTTCAAAGAGAACTTTTTACTAATCAATGAAATCTGAATTACAATGTGGGTAAAGCCTCCTTTATATAGGCCATGGAGAAGTTCTAATCTTACTAAACTTAGGAATTAAATACAATAAGTAAATGCTAAAATCTAATCTCCTAATTAGATAAGTAACTTCTAATAATAAATAAATGCTAAAAATAAAATATTAATTAAATAAATCTGATCCTAATAGATATTGCAGAATCCTAAGGCTCAATTGGCCTAAGGGCTAAAAGCATAATATTGCTATACTTGCTTGAAATGATTATTGACTACATGATCTTGAATTGTATAATCTTGAAATCCTTGAATGAATAAAGTGTAATCAAACAACCTTGGTTGCTAGTTGAATAGGTAGAAGGGCATGCCTTAGAGTCTAGAGCTCATTGTGTAAGGGTGGACTACGGTACAGGGCTAAGGCCCCTAATTGGCGACAGACGGAGGGTACATTTGTGTGGTCTTTGGCGATAGTAGGAGGGTTGACCAGTACTACGGTACAGTACTATGGTACATCTTGCGTACTACGGTACATCTTGTGGTGACAGTTGGTTGGAGATTTGATTACCTAATCAAACTAAGAACCAAGGATTGTGTTAAAGATATTAAATTACTTGACATGAACTACTTGAATCATAACATGAATCCTTGATTATTCAAATTGCTTGACATGAACTACTTGATATGTGACCATGAATTTTCAGATTTCTTGAAATGGATAAAGTATGAATTGTGATTCAATGTCTCTTGCATCTTGTGCTATTCGAATTGCCTTGCAATCCTTAATTGGATCATTCTTGATTAATTAACACCTAACTTGGTAAAGCAAATGGGTTAGAACTAGTTACTACCTCACTAAGTACATTCTTGTACTTATCACTCTCATTTTCATCCTTCCCAACCACAGGTTAGAGGATTCGATTGTTGCTTGATCCTGATGCCTGCATTCTTGAGGTTGAAGCAAGACACAAGATTTTGCTAAAGTATGATACATACTTGTTTTGTACTCCCCTAGTTGGTGGCACATAGTGTATAGAATGTCTTGTGCATGCATTTCGAGTACTTGATCTTGTATATATGTATATATCTTGACTGGTCTTCCATGCTATGACTCTGGTTGATAATGTAAATGAAGTAATGAACTTAAGTTCTATGAATTGAAAGAATGATGTTGCGCATATTGTTATGTTTATAATGAATGTTCAAAGTGATCACCTAGCCTTGTACCATTCGAATATCTTGTAAGATGACATAGTCTCTTGTATAAGCATAACATGTATATGTATTGTTATAAGTTGATTAGTAAAGTAAGGCATGGCATTTGGCTTGCTTGGGATTAAGGTACGTTCCATTAATCATGTTTAACAAGTTAAGTATGAAATGTCACATGTATCAAGATAAAAAAGCAAAGAAATGAAATGAAGCATGCTTGTTTATTTAGGTTTCGACTAATGCTAATGTAAAGTGAAAATTTTGGTAACCTATAAAGCATGTAAAGATGATTGCTTGCATAATAAGACATGATTCCTTGGTTGCTTGTTAGTTAAGTAACTCATCTAATAGGGATGAGTTAGCCTTACCTTGCTCGTTCTTGCTTGTATCGTTTCTTGGTAACGCTCTCAAATCAGTTTCCTGCCAAACCGGGTAGGGGTGTTACAATTGTTTGGTAATCAGAGTTTTTTAGTTGGTTCTAGGACTAAATCGGGCTCTCTTGCATCATATAGGATACTTGTGCCACCTAAGAGACCTGTATTATATAGCTTGTGTCTTTGCTTAACTAATTGAATTCCTAATTGTTCTACTTGAATGTAGAATGTCTAAAACACAGCTTGGACGAGATGATAAAAGTCTCGTAGACTCCTCGAATGAAGGAGACGGTGTGAGGATGGAGCAGAGTCCTCCACAATAACAATCGCAGACCTAAGCCACTATATTGGTGGCCAGGCATGAAATCGGCTATCACATACTTTGTTTCAAAGTGTTTAACTTGTCAGAGGGTTAAATCGCGCATCAAGTCCCCACTGGACTGTTCCAACCAATTGAATTCCCTTAGTGGAAATGAGATCGGATTACAATGGACTTCGTTACTAGTCTTCCTTCCACTCCAAGAAAGAATGATGTTGTGTGGGTGATTGTTGATAGATTCACGAAGTCTACTCATTTCATCCCTATTCGAATGAACATGAGCTTGGAAACCTTAATCGAGCTATACATTCGTGAAGTAATTCGATTACATGGTGTACCCACAGCTATAATCTCCGATAGAGACCCTAGATTTGCTTCTCGATTCTGGAATTCTTTGCAAAAATCCCTTGGAACCAAAGTGCATTTGAGCACAGCCTTTCATCCTCAATCAGATGGACAATCTAAAAGAATCATCCAAGTACTTGAAGACATGCTACGTACTTGTTTTATAGACTTCGGAAAGAACTAGGAGAAATCTCTACCCTTAGTAGAGTTTGCTTACAACAATAGCTACCAAACATCTATCCAGATGGCTCCCTTCAAAGCTCTATATGGACGGAAATGTAGAACTCCCTTGTGCTGGTCTGAACTGGGAGAAAACAAAGTTTTGGGACCTCAATTGCTTAGAGAAACAGAAGAACAAGTGAAGATCATACATGATCGATTGAAGCAAGCCTTTGATAGGTAGAAAGTCTATGCAGACTTGAAAAGGAGAGACATCCAATACAATGTTGGAGACAAGGTCTTCCTGAAAGTGTCCCCTTGGAAGAAAGTCTTTCAGTTTGGAAGAAAAGGGAAACTCAGTCCCCGATTCATTGGTCCATTTGAAATCATTGAAAGGATAGGGCCAGTGGTCCATCGATTAGCTCTCCCCAGTGAATTTGATAAGATCCACAATGTTTCCATGTTTCCATGCTCCAAAGATATCGATATGACCCATCCCATATCCTTGAGCCTGAAGAAGTAGAGTTGAATCCTGACTTGTCGTATGAAGAAGAACTAGTTCAAATTCTTGATCGTGAAGTTAGAAAGCTCAGGAACAAAACCGTTCCTCTTGTCAAAGTCTTGTGGAGAAATTACAAGATAGAAGAGGCAACTTGGGAATCTGAAGGAATCATGAAGAAGCAATATCCTCACCTATTCAATTTAGGTAAATTTGAGGGCGAATTTATTTTAAGGGGGGAGAATTGTAACACCCTAAAACAAGCCTAGGAAGGTTACCACTATCTAAATCATTGATTAATTAAAATTATGTGCTAATCGAATTGAAAGAAGGGAAAGTTAATTGAAGGAATAAGGGACCCAAAACGAAAGTTGGAAGAGTAGGCTAACCAAATTGTAAAGCCAAACTAAAAGGACCAATGTGAAAAGAAAGAAAGATTGAGTGCCAAACTAAAAGGACCAAATTGAAATAAGAGTGAAACCACAAACTTGCATGTGTAATTAGACCACTATGTAATAGTGGAACACAAGTGGCAAGGTAAAATCACATGTGGCAAGGGGGAATGTTATGGCCGGCCATTGTAGCTGAAAGAAAGAGAATTACAATTGAACATCATCTTCTTCCTTCCTTCTTCCTATCATAACCGAACCTTAGAGAGAAAAGGGAAAACTTTACACCATTCTTAGGAGCTTAAGACTTCGATCGACTAGGTCACTCTTGTGCTTGTTTTAGAAGAAAGGTATTAAATTTGTTTAGCCATGTATTAGATTGATATTTTGTTCAGATTGAATTTGTTTAATTGATGCAATAAATGTTCTATGATCATGTCTTTCTTTTAAGCATTTATAGAGTATATATACAATTGATAGATTGTGTTAAATTGCTGGAAATTTTATTGGTTGTTTCGAATAATGTACATGTCAATTGCAATGTTCATGTGAGAATAAAAGAGTAATTTAAGATGTGTATGTTGCTGGAAACTTGAATGTTCATGCTGGAAATTGCTAGGATTACTGGAAATTTAGGTATTGAATTAGTATGATTTCAATGTAACAATGAATGAAACTGTTTTGCTAGTGGAAATGTGTAAACTTGCTTGGTTGTACATAATGCCCTGTTTTGATCATGTTGATAGGTGAATTGGACTGACCTAGACATGTAAAAATATGTATATAAGTTGAATTATAATGTTAGAATCATGGCTTGAATGAATATGAAGCTATAAACACCAACTAGTGTAATCAGCCCAGAATGCTCTGTTCTGGGCAGCAACTTTGAAAAATCACTAAAAGTTGTACAACTGGAATTTAAGGCTAAAAATTTAATGGATAGTACCTTAATATGTCTAAATTCATTAGGAAAAAACATAATTGAATTTGGATTTTTAGAATGGATTGTAGAAATGAAACACTAAGGACAGAGCAAGCTGTCCAGTGTTGTAATTACCCTGTCTTTGAGTAAAAAACTGTATTAATTGATAAATAATTAAAATGCAAGGCTTATATGGTTAGAAGGAAAATTAAGTTATCTTTCCAACGGTGTAAACCAATTGAAATTCCGTCGTACGGAATGAAAGTTATGCATATTTTAGTAAGTAGTGCACAAGCTGCCAGGCAGCAGCCTTGATGTTTGAAATGAATGAATTATGTGCATTGTTGACTTGTTTTGAATAAGTGAATGTACTTGTATTGACCTTGATTTACTTGTATGAATTGATAGAGGAAGGAGTAAAACTTGTGGAAGAAGATAGGGGTGGCCAAGCTAGTGGCAAACACAAGGGGATTTGGATCCAGGACTAGCTAAGCTTGAAGTATTGTGAGTGTAGTTTACAAGTAGGGTTAGGACTTAGGTCCTAACCAAATATGCATGATTACTCTCTTGCTTGAATATGCCATGATAATGAACCTAAATTAACTTGAATATAATTTATAAGGGAAGTATGAAATAAGATAAAATATGAACTTGTCTATATTCTTGACTTGTTGTACAATTAGAATTGCTTGATTCTTTATGCCTTGGGTGTGATTTATTGAATACTACTTGAGTGTATTGTCTTGAACATGAAATGCACTGCTTGAAACATGAAATGTACTGCCATGAACATAAATGAATAGCTTTGAGCATGAAACACATGGAATGCGAAATGAAATTAAAGAGCTAAGGCTCAATTGGCCTAAGGGCTAAAAGCATAATATTGCTATACTTGCTTGAAATGACTCTTGACTACATGATCTTGAATTGTATAATCTTGATATCCTTGAATGAATAAAGTGTAATCAAACAACCTTGGTTGCTAGTTGAATAGGTAGAAGGGCATGCCTTAGAGTCTAGAGCTCATTGTGTAAGGGTGGACTACGGTACAGGGCTAACCCCTAATTGGCGACAGACGGAGGGTACATTTGTGTTGTCTTTGGCGACAATAGGAGGGTTGACCAGTACTACGATACATCTTGCGTACTACGGTACATCTTGTGGCGACAGTTGGTTGGAGACTTGATTACCTAATCAAACTAAGAACCAAGGATTGTGTTAAAGATATTAAATGAGCTAATATCACCTTGAATATATAAATTATTTGACATGAACTACTTGAATCTTGACGTGAATTCCTTGATTATTCGAATTGCTTGACATGAACTACTTGAATCATGACATGAATCCTTGATTATTCGAATTGCTTGACATGAACTACTTAAATCTTGACATGAATCCTTGATTACTCAAATTACTTGACATGAACTACTTGATATGTGACCATGAATTTTCACATTTCTTGAAATGGATAAAGTATGAATTGTGGTTCAATGTCTTTTGCATCTTGTGCTATTCGAATTGCCTTGCAATCCTTAATTGGATCATTCTTGATTAATTAACACCTAACTTGATAAAGCAAATGGGTTAGAACTAGTTACTATCTCACTAAGTACATTCTTGTACTTATCACTCTCATTTTCATCCTTCCCAACCACAGGTTAGAGGATTCGATTGTTGCTTGATCCTGATGCCTGCATTCTTGAGGTTGAAGCAAGACACAAGATTTTGCTAAAGTATGATACATACTTGTTTTGTACTCCCCTAGTTGGTGGCACATAGTGTATAGAATGTCTTGTGCATGCATTTCGAGTACTTGATCTTGTATATATATATATATATCTTGAATTGCCTTCCATGCTATGACTCTGGTTGATAATGTAAATGAAGTAATGAACTTAAGTTCTATTAATTTAAAAGAATGATGATGCACATATTGTTATGTTTATAATGAATGTTCAAAGTGATCAGCTAGCCTTGTGCCATTTGAATATCTTGTAAGATGACATAGTCTCTTGTATAAGCATAACATGTATATGTATTGTTATAAGTTGATTGGTAAATGCCAAAAGGTAAGGCATGGCATTTGGCTTGCTTGGAATCAAGGTACGTTCCAGTAATCATCTTTAACAAGTTAAGTATGAAATGTCACGTGTATCAAGATAAAAAGCAAAGAAATGAAATGAAGCATGCTTGTTTGTTTAGGTTTCGAATAATGCTAATGTAAAGTGAAAATTTTGGTAACCTATAAAGCATGTAAAGATGATTGCTTGTGTAATAAGACATGATTCCTTGGTTGCTTGTTAGTTAAGTAACTCATCTAATAGGGATGAGTTAGCCTTTCCTTGCTCGTTCTTGCTTGTATCGTTTCTTGGTAACGCTATCGAACTGGTTTCCTGCCAAATAGGGTAGGGGGTGTTACACGTTCCTTTTAGAACTTTATTGACTTATTAAGCTTTGCTTGTGGCGTCACCTATCCTTTCCATTTTGATACTTTGGGTTCTTGGTTCATATAACCAACGGGTCCAAGTCCTATCTTCCACCCTCAAAGCCATTCTCTTAAGGACCGGGATTATGCTTCTTATAGCATAGTTTCTACCTTTGAATCCTTTGAATACTACCATTTTTTCCATTTCATTTCACCATTTTCCTTTTCCATTTCATTCACCGTATCTAAACCTACCCTACACTTAAACCTTTTTCATCCCTTTCATCTATTTCCTTAAACACCATGCAACATAGCTTTCGCACCCAACATTTCAACATCTTTCCTTCATCATTCGTCTTCAAGCATTCAGAATTGCAAGGCTTACTTGCATTCACAGATAGGAACAATCAAGCTTCTCTTAACAACATCAATTGGAGAATTAGGGCGTATCATTTGGTATCTAAGCTAGCTAATTAAGGTACAACATGTCTCGAGACTTTGATTTTTCCTATGAAGTTTTTCTTCGATAGATGAAAAAGATGCTACAACAACAGTTTGCTCCGTTGCAAGAGCAAATGGATAGAATTGCTTAAAGGAGGGGAGAACACAAGAAGAACATTTGTTCAACATGAAACAAGATCAATGTTCAGCGAGATCGAGAATTCTGTTGTTATTGTTGTTTGGGTAGTACACACATCCCAAGCCAATGTCCTAATCGGAATGTTGAAAAGCTTAAAAAAGTTGCACCCAAGGTTGATACAGAAAGGAAAAATGTAGAAGAAATAAGTGAGTCCCATCAATCTTTAATTGTTTGCTCCACCAATGATGAAATTGTTTTTAGTGCAAGCAAATATGAAGGTGAAAATACATCCAAGGATGACTCGAAAGACGAAGAGGTAAACAAGATAGATTATCCCACCAAAGGAGATTCCTCAAAATTCGACCAATCCATGTTTGTTTGCATGACAAATGAAGAATCAAGTGTGACTTTGGTGGAACAGATTGAATTGTCATCGAAGAGTCCTCAACCTTTCAAGTTGAAGTGATTGATTGATGAAGAGCAATTTTTCAAAGGTGTTGCTCCGTTTCATTTTTACCGAACCACCACGAGGGACTCAATTGGGTTTCTCAACGCATGGCTGAAATTTTTGGCTTGATGTTAGTATTCGTTCTCTCTACGGCATTTGCAATTCGAGGACGAATTGTCTTAAAGAAGGAGGGAATGATGTGAGTACGGCTACAAGCCTTTCAAGGTTCTCAACAAGTTTTTCTGAGACCATTTGATCGAGGAAAGTTGTTAGCATTCGAGAAGCCTCAAGAAGCTCATCCGAGCTTAATTCAAGTTGTTCAAAGCAAGTTTGAATTTTTAAAGGCCTATTTTGATCCCAAGGAAGAACCTCCACCATCATACTTTAAGCTATTTGTCACTCAAGCTTGAAGGAAGAATTAATATGCTACATATTTTAATTCTTGCTACATTGTGTTATTACATGTTTCTACACGACATTTTGGTGGCTTTGGGCATCATTGATACTTCATAAAACTAGGTCAAAAACTAGCACTTGAGAGCTTTGGACGCATGGAAGTTTCATGGTCGGTGGCCACTTGATACATATTTGAAGCTGAGTCAATGGAAGATCAAAGTATTAGTCAGCTTGTCCTCCATTTTTATATGGTATGCGTACAGATCTAGGTCTTAAAGTCTTCTTGAAACTTACTCCTCTATCTCTTATCTTTCCAACGCATTTTGAATCGCATTAATTCGATATCGGGAGCTGGAGATATGGTCATTTTATTGAACACAGTGCAGGCTGGAAAATCAATACGTGAAAACTGAAAATCCATTGGAGAGGAGCATGGAAAGCATTGAAAATCAAAAGGACATGACTCATGGCAAGGAAGTGGAAGGCACAAGCATTTATGACCATTAAAATGATCATTCATTTTCAAGAGGCATGAACATTCATTCCAAGCATTCAAATAATCATGACTAATCAAGTTCATGTATGGGCAGCAATGAAGAGATTCAAGAGACCATTCATCTTACTAATCATTCATTCATCTAATCCATGCATTGGGAGGCAAGGAAGCATCATAGATGATACATGAAGACTTGGAGAATTCATTAATCAAACAAATGCATGTATTCGAGTCGTGAACCTAGCAAGAACCATTCCTCTCCCTTGCAAATACATGGCTGGTCAACCTTTGAAGAGAATGCACCCAAAATGAATCTAATTTGTTCATGTATTTAGATTAACTATTTCTTTTATTTTTCGTATCATCCATTCACCTACTTTGTAAGCCTATAAATAGTGGCTACATTTTCTCATTTTAAGATATAGTTTGTACACCTATCTCTTTGAAGGAATACAATTGAGTGTTTACTCTTGTTTATCCTTAGACTTATCAAGGCTTCCTTGTGGCATCTTCCTATCGAACTTATCATTTTTTAAGTGTGGCGTTCACCCCTTTGATATCGTTGGTTCCTATCTCATTTATAGATAGTGGGTCACGATCCTATCCATTCTTATATATCGTTGGTTCCAAGTTCTATTATAACTAGTGAGTCACCATCCATTCCCAATCTTCTATACTTTTCAAATCAACCACCCTTTATCCCTTAAATCACCACTTCCGCATTATTTTAATCAAAATTCCAATTCAAAGTCTCATTTTCTCGGGTCACCTTAATTCGATCGGGAACACAATTGTCTCGACTTCAACTACGAAGGCGAGATCGTAACATATGGTAATCAGAGCTTTTGGAAGAATCAAGTAAGCCCTTATCTTTTGTGATTTCATTTTTGTGATAAAAAACAAAAAGAGTACAAAAAAGAAAAGAAAAATCAGAATTCCTTCTTTATCTATCTAAGGAATTCGAAATAGTAAGAAAAAAAGAAAAGAAAGAAGAAGAGTGAAACACAAATGTGGTGAAGGCAAAACAAAGCAAACAATCAACCAGGCTCAAAGAAGTACATCAAGATTGATTGTTTCTCGATCGAGTTGTAAGTGAGTTTTATGGTACGAATCTTTCTTTTTCTTTCTTTATTTACATTTTCCTTCTATCTTTCTTTCATTTTTTTTCTTCTAGCCTACCTTTCTTTTCATTTACTTTTATCTTCTTTATTACCTTTATACTTTTTTCTATTAGCCTAACCTTATTTGCAGGCCAAACGCCATCAAGTTAAAGTTTGAACAGGTTTTGAGCAAGTTCTCTTAAGAACTTGTGGTGAGAGAATCGAGTTGCAAAAGGCACGAGAATTGTGAGCACATAAGGGTAAGTAAAGCCTAATTCCCAAGAGTGAAACACGAGTGTCGAGTGGAGTGACATCAATCTTTCCTTGGAGTGATCGTAAGGCTTTTTTGTGCGTGTTTGGTGAGGTTTAATTTACTTTTTTATTTCTAACAATGGCACCAGTTTCTTGTGATCTTCCATCCACTTCAGGACAGATTCTCGTAGTTGAAAGGACCTTAAACATTCAATCAATGGAAGACGATCAGCATAAGAACATTTTTTACACTCATTGCCATGTAAATGGTAAAGTGTTTAGTGTGATCATTGATGGAGGAAGTTGCACGAATGTAGCCAGCACCTTAATGATTGAAAAGCTTGGATAACAGACTTCCAAGCACCCAAATCCCTACAAGCTTTAATGGCTAAATGATGGGGAGAATTGAAAGTCACCAAGCAAGTTCAAGTTCCAATCACCATCGAAAGATACAAAGATGAAGTGTTATGCGATGTGGTTCCCATGAATTGAGTCACCTGTTGTTAGGCCGTCCTTGGCAATTCGACAAAAGGGCAACCCATGATAGATTCACCAACCACTACTCTTTCCCATATGAAGGCAAGAAGATTACCTTGGCACCTCTTACACCAAGCCAAGTGAAGGCCAACCAAGCCGCATTAAATAGAAGCATAGATGTCATAAAGGAAGAATCCAACAAAAGAAACACCAAAAGGATGAACATTTATGCTCGTGGAAGGAACCTCAAGAAATACCTATTTGCACAGCAAACCTTACTTGTGCTCATGTACAAGGAAAGTTATTTTAGCACTAATCCATCAGAAGGCTTGCCTTCTTCTATCTCCTTTCTTTTGCAAGATTTTTAAAGATGTCCTCCCATAAGAAGTCCCTAGTGGTTTACCGCCAATTAGAGGGATTGAGAATCAAATTGACTTCATGCCATGAGCAAAAATTCCTAACCGACCAAACCCAAAAGAGATAAAAAAAAACTTTAAAGGCGGATTGGAGAACTTATGGAGAAAGGTTACATTCAGGAAAGTTTAGCCCATGCGAAGTACCAGTTCTGTTAGTTCCAAAGAAGGATGGAACGTGGAGGATGTGTATAGATTGCCGTGCTATAAACCAAATCACCATCAAATATATGCACCCTATACCGCTACTTGATGATATGCTAAATGAACTCAATGATGCGAGTATCTTTTCAAAAATTAATCTTACGAGTGGCTATCACCAAATTCGCATGAGAGAAGGGGGTGAGTGGAAAACAACTTTCAAGACAAAACAAGGTTTGTACAAATGGATGGTTATGCCTTTCGGTAAGTTTTGCGTTGTTTATTTTGATGATATCCTAATATGTCAATCTTAAGAAATGCATTTTCTGCACTAATGAGCTTTCTTTCTTAGGATTTATTATGAATTCACAGGGTTTGAAGTTAGATCACGAGAAGATCAAGGCAATACAAGAATGGCCTAGACCCACCAATGCCAGCCAAGTAAGAAGTTTTCAAGGATTGGCAAGTTTTTATAGGCTATTCATGGCCAATTTCAGTTTTATTACCTCCCCCTTAACAGGGTCCATAAAAAATAATTCCAACTTTGAATGGGGTAAAGAAAAAAAAGATGCATTTGTGGAAGTAAAGAGATGTTTGACCGAGCACCCTTGTTGGCATTACCAAACTTTGATAAAACTTTTGAAGTGGAATATGATGCGTCTAGAATTGGGATAGGTGCTGTTTTGACTCGTGAAGGGCGTCCTATTGCCTTTTTCAGCGAGAAACTCATCGGTGCTAATTTGAATTACCCGACCTATGAAAAAGAAATAGATGCACTTATTCGAGCACTCGAAACATGGCAGCATTACTTATGACCTAAGAAGTTTCTTATCCATACCAATCACGAGGCATTGAAGCATATCAAAGGACAACATAAGCTTAACAAGCAGCATGCAAAATGGGTGGAATTTCTTGAATCCTTTCCTTATGTCATCCATTATAAGAAGGGTAAATATAACGTCGTGGCTCATGCTTTATCAAGAAGGTATGTACTTATTAACTCTTTAAGTTCTAAAGTTCTTAGTTTTTCTTTCATCAAGGATCACTACGCTACTAATCTTGATTTTCGAGAAAGGTATGAATCTTGTGACAAGTTTGCAGATGGAAAGTATTATAAACAAGACAGATTTCTCTTGAAAGAAGGGCGTATATGTATTACCCAAGGGTCCATTCAGAAGGTATTGATGAAATAAGCACATGAAGGAGGCTTAATGGGGCATTTCAGAGTAAGCAAAACATTGAGCACCTTGAAGGAACATTTCTTTTGGCCCAAGATGAAATGGGACGTTGAAAGGATATGTTATCGATGCATTGTTTGCAAGAAGGTGAAATCAAGAGTCATGCCTCATGGATTGTACAGAGACCTATTCCAACTAAGCCATGGATGGACATTTCAATGGATTTTGTGCTTGGATTGCCAAAGACCAAGACAGGATGTGACTCTATTTTTGTGGAAGTAGATTGGTTCTCGAAGATGGCACATTTCATTCCATGCCATAAGATCAATGAAGCAACACATGTAGCCAGTTTATTCTTCAAGGAGGTAGTGAGACTACATGGAATTCAAGAACTATCATTTCGGATCGAGATGTCAATTTTTTGAGTCATTTTTGGAAGACTTTGGAAAAAAATTGATATGAAACTACTCTTCTCTACTACATGTCATCCTCAAACCGATGACCAAACTAAAGTAGTGAACCGATTGCTATCAACCTTATTGAGATCCATAGTCCAGAAAAACATCAAAACATGGGAGGAATGCTTACCACATGTGGAATTTGCCTACAACAGATCAGTTCAATCGGTAACAAAATGCTCGCCATTTGAAGTGGTATACGATTTTAATCCCCTAACTCCTTTGGATCTCTTACCTTTGCCTCATGAACAGGTTATGAACAAAGATGACAAAGCTAAGGCAGAGTTCGTGAAGAAACTACACCAACAGGTCTAAGAGAAAATAGAAAGAAGAACCCGCCAATATGAACAAAAAAACCAACAAGGGACGTAAGCACCTTACCTTTGAAGTTGGAGATTGGGTTGGGTTTATTTTCGAAAGGAGAGATTTCCAAATCAAAGAAAATACAAGTTACTACCGAGAGGAGACAAACCTTTTCAAGTGGTTGAGAAAGTGAACAATAATGCTTACAAACTGGACCTACCAGGAGAATATAGCGTGAATGCAACTATTAATGTTTTAGGTTTCTCCCTATTTAAAGACAATGACGATTTAGGGACAAATCGCCTTAAATAAGGGGGATGATGCAAGGACGCCTCCACAAGATTAAGAAGTCATGACACCAGGACCTATTACCCGTTCAAAAGCAAAACAACTCAGGGAAGTATTTTCTCATAAGTGCATTTTAGCCTTTGGTGGTCAAATGGTCTTACAAAAGAAGTTGTGCAATGTATTACATGTTTACATGTAGTACATTAAGACCAAACCACATCTTTACTTTAATTTTAATATTACTTTATAATATAAGTATTCATTATGTGTTTTTCTTCTTATTAAGTAGGACTTACCATCCACGTACATTACAAAGGAAAGATTGAAGGGCAGCTAAGCTAAGCTCATTCACCTCAAAACTAGCTCAGGATAGCTCTTTCATTTCAGCAAAGAGAATAAACTCCAAATAGCTTGAGATAGCTCAAGGAAACTTATGGACAAGCTCACTTACCTAAGGACAGCTCTGTAGCAACTCAAATCAGTTCAGACTCTAAGTGAAGCTCACTGAAATAGCTAGCTCAACTCAAGCCAGTTCACTCCAAGCTTGATCAGCTCAGCTCAAGCTACCACCTTTAGCTCAACACCCAAAGGGAACAAATGTGGCGTCACCTATCCTTTCCATTTTGATACTTTGGGTTCTTGGTTCATATAACCAACGGGTCCAAGTCCTATCTTACCACCCTCAAAGCCATTCTCTTAAGGACCGGGATTATGCTTCTTATAGCATAGTTTCTACCTTTGAACCTTTGAATACTACCATTTTTTCCATTTCATTTCACCATTTTCCTTTTCCATTTCATTCACCGTATCTAAACCTACCCTACACTTAAACCTTTTTCATCCCTTTCATCTATTTCCTTAAACACCATGCAACATAGCTTTCGCACCCAACATTTCAACATCTTTCCTTCATCATTCGTCTTCAAGCATTCAGAATTGCAAGGCTTACTTGCATTCACAGATAGGAACAATCAAGCTTCTCTTAACAACATCAATTGGAGAATTAGGGCGTATCATTTGGTATCTAAGCTAGCTAATTAAGGTACAACATGTCTCGAGACTTTGATTTTTCCTATGAAGTTTTTCTTCGATAGATGAAAAAGATGCTACAACAACAGTTTGCTCCGTTGCAAGAGCAAATGGATAGAATTGCTTAAAGGAGGGGAGAACACAAGAAGAACATTTGTTCAACATGAAACAAGATCAATGTTCAGCGAGATCGAGAATTCTGTTGTTATTGTTGTTTGGGTAGTACACACATCCCAAGCCAATGTCCTAATCGGAATGTTGAAAAGCTTAAAAAAGTTGCACCCAAGGTTGATACAGAAAGGAAAAATGTAGAAGAAATAAGTGAGTCCCATCAATCTTTAATTGTTTGCTCCACCAATGATGAAATTGTTTTTAGTGCAAGCAAATATGAAGGTGAAAATACATCCAAGGATGACTCGAAAGACGAAGAGGTAAACAAGATAGATTATCCCACCAAAGGAGATTCCTCAAAATTCGACCAATCCATGTTTGTTTGCATGACAAATGAAGAATCAAGTGTGACTTTGGTGGAACAGATTGAATTGTCATCGAAGAGTCCTCAACCTTTCAAGTTGAAGTGATTGATTGATGAAGAGCAATTTTTCAAAGGTGTTGCTCCGTTTCAATTTTTACCGAACCACCACGAGGGACTCAATTGGGTTTCTCAACGCATGGCTGAAATTTTTTGGCTTGATGTTAGTATTCGTTCTCTCTACGGCATTTGCAATTCGAGGACGAATTGTCTTAAAGAAGGAGGGAATGATGTGAGTACGGCTACAAGCCTTTCAAGGTTCTCAACAAGTTTTACGAGACCATTTGATCGAGGAAAGTTGTTAGCATTCGAGAAGCCTCAAGAAGCTCATCCGAGCTTAATTCAAGTTGTTCAAAGCAAGTTTGAATTTTTAAAGGCCTATTTTGATCCCAAGGAAGAACCTCCACCATCATACTTTAAGCTATTTGTCACTCAAGCTTGAAGGAAGAATTAATATGCTACATATTTTAATTCTTGCTACATTGTGTTATTACATGTTTCTACACGACATTTTGGTGGCTTTGGGCATCATTGATACTTCATAAAACTAGGTCAAAAACTAGCACTTGAGAGCTTTGGACGCATGGAAGTTTCATGGTCGGTGGCCACTTGATACATATTTGAAGCTGAGTCAATGGAAGATCAAAGTATTAGTCAGCTTGTCCTCCATTTTTATATGGTATGCGTACAGATCTAGGTCTTAAAGTCTTCTTGAAACTTACTCCTCTATCTCTTATCTTTCCAACGCATTTTGAATCGCATTAATTCGATATCGGGAGCTGGAGATATGGTCATTTTATTGAACACAGTGCAGGCTGGAAAATCAATACGTGAAAACTGAAAATCCATTGAGAGGAGCATGGAAAGCATTGAAAATCAAAAGGACATGACTCATGGCAAGGAAGTGGAAGGCACAAGCATTTATGACCATTAAAATGATCATTCATTTTCAAGAGGCATGAACATTCATTCCAAGCATTCAAATAATCATGACTAATCAAGTTCATGTATGGGCAGCAATGAAGAGATTCAAGAGACCATTCATCTTACTAATCATTCATTCATCTAATCCATGCATTGGGAGGCAAGGAAGCATCATAGATGATACATGAAGACTTGGAGAATTCATTAATCAAACAAATGCATGTATTCGAGTCGTGAACCTAGCAAGAACCATTCCTCTCCCTTGCAAATACATGGCTGGTCAACCTTTGAAGAGAATGCACCCAAAATGAATCTAATTTGTTCATGTATTTAGATTAACTATTTCTTTTATTTTTCGTATCATCCATTCACCTACTTTGTAAGCCTATAAATAGTGGCTACATTTTCTCATTTTAAGATATAGTTTGTACACCTATCTCTTTGAAGGAATACAATTGAGTGTTTACTCTTGTTTATCCTTAGACTTATCAAGGCTTCCTTGTGGCATCTTCCTATCGAACTTATCATTTTTAAGTGTGGCGTTCACCCTTTGATATCGTTGGTTCCTATCTCATTTATAGATAGTGGGTCACGATCCTATCCATTCTTATATATCGTTGGTTCCAAGTTCTATTATAACTAGTGAGTCACCATCCATTCCCAATCTTCTATACTTTTCAAATCAACCACCCTTTATCCCTTAAATCACCACTTCCGCATTATTTTAATCAAAATTCCAATTCAAAGTCTCATTTTCTCGGGTCACCTTAATTCGATCGGGAACACAATTGTCTCGACTTCAACTACGAAGGCGAGATCGTAACATATGGTAATCAGAGCTTTTGGAAGAATCAAGTAAGCCCTTATCTTTTGTGATTTCATTTTTGTGATAAAAAACAAAAAGAGTACAAAAAAGAAAAGAAAAATCAGAATTCCTTCTTTATCTATCTAAGGAATTCGAAATAGTAAGAAAAAAAGAAAAGAAAGAAGAAGAGTGAAACACAAATGTGGTGAAGGCAAAACAAAGCAAACAATCAACCAGGCTCAAAGAAGTACATCAAGATTGATTGTTTCTCGATCGAGTTGTAAGTGAGTTTTATGGTACGAATCTTTCTTTTTCTTTCTTTATTTACATTTTCCTTCTATCTTTCTTTCATTTTTTTTCTTCTAGCCTACCTTTCTTTTCATTTACTTTTATCTTCTTTATTACCTTTATACTTTTTTCTATTAGCCTAACCTTATTTGCAGGCCAAACGCCATCAAGTTAAAGTTTGAACAGGTTTTGAGCAAGTTCTCTTAAGAACTTGTGGTGAGAGAATCGAGTTGCAAAAGGCACGAGAATTGTGAGCACATAAGGGTAAGTAAAAGCCTAATTCCCAAGAGTGAAACACGAGTGTCGAGTGGAGTGACATCAATCTTTCCTTGGAGTGATCGTAAGGCTTTTGTGCGTGTTTGGTGAGGTTTAATTTACTTTTTTTTATTTCTAACAATGGCACCAGTTTCTTGTGATCTTCCATCCACTTCAGGACAGATTCTCGTAGTTGAAAGGACCTTAAACATTCAATCAATGGAAGACGATCAGCATAAGAACATTTTTTACACTCATTGCCATGTAAATGGTAAAGTGTTTAGTGTGATCATTGATGGAGGAAGTTGCACGAATGTAGCCAGCACCTTAATGATTGAAAAGCTTGGATAACAGACTTCCAAGCACCCAAATCCCTACAAGCTTTAATGGCTAAATGATGGGGGAGAATTGAAAGTCACCAAGCAAGTTCAAGTTCCAATCACCATCGAAAGATACAAAGATGAAGTGTTATGCGATGTGGTTCCCATGAATTCGAGTCACCTGTTGTTAGGCCGTCCTTGGCAATTCGACAAAAGGGCAACCCATGATAGATTCACCAACCACTACTCTTTCCCATATGAAGGCAAGAAGATTACCTTGGCACCTCTTACACCAAGCCAAGTGAAGGCCAACCAAGCCGCATTAAATAGAAGCATAGATGTCATAAAGGAAGAATCCAACAAAAGAAACACCAAAAGGATGAACATTTATGCTCGTGGAAGGAACCTCAAGAAATACCTATTTGCACAGCAAACCTTACTTGTGCTCATGTACAAGGAAAGTTATTTTAGCACTAATCCATCAGAAGGCTTGCCTTCTTCTATCTCCTTTCTTTTGCAAGATTTTAAAGATGTCCTCCCATAAGAAGTCCCTAGTGGTTTACCGCCAATTAGAGGGATTGAGAATCAAATTGACTTCATGCCATGAGCAAAAATTCCTAACCGACCAAACCCAAAAGAGATAAAAAAAAACTTTAAAGGCGGATTGGAGAACTTATGGAGAAAGGTTACATTCAGGAAAGTTTAGCCCATGCGAAGTACCAGTTCTGTTAGTTCCAAAGAAGGATGGAACGTGGAGGATGTGTATAGATTGCCGTGCTATAAACCAAATCACCATCAAATATATGCACCCTATACCGCTACTTGATGATATGCTAAATGAACTCAATGATGCGAGTATCTTTTCAAAAATTAATCTTACGAGTGGCTATCACCAAATTCGCATGAGAGAAGGGGTGAGTGGAAAACAACTTTCAAGACAAAACAAGGTTTGTACAAATGGATGGTTATGCCTTTCGGTAAGTTTTGCGTTGTTTATTTTGATGATATCCTAATATGTCAATCTTAAGAAATGCATTTTCTGCACTAATGAGCTTTCTTTCTTAGGATTTATTATGAATTCACAGGGTTTGAAGTTAGATCACGAGAAGATCAAGGCAATACAAGAATGGCCTAGACCCACCAATGCCAGCCAAGTAAGAAGTTTTCAAGGATTGGCAAGTTTTTATAGGCTATTCATGGCCAATTTCAGTTTTATTACCTCCCCCTTAACAGGGTCCATAAAAAATAATTCCAACTTTGAATGGGGTAAAGAAAAAAAAGATGCATTTGTGGAAGTAAAGAGATGTTTGACCGAGCACCCTTGTTGGCATTACCAAACTTTGATAAAACTTTTGAAGTGGAATATGATGCGTCTAGAATTGGGATAGGTGCTGTTTTGACTCGTGAAGGGCGTCCTATTGCCTTTTTCAGCGAGAAACTCATCGGTGCTAATTTGAATTACCCGACCTATGAAAAAGAAATAGATGCACTTATTCGAGCACTCGAAACATGGCAGCATTACTTATGACCTAAGAAGTTTCTTATCCATACCAATCACGAGGCATTGAAGCATATCAAAGGACAACATAAGCTTAACAAGCAGCATGCAAAATGGGTGGAATTTCTTGAATCCTTTCCTTATGTCATCCATTATAAGAAGGGTAAATATAACGTCGTGGCTCATGCTTTATCAAGAAGGTATGTACTTATTAACTCTTTAAGTTCTAAAGTTCTTAGTTTTTCTTTCATCAAGGATCACTACGCTACTAATCTTGATTTTCGAGAAAGGTATGAATCTTGTGACAAGTTTGCAGATGGAAAGTATTATAAACAAGACAGATTTCTCTTGAAAGAAGGGCGTATATGTATTACCCAAGGGTCCATTCAGAAGGTATTGATGAAATAAGCACATGAAGGAGGCTTAATGGGGCATTTCAGAGTAAGCAAAACATTGAGCACCTTGAAGGAACATTTCTTTTGGCCCAAGATGAAATGGGACGTTGAAAGGATATGTTATCGATGCATTGTTTGCAAGAAGGTGAAATCAAGAGTCATGCCTCATGGATTGTACAGAGACCTATTCCAACTAAGCCATGGATGGACATTTCAATGGATTTTGTGCTTGGATTGCCAAAGACCAAGACAGGATGTGACTCTATTTTTGTGGAAGTAGATTGGTTCTCGAAGATGGCACATTTCATTCCATGCCATAAGATCAATGAAGCAACACATGTAGCCAGTTTATTCTTCAAGGAGGTAGTGAGACTACATGGAATTCAAGAACTATCATTTCGGATCGAGATGTCATTTTTTGAGTCATTTTTGGAAGACTTTGGAAAAAATTGATATGAAACTACTCTTCTCTACTACATGTCATCCTCAAACCGATGACCAAACTAAAGTAGTGAACCGATTGCTATCAACCTTATTGAGATCCATAGTCCAGAAAAACATCAAAACATGGGAGGAATGCTTACCACATGTGGAATTTGCCTACAACAGATCAGTTCAATCGGTAACAAAATGCTCGCCATTTGAAGTGGTATACGATTTTAATCCCCTAACTCCTTTGGATCTCTTACCTTTGCCTCATGAACAGGTTATGAACAAAGATGACAAAGCTAAGGCAGAGTTCGTGAAGAAACTACACCAACAGGTCTAAGAGAAAATAGAAAGAAGAACCCGCCAATATGAACAAAAAAACCAACAAGGGACGTAAGCACCTTACCTTTGAAGTTGGAGATTGGGTTGGGTTTATTTTCGAAAGGAGAGATTTCCAAATCAAAGAAAATACAAGTTACTACCGAGAGGAGACAAACCTTTTCAAGTGGTTGAGAAAGTGAACAATAATGCTTACAAACTGGACCTACCAGGAGAATATAGCGTGAATGCAACTATTAATGTTTTAGGTTTCTCCCTATTTAAAGACAATGACGATTTAGGGACAAATCGCCTTAAATAAGGGGGATGATGCAAGGACGCCTCCACAAGATTAAGAAGTCATGACACCAGGACCTATTACCCGTTCAAAAGCAAAACAACTCAGGGAAGTATTTTCTCATAAGTGCATTTTAGCCTTTGGTGGTCAAATGGTCTTACAAAAGAAGTTGTGCAATGTATTACATGTTTACATGTAGTACATTAAGACCAAACCACATCTTTACTTTAATTTTAATATTACTTTATAATATAAGTATTCATTATGTGTTTTTCTTCTTATTCGTAGGACTTACCATCCACGTACAAAGGGAAAGATTGAAGGGCAGCTAAGCTAAGCTCATTCACCTCAAAACTAGCTCAGGATAGCTCTTTCATTTCAGCAAAGAGAATAAACTCCAAATAGCTTGAGATAGCTCAAGGAAACTTATGGACAAGCTCACTTACCTAAGGACAGCTCGTAGCAACTCAAATCAGTTCAGACTCTAAGTGAAGCTCACTGAAATAGCTAGCTCAACTCAAGCCAGTTCACTCCAAGCTTGATCAGCTCAGCTCAAGCTACCACCTTTAGCTCAACACCCAAAGGGAACAAACCCCTCCCAAGAGACATGACTGGCCACCTTGGATGGAACATTAGTTTGGGCACGAAGAAAATAAAGGGAAACATAAGAAGGGAGGCACCATTTGGTCAAATGATCACTTGGACTTTTAGAGAGGGTCGCGATCGACCTTGGAGGAAGATCTTTCCCTTAGCTGAATTGGCACATGGCATTCGGCCACACCCTTTTGTACACTTAAATAGGCCCATTCGTCCACTTTTGTAAACAACAACTCATTTCCTTTGAATACAAATTACTTTGTGAGGTTTTCTCTCAAACTTGTTCTTTTTAAAACTTTATCGACTTATCAAGCTTTTCTTGTGGCGTCACCTATCCTTTCCATTTTGATACTTAGGGTTCTTGGTTCATATAACCAACGGGTCCAAGTCCTATCTACCACCCTTAAAGCCATTGTCTTAAGGACCGGGGTTATGCTTCTTATAGCATAGTTTCTTCCTTTGAACCTTTTGAATACTACCATCCTTTTTCCTTTTCATTTCACCATCTTCCTTTTCCATTTCATCCACCATATCCGAACCTACCCTACACTTAAACCCTTTTCGTCCCTTTCATCCATTTCCTTAAACACCACGCTACATAGCTTTCGCACCCAACATTTCAACATCTTTCCTTCATCATTTCATCTTCAAGCATTCAGAATCACAAGGCTTACTTGCATTCATGGTCGGGAATAATCAAGCTTCTCTCAACAACATCAACTAGAGAGTTGGAGCATATCAGTAACATAAACAAGATAAAATGAGCTAGAATTAGATATAAAGATGTGTTGAATACAATGCAACACATAATAATCTGTAACACATTGTATAGCTTGTTATATAAGGCCGAATCTTCTTCAAATGATTTAAAACATGATGTAACCCCTTTGACCTGGTCTAGTCTCAAGACCGAATCGAGCGAGCTACATTAGGTTTTACTAAAATAAACCCCGAAGAGATTACAATTGGAACAATCCATTTTTTCTTTTATCTTATCTAAATGCATTATTAGGTCCTATGGTGATCGTATGAGTCATGGCTAAAATTACAACTCAATCGGGTGTCATTTCGACATCCAATTGCTCAAAAACGCGTTACAGGGACTAAAGTGTAATTTCCACTATTATTGAGTGCTTTCATAAAATTAGAGTTACCAATACTCAATTAATCATGTTACATGCCTTCATGTTAAATCTCAACTCAAAACGACCATTTAAACTCAATTAATTGCACAAATAAGAAACAGAGACCAAAATGCAAAGATTTCAAACATCATATAGCAGCTTAACTAAATTAACGGTTAGCGTACCGGTACGAGTGTCATGCATTTCGATACGGCACTAAAGGACAAGAGCATACCGATATGGTCCTCAAGCATATCGGTATGGGCATGCGTAATTTGAAAATCATGATTCCAATAGCTAAAGACTGTATCGATACAGTAATCCGTGTACTGAGACCAACACTATTTCACAACTATACGCACTGATACGGTTACCAGGTGTATCGGTACGCCTAGGCTATTTTGAGTAATCTGAGCCGAGATAGATCCCTGCGTACCAAAACCTGTGAGGCCTGTACCGGTATAGTGAGACTTGTAATGACCTCTAGGTCCAACATATGGCACTTTGGCTCAATCTAACACCCTCCATTCAAACTCTAATCATCATCATATGGCATCACAAACATCCAATTCTCAAACATAGAACATAACATGAGACTATACTAAGCATGGCATAATCAAGCAATCACCTATGATCATGATTTCTACCCTAGCATGCTTATTGTTCCCCAACCCTTCAAAACCAATTACCAAACATCAAACAAGTCCAAAACATTAATCCAAACTTTTACAATATGAAGTAACTCAAAATACATCTCGCAAAACAACCCGGACACATTTCCTTCTTATTACTACTTAACGTATATAAAACCATACCTTGTAATGTATCAACCCTTGGATCGTCGCTTGCTCTCGTGCTGCCAGAAAGAGCTATTTCTCTGCATTGATGAAGAAAATAGAGCGTGAGCTGTAAGCTTAGTGAGGGAATCGCAAAACACTCATCAATGCATTTAAAACCATTTGATTCAAATCACATGTAAATATCTCATGGAAAAACATCTCATGCTTTTCATATCATCTCAAATGTGCACATTTAAATCTTTTTCAACACATGTATCATGGATTCAATCTCTACCTCAATTTAAGCTTCACACCTCAACACCTTTATAACAAGCTTAAAGAGTAATACATTTATAAATCTTATTATACAAACATAATCCATTTCACATGATACATTATCTCATATATTGGCTTTCAAGTGACTCAAAACCAACAACCTTTCATTTCATAAAACACATCGGATACACGGATTTCTCAAGTGGTTCCCACAACCACTCCACATACATACCCCAACCGATGTAACGACACACTTGCCCACCTCAAAATTTCAAACCGGAGTAACGTAGCATTTACACACCTCCACGGTTTGGATGTATAAATCCCCCAGCGAGAGAAAATGGAACATTTACCCACCTCCACGGTTTGGATGTATAAATCCCCCAGTGAGAGAAAACGGAACATTTACCCACCTCAACCGCTGCGGTTCTCATGTTGGAGATTACGGACTCTTAACACCCCACGAAAAACATGAGGAGACTTTTTATATTGCACTCTAAACCCTATGGCTAGCCAACTATATCCGATATCATTTTAAACACAGCCACTTGCCAATATATTCAATAAACAACATTACGTCACTGTTTTACATATGCATCAAATCAAACCAACACAAATACATTAAACCATGTATTTTAACAATCTCATGAATACTTTCATAAACCAAATGCCATTCTCAAAAGCCGTCATCTATGATCATTTGCAACATCTTTCATTTTCAAAACATGCATAATACAGTGATTAATAAAACCATCAACATGTGCATGAGATTTCATTTTGCAAAAAAGAAATTGAGAGAAAGCTCAACTGATACTTACTTCCGAGCTTAGATAAGTGTATCAAACTTTATATAAACTCTCACAACTCCTTTTCAAACCCTTTAGTAGAAGTAAAACACTTTTCCACTCACCAACAATCCATCGCTTGCTTGCCGATGCACGAATCAAGCTTCCAAAGCTTTCGCACCTTCTTGAAAAGACAAAGGATTCAACTCCCCTGCTTTACCCAACCAAAAACAGAGGATTAAAACACATCTCTGTAACACAAATCTCCAGCAACCAACAAACTCAACCTCAACTCCCAAGAATCCAACCAACATCTTCCTAAAACCATCAAGAACACCACCAAACCTTACCTAAACAAAGCCCAGCCAACATCTAACTATTCAAAAACATTAACAACATCAATAAACATCCAAAAAAAATCTTAAACACGTCCTTATACCTCCAACAACTCTACAACAACAAGATCAACTCAAAAACTAACTATAAACACGTCCTTACATTGATTAATAAATTCTTTCGACATTAAAACACATCCAAATAGATATCTAAATCAATTAGATTCATCACCAAAACAAATCCAAATCAATTTCCAACAATTTTCCAATAAAACTCAATTTAATCATCAAATCCATATTAAAATCATAATTCCTTAACATAAATCAATAACAAAGGATCAAGAACTTGGGAATTTCAATAAAGAACCTTTAAATAGAGGAGAGAAATGAAAATCACCTCTAATTGTTGATTTCTCATTTACTTGGCCAAGTTTTGATGAAATCCAAAGAGATTTTGCAATAGAACTTGAAGAAATCAATTAGAAATCAAAAAGGAAATCAATATGAATTGATTCATGGAATTTTTAGAGTACAAATCCTAGTTTGGTTGCTGAGAAAGTTGAGAGAAAAAGGTTGGATGAAAAGTAGTTACGTAAGAAAGTAATTTTGGCAATTAAAATCCTTTTAATAAATCCTTTTATTTAATTTAAAACCATTTAAAAATACCTTAAAAATAGCCTAAATAAAGAGGGAAATCTGTTGAAAAAGATTGGTCAAATAGCCCCTTAAAGATTCTAGTTTTGACCCTTTTACGATTTAGTCACCAAAAATAGTTTGAAAACTTTCAAGTTAGTCACTAGACCAAATTGTCTTAAAAATAGACTTAATTACCTCAAATTGAATTCACCAAATTACTTAAAATATTAATTAAGTAATTTCTAGTATTTTTCCATATTTTATTTTACCCAAAAATCTATTTTAAAGAATAAATTTCCTAAAACTATTCTAATTACCTAAACCAGTTCTCCCGAACCATCTACCCGATCCGGCCCCCATCTACGCCCAATTTCAGGGTGTTACAACTCTCCCCCTCTTAAGAAATTTTGTCCTCGAAATTTACCTGACGGAAAAAGATGAGGGAATTGTTTCAACATGTCCTTTTTGCTTTCCCATATAGCTTGCTCTACACCACGGAAAAAGAAATTTTGACCTTTGCCAACTCTATGGTCTTTCTACGGAGAAATTTGCTACCCGAATCCAGAATTCTCACTGGTTCCTCGTCATAGGTCAAATCCGAATTCAACTCGATCTCCTCAACAAGCATTACATGCGAAGGATCTGATACCTCTGAAGCATCGACACATGAAAAACATCATGTATCTTTTCTAGCTCAGCCGACAACCTCAATCTATACGCAACTGGACCAATGCATTCCAACACCTCGTATAGCCCAATAAACCTAGGGCTCAACTTGCCGTTTCGTCCAAACCTCATCACATTCTTCCAAGGCAAAACCTTCAAGAACACACGATCACCAACTGCATACTCAATCTCCCTTCGCTCAAGTTCGCATAAGACTTTTTCCGATCCTAAGCCGCTTTCAAACGATCACTAAAAATCTTTACTTTCTCATTGGTATCCTTCAACATATCCGGCAACGATATATACTTCTCTCCTGCCTCTGTCCAACAAAGTGGCGTACGACATATTCTACCATACAAAGCCTCGTATGGTGCCATCTGGATACTAGTTTGGTAACTATTATTATAAGCAAACTCCACCAACAGCAACTACTTCTCCCACAATCCTTGAAAAACTAATGTTGCAGCACCGCAAACATATCCCCCAACACTTAAATAACACGCTCAGACTGACCATCCATTTGAGGATGATACAAAGTACTGAAGTTCAACCGTGTAACCAAGGCCCTATACAAACACTCCCAAAACCTCACGGTGAAACGTGGATCTCTATCCAACACAGTAGACTTCGGTACCCCATGCAACCTCACAACCTCAACAATGTACAACTCTGCCAACCTATCCAAAGTATATGTCGTTCGTAAACCTATCCACAATCACCCAAACAGAGTTCTTCTTTGATGGTGTCAAAGGAAAATAGGATACAAAATCCATGGTGATTCTCTCCCATTTCTACTTGGGAACCTTTAACGGTTGTAACAACCCTGAAGGAAATTGATGTACCGCCTTAACATGTTGATAAACCGTGCAACGAGCAACAAAATCCGCAGCATCCTTTTTCAAGCCAACCTAGAAATACTCTTTCTTAATATCCTGATACATCTTCGTACTCCCTGGATGCATAGCAAAAGGACTCGAATGCGCCTCAGTCAAGATAGTGTGCCTCAACTCTTCATCCATCGGCACCACCACCTGACTCTTAAAGCACAACACCCCATCATCATTAAAACCAAAATTCGTCTGATTCCCATCCAAGATATCCTTAATATGAGGCACCAACGTCTCATCATATGGTTGCTTTTCTTTTATCATCTGCAAAATCGAAGGCTTCACTTGCAACTCTGCTGACAACCCACCATCACACATTAAATCAACCGCGCAAAAATTGCCCTTAACTCCACCTCGACCTTTATATTCAAGGCATCCGCTACCGCGTTCGCTTTTTCCTGATGATACTCAATCGTTAGGTCATAATCCTTAAACAACTCCAACCATCTTCATTGCCTAAGATTTAACTCTTTCTGCAACATCAAATACTTCAAACTTTTGTAATCCGTGTACACAGTACACTTCTCACCGTATAGATAATGTCATCAAATCTTCAAGGCAAACACCACTGTAGCCAACTCAATGTCGTACGTAGGGTAGCTACGCTCGTGCTCCTTCAACTGCCTAGATGCATAAGCTACCACCCTTCCTTCTTGTATCAACACACACCCTAAACCCACGTAGGATGCATCACTATACATGACAAACTCCTTCCCTAACTCAGGTTGAATCAGGATTGGACCTTGCATCAAAGCTTCCTTTAACTTGTCAAAAGCTTGCTGTCTAGCTTCCGACCACTCAAAACTCACATCCTTCTATAACAACTTCGTCAAAGGAGCAGCAATCTTTGAAAAACCATCTACGAATCATCGGTAATATCCCGCCAACCCTAGGAAACTACGGACCTCCGAAATAGACTTCGGTTGCTTCCAATTCACAATGGCCTCAACTTTCTACGGATCCACATGAATACCCTCGACCGAAACAACATAAGCAAGGAAAACCACCTACTTGATCCAAAACTCAAATTTACTTAGCTTGGCATAAAGCTTGTTGTCCAACAGAACTTGCAACACAATTCGAAAATGCCGATCATGATCTTCCTCGGTACACGAGTACACAAGAATGTCATCGATGAACACTACCACAAATTTGTCCAAAAATTCATGGAATACCCTATTCATCATATCCATGAACCCTGCCGGTGCATTTGTTAAACCAAACGACATCATTAAGAGCTCGTAATGCCCATAATGTGTGTGAAATGTTGTCTTCGGCATATCCTTATCCTTCACCTTCAACTGATAATACCCTGATCGCAAATCAATCTTGGAAAACACTATAGCACCCCTAAACTGATCAAAAAAATCATCAATCCTCGGCAAAAGATACTTGTTCTTAATCGTCAACTTGCTCAGTTGCCGATAATCAATGCACATTCTCATCGTGTCATCCTTCTTTTTCACAAACAACACTGGTGCTTCCCATGGTGACACACTTGGCCGAATGAACCCATGATCTAGCAACTTTTGCAGCTGCATCTTCATCTCCTTCAACTCTTTCGGTGCCATACGATACGGAGCAATTGATACTGGAGCCGTATCCGCACACGTCTCAATACAGAACTCCACCTCCTTATCCGGCGGCAAACCAGGAAACTCTTCCAAAAACACTCCTGGAAAATCTCAAACTGTGCGAATATCCTAGGCACGCGCTTTCCTCATATTCGGGTTCATGACATAAGCTAGGTATGCTTGACCCCCAAACTCCAACAACTTCTACGCCTCCAATGCAAAAACCACATTTGACATGAACTTTACATTCTCGCCTACAACCACAACTTCATAATCCTCGGCAAGTTTCAAAGAAACCCGCTTGGCTTCAAAACCCACTACAGCTTTGTGTCGAGACAACCAATCCATACCCAAAATCACATCAAAACCGTGAAATGGTAACTCCATTAGGTCAGCCTCAAACACATGCCCTTGAACCATCAAGGAACAACTCCTAAACAACTTCCTAGCTACAACTGTCTCACCAAAGGAACTTGTTACCCGCATTCCAACACCTAACAACTCTACAGGTAAATCCAAAAAACAAGCATACTCGTGTAAAATATAAGAATACGTAGAACTGGATCAATCAAAGATAACAAAGGTATAGATTGCAAGATAAAGGTACATAATATCACATCGGTATCATTCCTCCCTACACGGTAAGAAAAGACCCTCGCCAGTCTACCCTCTACTGGCTGAACCGCCATGGTATGAGATACCACTCTCTTTTCATCATCCCTGAGTGGGAAATGTCCACGGCCATGCCCACGACCCCTCTGTGTCGCATCAATTGGTACATGAGCCTGACCCTCTCTGGCCAACTGCAAACAATCCCTCCTGAGATGATCCCTCGATCCACAACTCCAACAAGTGCTTATAGCACCCCAGGATTCCTTCAAATGCTTTCTACCACATCTCCTACACTCAGAAACTCCAACAAAGGTATTAAGACCCTGAAAACCACGCCCAGCACCATTTTCGACCCCCCTTTAATTTGGACGGTACCTTCTATCTCTATGCCTTTTATAACAATCCTTACTAACATCATACTCTGCACTTCTCTTCCCTACTGAAGAACTCCCAAAACAAGCAGACAAGCCCAAATTCTTTCTATGTCCTTTGCTCGAGAAACTAAGACATCAAACTTATGTACGTGTTCACTTCTTTGATCAACACGTAACTGAACCGTTCACACCTCTGTCGCTCATCTAGAACCAACTCATGAGCATACTTACTTAACCGTAAAAACTAGATCTCGTACTAGGAAATAGACATGTTTCCTTGCTCCAATGACATGAATTCCATTTTCTTCTCATCCCTATATCGAGTTCCCAAATACTTTTTCCTAAAAGCCTCACAAAAAAGTTCCCACGTAACATTGGCAGGTTTCACTCCCGCAATCACAATTGTCCACCAACTATAAGCATCGCCATAAAGCAACGACACAATACACCCCAACTTCTGTACATCTGTACACTCCATCTGGCCAAGGATTATCTCAGTACTAGAAAACCATTCCTCGGCTGCTTCAGGAATCAAACCTCTAAACTCAACACCACCCAGGCTACTCAAACGCTCCAAAGGTAACCCGGTGTTAACAGCTATAGCCGATGGTTTAGGTACATGCACTCCAGCTATGGCTGCTTGGAAAGCTCCCATCATCGCTTGGACTAACGTTGCCATATCACCAAAAATAGGTGCTTGAGGTACCTAAGGCGCACATCCCTCTACTCCAACACCAGCAGGAGGAATCGATGGACATAGAGGATGAGGTAACTCATCATCGTGTGTATCCACCACAAGAAACTTGTTACATTGTTAGAAATAAATAAAAGTAAATTAAACCTCACCAAACACACACAAAAGCCTCATGGTCACTCCAAGGAAAGAATTGATGTAACTCCACTCTTCACTTGTGTTTACTCTCAGGAATACGGCTTTTTCTTCCCCTTCTGAACTCACACTCCCGTGCCTTTTACCACTCAATCTCTCGCACTAAGCTATTTAAAAGAACTTACTCAAAACCTATAAAGAACTTTAACTATATGGCATTTTGGCTGCAAAAATAGGGTTAGGTAGGGAAATGGTATAAAGGTAATAAGAAAAAAGAAGATAGGCTAAAAGAAGAATGAAAATAAATGAATGAAAGAAAGTAAATGGAGAAAGAAGAAAGTAAAAGATCCGTACCACAAAACTTACAACTTGTTCGAGAAACAATCAATCTTGATGAATTCTTCGAGCTTTGTTGCTTGTTTGCTTTGTTTTGCCTTCACCTTTTTTTATTTATTTCACTATATATTCTTTTTTTTATCTTTTTCAATTCTTTGATAAGAGAGAATTTAGATTTTTGCTTTTTTTATTCTTTTATTCTTTTTTTTATCACAAAAAGGAAATTATAAATATGCACTTACTTGATTCTTCCAAAACCTCTAATATCATATGATACGCTCCAACTCTCTACTTGATGTTGTTGAAAGAAGCTTGCTTGTTCCTGACCGTGAATACAAGTAAATTTGTGCCCAAATTCTTTTGAAGATGAGATGTTGATGGGAAGGTGATGATAGTATAGGGTAGAAAGATGATGAAATGATGGTTACGTAAGTATGGTTGAGTGGGTTTAAGGATATGGATGAAAAGGATGTAAAAAGAATGGTTTAATGTAGGTGAAGGCTCGGTTAGGGAAGGAAAGGAAAAAGGATGAATGGAAATGGATATGTGGAAGATAGTATGAACAAGAAACAAAGATAGAAACAATGCTATAGAAGCAAAGCCCCTTGTCTTAAGAGTTTGGTGTTCGGGTGGTGTTTAGGACTTAGACCCGTTGGTTAAAGAAACCAAGAATCTAAAGTACCAAAGGTGGAAAGGAAGACACCATAAGTACAAGTACTTGATAAGTTGACAAAGTTCTTGAAAAGAATAAAATTTGAGAGAAAATCTCACAAAGTAAAAATATATTGATGTATGAGTTGTATGAGTTACAAATGACAAAATGAACTCCTATTTCTAGGAATTAAAAGGGGTGGCCGAAAAGGCTCCTAAACTATTCGGCAAGGGTTTGAAACCCTTCATAAAGTCACAAGTCCATGATAAGGCATGGCTTAATAGTGATAGAAATGGTTCAAAATGGTGCCAAAACATGGAAAGGCATTTCTCTTTCCCTCCATGGCTGAATGGGTGGCTTGGTGACCCTTCATGGTAGCTAGCTAGGTGACTTGTAGCTAGCTAGTGTCACTCCAGCTCAGTTTCAGCTATCTACACTCAAGTGGTCAGCTATCAGGTCCTCAGCTCCTTTCAAGCTAGTTTTAGCTCCTTTAGCTCAGCTACACTCCTCAACTAAGCTCCTTATCCTTAATCTCCCTTAAGCTAGGTTTAGCTCCCATTCAGCTCCTTTAACTAGCCTCTCAGCTACTATCTTTGTGCATTAAGCTCCTTTAAGATGGTGATCAATCATTCCCTTTCCTTGAGCTAGTATGAGATGCCATAGCATGCATTCTTTGTTTCTGAGCTGCCTTAGCTTGCCTAATCATCCCTTGTACCTATATGAATAATGAAAACAACCAAATTAGTTATGAAAGAGCTAAGAATATGATGAATACATGTTGCACGCCTAAGATGAATATGCAAGTGATTGGAAAACATAAGTAAAGGATGTGTAACATAGCATATGCATGATTTAGCTAAGTATAAAGATGTAGCTCATAGGTTATGCATGAATATCATATAATATGCAGATGAATGATAACATATGATAATTTAAGCATGCTTATAAATATTATATAATGCATAAATAAGTAAATAGAAGATAAAGTAAGGTAGAACTCCCTTAGAATCAACCTTGAGGATCTTCAATGATGTGATCAAGTCATGGAAAAAGTTGGTGCTGATTAGGATCGCATCATCCCCTTTCTTTAAAGCAATTTGCCCCCAAATCAAAAAATTATTTAAAAAGGCAGTAGGTAAATGATTGTATGGTCGATTACTTCATCTTTGCTAGTGGATTAGCAACCCCAAATGATACACTTCTGAATAAACCATCTTTAAGAGATTTTTCTTTTAGACATGTATCTTCAAAGGTCACATTCTTAGAATCTTCAAAGGATATAACTTTTGAAGCGTCAAAAGGCATGTCTTTTGGATCACCAAAGGTTACACCTACTGGTTCCTCAAAGGACACATCCTTTAGTCTTCCAAAAGTCATGTTTCTTGAATCATCTTCTAAAACTGAAACATCATGATGGTTGGTGAAGAATCTTGACTTTTTCGATCCTCCATCAAGTAGGTTGTAAACTTCAACTCCTTTAAGCTTTGTACCGTTCCAAATGATGTCCCTTGAGTAGATGAATAATGCTCGCTTCATTCCCCTTAAATGGTTGATTTTTTGCACAAATCAATCTCAAAATAACAAAGGAACTTGTCCTCATAGGTTGGTAAGATAACACCATGTATGTGAATTAGTTTGCTGCAAAACAAACCAAAGTTAGGAAATGAGAAACTATTAACAAAATGAATGGAAATAGCAAACCATGGAGGATGTTTAATGACCCTAATGGGCGTTTGTTGCTTTATGATGGGAAACCTCCTCGAAACATCTTTTGAATTCTTTTCACCAATAGCATCATTAACATATAAAAGATGCTAGATTATCTTCATGATTGGGAAAGAGTTTGGAATGTCTCTTGAACTCTTCTTTTCATCAACCTGTAAGAATGGTAATTCAATAATATGATGAAAAGATTAGTTAGATAAGATCTGCTTCTCACTCTTCTTTTCTTTTCCATATTCATTCTATTCTTTTTTATCCTTCTTTTGAGTCTCCATTTTATTCCCATATTCTTTTCCTTCAACTTGTGCACTTTCAATTCTAATTTGTTTTTCATGCACAATCTCACTTTCAATCCTCCCATGTTCAACTCCAATTTTTTTCTTTGATCTTCTATTTCATTGCTTCAAGGCTTTTCTTTAACCAAATATGGTCATCCTTCACTCGTGATTACTCTCAGGAATATGGCTTTTGCTTCCCCTTCTGTACTGCCACTATCGTGCTTTATACCACTTAATCTCTCGCACTAAACTCTTTAAAAGAACTTACTCAAAACCTATCAAGAACTTTAACTATATGGCGCTTTGGCTGCAAAAATAGGGCTAGGTAGGGAAATGGAAAGAAAATATAAAGGTAATAAGAAAAGAAAAGAAGATAGGTTAAAAGAAGAATAAAAATGAAAGAAAGAACGTAAATGAAGATAGAAGAAAGTAAAAGATTCGTACCAAAAAACTTACTTACAACTCATTCGAGAAACGATCGATCTTGATGTCTTCTTCAAGCTTTGTTGCTTGTTTGCTTTTCCTTGCCTTCACCCCTGTGATTTCTTTCACTATATACTACTTTTTTAATCTTTTTAAATTTTTTGACAAAAGAGAATTCAGATTTTTGTTTTTTTTCTTCTTTTTTTGAGCACAAAAGGGAAATTATAAATAGGCATTTACTTGATTCTTCCAAAAGTCTGATACCATACGATACGCTCCAACTCTCCAATTGATGTTGTTGAGAGAAGCTTGATTGTTCCCGACCGTAAATACAAGTAAGCATGTGCTCGAATGCTTTTGAAGATGAGATGTTGATGGAAAAGTGATGATAGTATAGGGTAGAAAGTTGATGAAATGATGGTTGAGGAAGTATGGTTGCTTGGTGTTTAAGGAAATGAATGAAAATGATGTAACATGAATGGTTTAATGTTGGTGAAGGCTCGGTTAGGGAAGGAAAGGAAAAAGGATGAATGGAAATTTATATGGTGAAGATTGTATGAACAAAAAACAAAGATAGAAATAATGCTATAGAAGAAAAGCCCTCTGTCTTAAGAGTTTGGTGTTTGGGTAGTGTTTAGGACTTAGACCCATTGGTTAAAGAAATCAAGAATCTGAAGTATCAAAGGTGGAAAGGAAGATCAGGCATATAATATACAGATGTGGCCCATAGGTTATACATAAATATCGTATAATATGCAGATGAAAAATAACATATGATAATTCAAGCATGCTTACAACATTTATATAATGCATAAATAAGTAAGTAGAAGACTCTCTTGGGATCAGTCTTGGGGATATTCAATGATGTGATCAAATCATGGAGAAAGTTGGTGCTGATTAGGATCGCATCTGATACAATCCAGCTTTGGCATTTATTAATCATCATCCTTTCATCACTAATCTTAGGGTTGAAAGAAAAAGGAGTTTTTAAATTCTTTACACATCTTTTAATTACTTATGTTATTTACTTTTTTCATGGCATACTTAGTTTATTTTGGTTATATAACATACCTTATAATGACATTTTCATAGTTTATGTTATGCATATCATAGTAAGGATTGTGCACATAGGCCCTCATTTTATTTAAGTTTGCCTAAGTAATAAATCCACATCTTTAAGTTTCATGTTTGCATTGCATTATTAGATTAAGTATGAATCTTATTATAGCTTTATTTCAGCTCATACTTTTTTATTGCATTTTAGGTACTATGGATGAAGGTATAAGTTCGTGATCGCTCAAGGACCTCACAAGATGCTCAGATTAGCTCAATGAGTTTAAAGACAACTTGGAATAGCTCAAGGACATTCAAAGCAGCTTGCTCAGCTCAATCTAGCTTACCTAGCTAAAGACAGCTCGTTAAAGCTCAAATCATCTCGAAGATTAAGTTAGCTCGTTCAGCTAGCTAGCTCAGCTCAATCTAGCTCACTTCAGCTCCACTTACACATGCCAGCTAACCACCCCAAGGGTCATGTCCCCTCCTAAGGGACATGTCTCTAGCTAATTGGAGGGAAACTTGAAAATGGGAGGCAACTACATGGAGGGAGAAGCCTTGGCGCTATTTTGAACCATTTCCTTAACTATTCGTCTAAGCCATTGTAACCATTCATACATAAATGCCTTTATGAAGGGATTTTACCCTTTGCTGATAGATAAAGGCCTATTCAACCATGCCTATACATTTCCTACAAATAGGGTTGAGATTTTCATTTGTAAACACACTCTTTTGATTTATAAAAATTACTTTTGTGAGAATTGTCTCCCTTCTAGTTCTTTTTAGAACTTTATCGACTTATCAAGTACTTTGTACTTGTGGCGTCAACCCTTCTATTTCCCTTGATACTTTTCGTTCCTATCTCTTTATAGATAGTGGGTCTTTCTACCATACCTTAAGAAATCATATAAGGAATGGGGTTATGCTCTTTATAGCATAGTTTCTTTCTTGAATTCTTAGGATACTATCTTCACCATTTCCATCACTATTTTCGTACACCTATCTTACCATATTCTGCAGCCACCATTAAAATACCTTTCATTCTTTCAAGCCTATCTTGCCTGCAGGTTTCTTGCTTCCTTCCTAGATCCAACAATCAAAGAAGTTGTCTCCAACAACACAAAAGAACGGTGGCTAAACAGAATTGCATCATTTGGAAATCAAAGCTTTTGGTGGAAAAAGCAAGTGCATCAAAGTGAAGCCCGATTCAAGCAAAGCACAAAGAATTTGTAAGTGACAATCCTTTGTCATTTCAATTTGTGAAAAAAAAAAAGAAAAAAAATAGTTTCGAAATGTACAGAAAAAAAAAAGAAAAGAAAGTTTGGATAGCACAAGTTCAAGGGTGAAGAGCACAACAACATCATCTTCAACATCAAGCCTAAAGCCATCTTCTTCAAGACATTGATTGTTGGTCAAGAAAGGTTATGAGTTTCTTTCTAAGCAAGTAACCCTTTCTTCTTTTCCTTTTCTATTCTAAACTTACCTATACACCATATTTTCTTTCTTTTCCTTTTCAAACTAACATTTTAGTGACGCACAAGATACAATACTTGCCTAAGTCTTGAGTAAGTTCCTTAAAGAACTTTACAATAGAGAGAGGAGTGGAAAAAGGAAAATTGAGAGTATGATATCAGAAGGGGATAATAAAAGCCAAATAACATCCCAGTGTGCAAACACGAGCGTTGAGTGGAGTGAAATTTCCTTGGAGTAAATTTGTGAGATTTTTGTTGACTGCATATTGGTAAGGTCTTTCAATTTTGTTTCCTTTACTTTCACAAACAACTTGTCTCAGAATTCTGCAACTTCACGTCCGAAGGGTGGACAACAAGCCCCAAATCTTCAAATGCAAGCGATGATTCAAGAAATGCAAAGGTTGCTACGAGAAGAACTTGAGCCCATTCATGAGAGAATGGATCAATTGGAAGGGTCACAAGGCAATATGCGAAGAAGACATACTCCACAACAAGAATTCATAGATGAAAATGAAGACGATAAGGTAATCGAGGAAGCATCCTAAAGAACTGCTCCGAGATATCAAGGAGGGCATGCCTAAGTTGATGACAACCTTAACAATATTCGAGTCACCATACCACCATTTCAAGGCAAAACAGACCCGAAAGCCTATTTAGATTGGGAGAGCAACGTGGACCATATATTTGAGTGCCATAATTACTTTAAACAAAAAAAGGTACGATTGGCAGCCATTGAATTTATTGATTATACACTTATTTTGTGGGACCAATTAACCTTGTCTAGGAGAGAAATAGAGAAAGCCAATTACTACATGGCATGATATGAAAAACATCATGAGGAGAAGGTACATTCCAACTCATTATCACCGAGACTTTTTCCACAAGTTACAAAGCTTAAAGCAAGGGAAGCGTAGAAGAATATTACCAAGAGATAAAGGTTGCAATGATATGTGCCAACGTGGATGAAGATAGAGAATCAACCATGGCCAGATTTCTCATCGGGTTGAATAGAGAGATTGTCGATGTTGTAGAATTACAACATTATGTGGAAATTGATGAGATGGTGCATATGACAATGAAGGTCGAAAGGCAGCAAAAGAGAAGGGTTGTTACAAGACACAACAATGCCAACGACCCTAAATGGAGTAGTGCACGGAAGAACACACCCCTCTAAATTAGAGAACCAACCGAGACCTCAAAATCAAAGCCAACCATGATAGAGACCAACCGAGGAAAGACAATGGAGGGAAAAGAACGCTCAAGCGAGATCAAGTGTTTCAAATGTCTTGGACGAGGTCATATGGCCAATCAGTGTCCAAATCGAAATACCATGCAACTTTTGGATAATGGAGAGGTCGCTTCTGATCATGAAGATGAGAAAGAAGAACTTGAGGATGTAGAAGAAAATCTAGAATTTGCTGCTGCTGATGGAGAAGTTTTTGTGGTGAAACGCTTACTTAACACCCAAGTAAACACCGAAGAAGAACAAAGAGAAAATATCTTCCACAAAGGTGCAACATTATTGGGAGGGTATGTTTATTTTGATCGAAAAATTGGGATTAAAGGCCTAGAAGCATCCCTAGCCTTATAAGCTTCAGTGGCTGAATGATGTAGGAGAATTAAACGTGACAATGCAAGCATTGGTGCAATTCTTAATCGGGAATTAAATAGATGAGGTACTATGTGATGTAGTCCCTATTCATGCAGGTCATATCTTACTTGGAAGGCCATGGCAGTAAGATAAAAGGACAATTCATGACTGCTACAACAACCAAAACTCTTTTAAGCTCGAGGGAAAGAAATTCATTTTGGTACCTTTATCACCGAAGAGGTACAACAAGGCCAAACGAAAATGCGAAAGAACCTTGAGACCATGCACAAAGAACATGAGAAACAGCATGGAGAAGAATCCTAAAAGTCATCATCCTTCACCAAAGGACATGAAGATTCGAACCAACCCAAAAAAAGAGTTCAAAGGACGAGTGCCATCAACCAAGGGCACCATTCAAAAGTGTCTTTTGACACAATCTATGATTGAAAAGACTCGTGCTAACCCCACTATTCAAAATGATTTTCATCTTGTTTTACAGACCACACCAGGAATGAAAAGCCGGCCAAAGGAAAAGGACTTTGAAAATATAACTGCCCCTACTGTAAGAAAGTGTCATTTATAGAATCCTTTCGATTTGAGGACAAACCGCTTAAAAGAAGGGGAGGATGATACAATCCAGCTTTGGCATCTATTCATCATCATCCTTTCATCTCTAATCTTAGGGTTGAACGAAAAATGAGTTTTAAAATTCCTTACGCATCTTTTAATTACTTATGTTATTTACTTTTTTCATGGCATACTTAGTTTATTTTGGTTACGTAACATACCTTATAATGACATTTTCATAGTTTATGTTATGCATATCATAGTAAGGATTGTGCTTATGCACATAGGTCCTTATTTTATTTAAGTTTGCCTAAGTAATAAATCCACATCTTTAAGTTGCCTGTTTGTATTGCATTGCATTATTAGCTTAAGTATGCATCTTATTATAGCTTTATTTCAGCTCACACATTGGTTAATGCTTTTAGCTACTATGGATGAAGACATAAGCTCGTGATAGCTCAAGAACCTCACAAGGAGCTCGGATTAGCTCAAGGAGTTTAAGGATAGCTTGGAACAACTCAAGGACATTCAAAGCAGCTTGGATTAGCTCAAAGAGTCCAATGGTAGCTCATGGCAGGTTGAGGACCAAGGAAAGCATTCTAAGGAAGTTTACAAGCTTCAAGGACTAGCTAAGGACAGCTTGTGGAAGCTCAAATCATCTCGAAGATTAAGTTAGCTCGTTCAGCTAGCTAGCTTAGCTCAATCCAGCTCAATTCAAGCTCAACTAGCTCACTTCAGCTCCACCTACACATGCCAGCTCACCACCCCAATGGTCATGTCCCCTAGCTAATTGGAGAGAAACTTGAAAATGGGCGGCAACTACATGGAGGGAGAAGCCTTAGCTCCATTTTGAACCATTTCCTTAACTATTTGGCTAAGCCATTGTAACCATTCATACATACATGCCTTTATAAATGGATTTTACCCTTTGCCGAATAGATAGAGGCCTATTCGGCCATGACTTTACATTTCCTATAAATACGATTGATATTTTCATTTGTAAGCACACTCTTTTGATTTATAAAAGTTACTTTTGTGATATTTTTCTCTCTCTAGTTCTTTTTAGAACTTTATCGACTTATCAAGTACTTTACACTTGTGGCGTCAACCCTTCTATTTCCCTTGATACTTTCGTTTCTTATCTCTTTATAGATAGTGGGTCAAAGTCCTTTCTACCATCCCTTAAGAAATCATATAAGGATTGGGGTTATGCTCTTTATAGAATAGTTTCTTCCTTGAATTCTTAAGATACTATCTTCACCATTTCCATCCATTTCCATACACCTATCTTACCATCTTCCACAGCCACCATTAAAATACCTTTCATTCTTTCAATCCTATCTTGCTTGCAAGTTTCTTGCTTCCTTCCTAGATCCAACAATCAAAGAATTTGTCTCCAACAACACAAAAGAACGGCGGCTACACAAAATTGCATCAGCGTCAGTTCTTGTAATGAATGACATAGTGATAAGAGGTTGTCTAGGGATGTGGTAACCTTCAATTTGATGGCTTGGAAGCAAACCTAGGGCTTTAGACTCAAACAAGAAAGATAGGTGCCAATCTAAAATTTCAAGAGAAACTTGTTAGGCGTTTCTTGAAATGTTCAGAATTAAGGCTGGAAAATTAAAGAAACAAAGTCAAGAAGAAGGGTTAGATGAAGAATAATAAGAATGAAACTAAAAATACCAATAAGGATAAATTTAAAGGATAGAAAAACAAATCTGAAATTTACAAATTTCAATGATGGTGATGGCGACAATGGAGTTGAGTTGAAGAAGATGATGGTGGATTATGGAATAGAGGATATGCCCGTGGAACCCTCCTAGTCGCGATTAACTAGGCAACCTCATTTATATGGCTTAAAATTGACCCTCCTACCCGCAATTAGATAGGCAACCCGGAGTGTGAAGATCAGCAACAATCAACCCGGTTGAAACGTTGAAGATGGCTTCTAGACAAGTTTACCGAATACTTGCAAACACGTATTCAAAGAATACTAAAATCTCAAAAGAGAACTTTTTATTAATCAATGAAAATCTGAAAAACAAAGAAGAAAGCATCATCCTTTTATAGACGAAGGATGGCCTTAACCTAAAGCTAAGAATGAATAAAATAAACAAAGAAATCTGGTCCATTAAATTGGACTTGATCTAACGGTTTAGGAGAAGGGTGTCTGGTTCCAAAAGTGTATAAAACCCTAAAAACATCAATTTAAATGATAATAAATACATGGGTTGTGTTTAATTCGTCCAAAGCCTTATATGTTAGCTTTTGGGCTGAATTTTACAAAATCTTGCATACAGTTTTCTGCATGCGCAATCTTCAGTAAAATGGACGTATCTTGAGTTCCCGAAATTGGAATGATGCGTTTCAAGATGTTTTGGAAAGATAACGGAATGGTGGTCAATTCATAAAAAAACAAATTGACCCGAAAATGCTCGGATCCCATTCGAAAAGTCGCCTCAAGTCAACTGATTTTCCAGACTTAGAAAATAGTTTCAACTTCATGTCTTCAATGCATCTTTTCAGCCCTCCCATGCATGCATCATCCTTTCCTTCCTCAAAAGGATTCATCCTCGAATCTAAAGTATCAAAGGGTAAAAAAATCGGGCATGTGAAACAGTGTCAACTTCTTCTCTTTAATGCATATTTCTAGCCCTCCTATGCATATATCACATAGGGAAAAGATTCAAGAAACTCTACCCACTTTGCATGCCGTTTGTTGAGTTTGTGCTATAACTTAATATGCTTCAAAGCTTCATGATCCATATGGATAACAAACTCCTTATGCCATAGATAGTGCTTCCATGTCTCGAGTGCTCGAATAAGTGCATACATCTCCTTATCATATGCCGGGTAATTCAATGTAGCACCATTGAGTTTTCTGCTGAAATATGCGATGGGCATCCTTCTTGTGTCGAAGCAGCACCTATCCCAATTCCAGATGCATCACACTCCACTTCAAAAGTTTTGTCAAAGTTTTGTAGGGATAATAAGGGGGCCTCGGTCAAACACCTATTTACCTCCACAAGTGCATCTTTTTGTTCTTTATCCCAATTGAATATGGAATTCTTCTTTGTGATCCCGATTAAGGGGGCGGTAATAGAACTAAAGTTAGGCATGAATTGGCAATAAAAACTTGCCAAACCATGAAAACTCCTAACTTGGCTGATGTTGGTGGATCTCGGCCATTCTTGTATAGCTTTGATCTTCTCAGGATCTACCTTCAAACCCTGTGTACTAACAATGAAACCTAAGAAAGTGAGTTCGTTAGTGTAGAAAACACACTTTTTAAGGTTGGCATAAAGTTGTTCGACCCTCAAAGTTTTAAGAACATACCTGAGATATTATTCATGATCTTCCAATGTTTTGCTGCAAATTAAGATGTCATCAAAGTAAACAACATGAAACTTACCAATGTAGGGTCGTAGGACGTGATTCATTAACCTCATAAATGTGCTACGAGCGTCGGTTAAACCAAAAGGCATAACCATCCACTTATACAAACCTTGCTTGGTCTTGAATGTTGTCTTCCACTCTTCCCCTTCCCTCATGCGAATTTGATGATAACCACTCTTAAGATCAATCTTTAAGAAGATGCTTGCACCGCTTAACTCATCCAACCTGTCATCTAACCGAGGTATTGGATGTCTATATTTGATGGTGATTTGGTTCACTACACGACAATCTACACACATCCTCCACAATCCATCTTTCTTTGGTACCAATTGAATAGGTACGACATATGGACTCAAACTTTCTCAAATTTAACCCTTCTCCATTAGTTCTCTAATTTTCCTTTGAAGTTCCTTTGTTTCCTCGGTATTACTTTTATAGGCTGGTCGGTTGGGTATAGTTGCTCCTAGCATGAAATCAATCTGATGTTCAATCCCTTAAATTGGTGACAGTCCACTAGGAATTTCCTCAGAAAAAGGTCTTTGAAACCCTAGACGCCAGACCGAACCAAGTGAGCTACATTGGATTTGCCGAGACAAACCCGAACAATTTACATAGAAAATGGTCCATTTTCCTTTTATCTTATCTAAATGCATAATTAAGTCCTAAGGTGATCACGCTAACAGCGGTGTAATCTACAACTAAATCGGGCGTCGAATTGACATTTAATTGAACGAGAACGCACTTCAAGGCCCAAATTGCAATTTCAAAAAATTAAGAGGATTTCCTTAAATCCAAAGTTACCAAACCTTAATTAGTCAGGTTTCATGCATACCAGTTAAATTTCAACTTAAAATAATCATCCAAACTCATTTAATTGCATGATCAAGGAACAGGGACTAAACTGCAAAAATTTAAACTTCAAAAAGCATATTACCAAAAATAATAATAGCGTACTGATACCCCCTCTCCCGTATTAATATGGGTTCATTTTACAAAGGATATCGGTACAGTCCTCAAGCGTACCGATACGGTTGTTCGATATCAAAAAAAGGGGATTCTAGTAGCTAAAGGGCGTACCAGTACAGTTGCCCGTGCACCGACACCAGTGTAAGTTTCTACTATGCGTACCGATACGGTGCTAGGCATACAGATACGTCTATGCAATTTTGCACATATTTGAGCTGAGACCAGCCCCACATACCGATCCCTTAGGACTCGTATCGGTACGGACTGGCCTGTAATGACATCTTGGTCGAACATATGACACTTTGGCTCAATCTAACATGCTTCAAACACCTTACAAACATCATATAACATTCTAACCAACATTTCCACAATCAAATAGACATGATAGAGAATCATACAAACATAACAAATACGTAACGACCCGAATTTGGGCCTAGGTGTTAGATAGGTTGATTAAATGGTTGTGGAGAACCAGATTAGGCAATTTGAGCTAGTTTCGAGAATTAAATCTTAATAAATTATTTTTGGCTAAAATAAAATATGGAAAAATAATTGAAAATGTTTAATTAATATTCTAAGGGTTTTGGTAAATTCAATTCGAAGGAATTAAATTGGATTTTGGGATATTTTGTCTAGTGACTAAAATGTAAAGTTTTCAAAACTGTTTGGGTGACTAAATTGTAAAAGGGTCAAATCTTTAAGGAGCTAATTTACCAAAATTTTCCATCAGATTTTATCTTAATTTAGGATATTTTAAAAGGCTTTTAAATGGATTTTAATTAAAAATAAAATAGAATTTATTAAAAGGATTTTAAAAGTCAATTTCATTTTTCTCACGTAACTACTTTTGCTCTCAACTTCCTCAGCAACTAAACTATCAATTTCATTCTAAAATTCTCAGGAAACAATATCTTTTGATTTGTTTTTGATTTCCTACTTGACTACCTTGATTTCTACATCAAAATCTACTTGGTTTCTTGAAGTTCTTGATATTTTACAACTGATTTTTGTTATGGGATTATGATTAAATCATGAATATGGTATTTAAATTGAGTTTTGATGTGAAAATTGATGAATCTTGATATGGATCTGATTTGTGTTGATTCTAATTGGTTTATATCAATTAAGAGATGTGTTTTAATGTTAAAAGAAAATATTAATAAAAAGAATCCCAAAACTATGTGAATTGTTAATTTTCTAGGTTGTAAATAGGTAGATTTTGAAGTGATCTTGGTGCTGTAAGGTTACTGGAGCTATAAGTACGTTATAAAGATGTTTTTGGATGTTAATTGATGTTGTTAAGATGTTAAAATCAATAGTTTTGGCTGGGTTTTGTTTGGTTGGAGTTTGGTTGTGATTTCGGTTGTTTTAAAGAAGTGTTTGATGGTTTTTAGTGAGGCGAAGTTGTGGTTAATGGTTTCTGGAAATTAGAGATGCATGGAAATGCATTAAAACTCTGTTTTTGTTTGGGTAAAGCATGGGAGTTGGATCCTTTAGCTTTTTGAGAGGTTGCGGAAGCTTCAGAAGCTTGATTCTCGCAACGACAAGAGGGTGTTGTGTTGTTGGTGAGTGGAAACGTGATTTATTGCTTTTAAAAGTTTTGAAAGAGATTTTTTGAGTTTAGATTAAGTTTGAAACACTTGTCTAAGCTTGGAAGTAAGTATTGGATGTTCTCGCTCTCATTTTTGGTTTTGCAAAATAATATCTCATGCACATGTTTATGATTTTGATTACCTACTTTTATGTCTGCATGTTTTAGAAATGAAAGATGTTGTAAATGATCATATATGATGATTATTGAAAATCATAAATGATTTATGAATGAATTTTGAGAATACTAGAATACATGGTTTGATGTATTGGAAATTGATTAGATTTGATTCATATGTAAAACAGTAAGCTAATGTGGTTTTATTACGTATATTGGCAAGTGGCTGAGATTAAATGTTATCGGATATAGTTGGCTAGCCATAGGGTTTAAAATGCATTATAATAAGTCGTCTCATATGTGTCGAGGGGTCAAGAGTGTGCCTTGCTCTACCATGAGAACCATAGCGGTCGAGGGGTCAATAGTGTGCCAATTCTCCCACTGGTGGATTTATACGTTATAACCGTTAAGGGTTGCTTCGGTTCAAGGACGTATGTGAAGTGGTCGAAGGAACCACTTGGAAATCTGTGTATCCAATGTGTTTTTATAAATTAGAAGGAAACTTGGTTTTGAGTCACTTGAATGCCAATATATTGAGGTTTATGATAGAATCCATGATACATGTCTTGCAAATGATTTAAATGTGCATATTTGGAAAGATTATAGATGCATGATATGATTCTGGCATGAGCATTATAAACTTGATTTGAAATAAAATGGTTTAAAATCCATTGATAAGTGTTATTGAGTTTCCCTCACTATGCTCATAGCTTATGCTCTCATTTCTCATCAATGCAGAGAGATAAGCACTTTCAAACAACAAGTAAGCAAGGGAAGATCCAAGGGACAAAGTATTTTTCAAGTATGGTTTTACAAATACTTAGTAGTAATAAGAGGCAATGTGACCATGTTGTAATTGGGAGGGTTATTTTGGATACTCCCTATTTGTACAAGTTATATTTGGTGTTTTGGACTTGTGTGATGCTTTATACCTTGCCTTGAGGGGTTGGGACATGTTTTGCATGCTTGGGTAGAGATCATGCATATAGGACCTTTATTTGGTTTTGATATGTCATGTATGATCCTTTACCGTGCTCATATGATTCTGGAAATATTGCTTGGGATGTTATATGATAACTAGATATTGTTTGGGGCATGGTAGATTAAGCCAAAGTGTTATATGTTCGACCAAGAGGTCATTACAGGTCTGTCCGTACTGGTACGGGTCCTCAAAGATCGGTATGCGGGGACCTATCTCGGTTCAATCTAGGCAAAATTGCCTATGTAATACCCCAAAATATGGTCTAGGAGTATGACACTAATTCGAGTATGTTTTAATTTAATTGGAGAATCTTTGACGTAGATAATTAATGGAAATTAGGGACCAATTGGTCTAGTAGAATGTTACAATTCAATGGAAATTAAATTGCCTTGTTTCATTCATAAATATAGAGTTAATCAAAGGCCTAGGACCAAATTGAAAGGAAATATGAAAGGATGACCAATGTTTAAGTACCAAAATTTTATGAAGTAAGAATTGTAGGAATGCATGATAAGAAAACATTAGAGAGTGGTCATTACACATGTCAAATTAAGTGGGATATGTGGTGGAGGATTCGGCTAGGTGGCAATAAAAAAAATTATAATTCCTTTCATCTTCTTCCATGAACCGAATTGTTCATGAGAGTGGGGGAAAAAGAGAAAGTTAAGCTTATTCATAGAAGAATGGTGAAATTAGCTTGGTGAATTCAAAATTTACTAGGCTATTGTTCAAATAGCTTAACGAAGGGGTAAGCATACTCTTCCATTCTTTTAAATTAGAGTTTGATTTGAAGATTGGTTGAGAATTATCATGAGTTGTGTTAATGGTTGTTGGAGAAACAAATTTCTTAAAACTTTCTTTAGAATACTTGAATGATGCATGCATGGAGAATTAAGATATGTATGAAGTTTACTAAGGTGTTATTCAATTTCTTATAAGTTTCGAATAGGTGTTTATATGATGATAAAATCTTTTGACCATGATATATGATTAATTGCCTTGATTTGTTAAATTTATATCTTAACTAAGGAGAGGATATCGTAATTTTGAACACTAGGAATTTAATATAAGGGCTGATTGCTTGATTAATTTGTGTAAACATGAGAATATGTGGTTTGCTTTGCTATGAAATTATGTACATATGTTTCATTGGATTAATTTGTGTAAACATGAGAATATGTGGGCTGCTTTGCTATGAAATTATGTATATATGTTTCGTTGGATTAATTTGTGTAAACGTGAGAATATGTGGGCGGTTTTGCTATGAAATTATTTATATATGTTTCATTTGATTAATTTGTGTAAACATGAGAATATGTGGGCTGTTTTGCTATGAAATTATGTATATATGTTTCATTGGATTAATTTGTGTAAACATGAGAATATGTAGGCTGTTTTGCTATGAAATTATGTATATATGTTTCATTGGATTAATTTGTAATTTGTGTAAACATGATAATATGTGGGCTGTTTTGCTATGAAATTATGTATATATGTTTCATTGGATTAATTTGTGTAAACATGAGAATATGTGGGCTGTTTTGCTATGAAATTATGTATATATGTTTCATTGGATTAATTTGTGTAAACATGAGAATATGTGGGCCGTTTTGCTATGAAATTATGTATATATGTTTGATTGGATTAATTTGTGTAAATGTGAGAATATGTGGACTGATTTGTACATGTTTATGTGCATATATGCAAAATGAAATACATGAAAACATGTTGGATTGTTTTGATATGTATATGTATACTTGTAGAGTATAGTAGACAGCCTTGAATGTATACATGTGCATATAAGTGAGCTGCACTATTTTGTGCTAAATTACAAGGATTATGGGTAGTAATGGATTAAATTACGGTCATTGGCTTATTAAATAATTGAAGCTATGAGCATAAACCAACAAAGGATTAACAGCAATGATGTTGGACTATTATTGATGTGTTTGAAAAATATATATGTGTAATATGTAAGTTGGACTGTTTTATGGGTGTATAAATACATGTGTTATGCAAATTAAGAAAGTAAAGTTATATGAACATTTTGTGCTGCCTTGAAAAGCTACGCATAGTTTTGAGCTATTCGAATAGTAAATGAGGAATTTGATTAATTTTAATCGGTAGCTATGAATAAAATATAGTGAAAGGATAGAATGCTTAAATAATTTGATTTACATATAGTTTTGACGACAATAGTCAACTCTAATAAATGAATGGAATCAGTTTTAATTATGTGTTACTCTATTTGAGGTACATACTATGATAAGGAAGAGTAGAAGAAGTAAGTCAATTGGAAGCTAGAAGTAATTATGAATTCAGGTATTTCGTAACTTTGGGATAAGAGGTGAGTGTAGTTACATTTGTTTCGGATGACACGGTGTCATCCCGATCTTTGTTTCTGTGATGTGTATTAATTAATTCATAAGCATGTGCATATGGCTCTCATAGAGTACAATGTGTGAATGCATTCATAGCATGGCATCTTCGATAAATCATTGGTTATGTTGCATCATATATGCACCTTGTTCCTTGTTATGCTATGTTTGTAATAGATGATTATGTACACTTACTATAATGTTGGAAGCTAACTAATAACCAATAAGGTTATAAGATTCCAATAAAGGAATTGAATATCAAAGTTATAAGTTTATAATTCTAAGCCTTAAGGAGCTAAAAGCTCAACTTGTGTTATAAGATACTGGAAAGAAGGAATAAGTAAGTTTACTTGTAACATAAGAAATCTCTCCTAACTTCAAATCATAAGATATTTAAGTTGCCTATTCAATGGAAGCCCTTGGACACATTGGCATGATACATGGTATACTTTGGGACTACGGTCCATGAGCTACGACTTGGGTGACGACCCATTATATATGATATATTGGCGACAGTAGGAGGTAACGAGGGAGATGTAAGGAGATTGGCGATAGTTTGGTTGGTTAGTGAGAAGTTAGGATTATTATGTACAGACACTAGACATTGCTTAGTGCCTTGTGCTATATGTAATTCGGACCAATGGTACTTATGTCCAAATGTGATCCAAGGCAAATGATTTAAAAGATTTGAACATGGGTACTAAGATTTGAAATGATCTATGTAAGTACATTCTTATCTTAATGAAACAAGTGAATAAACTTATGATGTACTGAAAATTATGCCTTGGTGGCAAAGTTAATAAGGTTATGGAGCAATACCCATTCATAAGGAGAAATTCACATGTGGTGAACATATGCCTAATATGAAAGGCAACAAACTTTGAAATGAAACTCAGTTAAAACCATAAAGATAATCAGTTAAGTTTTGAAGATTATGAACCCCAATAAAGCTTTGTTTAAGTTAAGGTTAAAACATAAGAACCAAATGCTAACCTAAGTTTTTTTTAAGTTAAGGTTAAAACATAAGAACCAAATGCTAACCTAAGCTTGTATTCTTTGAATTTCTTCCAATATCATTGACATTATGCTCTGATAATTTGGTGTCACTACCTCACTTAGGCTATTTAAGCCTAATGCATTCATTATTCATGCATTTGCAGGTTGGTTAAAGCTTGTGTATTACAACCGTGATCAAGTGTTGCAAGTCATTGTCTAAAGTTCCCAGTAGAACCTAGATGTCATTTTTATATCTTTGGAACTCCATAGTTGGTGGCATAGTGTTTATGAAGATGTTTATCAATAAGTTGTTGTAATATTAAGATTATACCCCGTGAAATTTGTAATTAACTTACCTATTCTCCTATATTGTTTAAGTAATTATTAGTTTAGTGATTTCTTGATTAACTAGCGAGTAAAAAATCAAGGAAGCATGCATAATAGCTAAATGGTATGAAAGTAACCTTGATATAGGCCTAAATGTTTATTGATTATGAGTTTGATCGACTGTGTGCTTAATAGAACGTTGAGATATGTTCTCTTGCAATAGTTCGTATAACATACGATAGATGTAAAAAGCACTCCTTGAATATTCCTTGGAAAAAGTCATATACATGCTTAGTTAATAGCTTAGAATATGGATGTTTAAATAGATGGTATATAAAAATAACCGATTGAAATATAATCACGAGTACATGTATATAATTGGTTCGAATAATTAATGCCTTGTCTATCAAGTAAACTATGTTAGGAGATGTCAAGTTAGTGAACTTGTGTGTTAACTATTTCATATATTGATGATCTATGATAAGGGAAATCAAGAAAGTCATTATCTAGTAAAGGAATTATAGAAAGAAAAAAAATCATGTATAGCAAGTAAGGCCGTTTTCTGTTATTGATTGATGAATATCTAATTAAGTGAATAGATAGATCTAACCAAATACTCATGTATAATAATTACGTATATTGGTTGAACGCTTTTAAGTATATGCTTGATTAAGTAATCACATATGTTATGACTAAGCTCAATTGAATACCTATGAGCACATATATGTAAACGTAAGTCTAATCCTATGAAAGAATTTTTAAAAGCTTGTTTTGTTATACTCGAAAGTTTCAGAAGTTGGTATCTTGTTTTGTGAAATTTCTTGCTATAACATCTTTGATTCCGGTTTTCTTCTAAACCGGGTTGAGGGTGTTAAAGCCTAGGAGTACCGATACGCCTAGTAACCGTATCGATACACATAGCTGAAAAATTGGTCTGGTGTCGGTACATAGGCAACCGTACCGATACGCCCTTTAGCTACTAGAATGCCCTATTTCGAATATTGAATACCCGAACCAATAAGCTTGAGGACCGTATCGGTATGCCTTTGAAATTTATACCCATATCGATACGAATAGGCTGTGTACCGATACGCAGTTAGTTATTTCTATTAAAATGCTTTCTGAAGTTTGAATCTTTGCAATTTAGTCCTGCTTCTTGATCATGCAATTAAATGAGTTTAGATGATTATATTAAGTTGAAATTTAACCTGATTATATGAAACATGACTAATTAAGGATTGGTAATCTTGGAATTAATAAGGTCCCTGTAATGTAATCTAGATCAATTGGATGTCAAATTGATGCCCGATTGAGTTGTAATTTTTACCGCTGCTAGCATGATCACCTTAGGGATTTATTATGCATTTAGATAAGATATAATGAAAAATGGACCGTTTTCTAAGTAATTCTTTTGGGTTTGTCTCAGGAAACCTAATGTAGCTCGCTCGGTTCAGTCTGGAGGCTAGGCCGGATCAAGGGGGTTACAAAATCCAATCGAGATCTTATAGGCATGATCACTATCCAAGCATGCAAATTATACCCCAACCCCTTAAAGCAAGTTATAAAACCTCATACAAGTCCAAAATACCAAAAGAAACATGTCCAAACATGGAGTAACCAAATCAACCCTCCCAATTACAATTTGGTCACATTGCCTCTTATTACTACAAAGTATTTATAAAATCATACTTGAAATCGCCCAAATACTTGGATTGCTTCTTCCTTTCTCGCTGTCTAAAATGCTTGCTTTTCTGCATTGATGAGAAAGGAGAGCATAAGCTTATAAAGCCTAGTGAGGGAATCTCAAAAACTCTCATCAATGCATTTAAAACCACTTGCTTTCAAATATGCAAAGTAAATCAAGCCAAAACATCTCATGCTTCTATTGTCTTTCTAAATCATGCTTTTTTAAACATTTGCATCTCATGTATCATAGATTTCTAGCATAAACCTCAATTTAAGCTTTCTCATACTAAAACCTCAAAATAGCAAGCTTAAAGAGCACCATATGTATAAACCATATTATACAAAACATAATCCATTTCTCATGATACATTATATCATATATTGGCATTCAAGTGACCCAATACCATTTCAATCTATTTATAAAAACACATCGAATACACAGATTTCCTAAGTGGTTCTTTTGACCAATTCACATACATCCTCGAACCGGAGCATGGTACTACTACCCCTCAATGGTTATGATGTATAAATCCACCAGTGGGAGAACTGGCACACTCTTGACCCCTCGACCGTTGTGTTTCTCATGGTGGAGCATGGCACACTATTGACCCCTCGACACACATGAGGCGACTTATTATAGTGCACTTTAAACCCCATGGCTAGCCAACTACATCCGATAACATTTAATCATTGCCACTTGCCAATATATTTCATAAAACCACATGACCTCACTGTTTTACATATGCATCAAACCAAACCAATTTCCAATATAATAAAACCATGTATTCTATTATTCTCAAAACTCTTTTCATAAATCATTTTTCATACTCAATAATCATCACATAATTATTTGCAATGTCTTTCATTTCTAAAACATGCATATAACAATAGGTAAACCAAATCATAATTATCTGCATGAGATTATAATTTGCAAATCTGAAAACGAGAGCGAGATCATCTAATACTTACTTCCGAGCTTAGAAAAGTGTTTTAAACTTAATCTAAATTCCTAAAAATCATATTCAAACCTTTTAAAAGCAGTAAACCACGTTTCCACTCACCAACAACACAACGCTCCACTAGCTAATGCGAAAACAAGCTTTCAAAGCCTCTAAAACCTCTCTAAAAGATGAAGGATCTGTCTCCCCTATTTTACCCATGCAAAAACAGGGGATTAATGCATTTCCATGCATTTCTAAACACAGCAACACATCTCATCAACTTCACCCCACTAAAAACCATCGAACGTTTCCTTAAAACATCTAAAATCATCACCAAATTAAACATAAACAAAGCCCAGCCAAAACCTAACTATTTTAACTTCTTAGCATCATCAATTAACATCCAAAAACAACAATATAACAACCTTATATCTCCAGCAACACTCCAACACCAAGATCGCCTCAAAATCTAACTATTTACAACTTAGAAAATTAGCAATTCACTTAGTTTCAGAATTCTTTTCATTAATATCTTCTCATAACATTAAAACATATCTTATAAATGATCTAAATCAATTAGAATCAACACAAATCAAATCCATAGAAAGATTCATCAAATTTCTTATTAAAACTCAACTAAAACCTTAAAATCATGATTTAATCACAAACACATAACAAAAATCAGTTCTAAAGGATCAAGAACTTGGGAATTTCAATAAAGAACCTTTAATTAGAGGAGAGATACGAAAATCACCTCTAATTGCTGATTTCTTCCTTAATTGGAAAGATTTGAGTGAAATCTTCACGAAAGCAAATAAGATTTGGTGTAGAAATCAAAGGAATCAATTAGGAAATCAAAAAGAAATAAAAAAGGAATGATTCCTGATAATTTTGGAGTAAAATTGATAGTTTGTCTGCTGAGAAAGTTGAGAGAAAAGTTGAGTGCAAAAGTAGTTACGTAAGAAAATGATTTTTAGCTCTTTAAAATCTTTTTAATCAAATCTATTTTATTTTCATTTAATAACCTTTTAAAAACCATTTAAAAATAGCCTAAATTAAGGGGAAATCTGATTAAAAACTTTAGTAAATTAGCTTTTTAAGGATTCTAAGTTTTGACCCTTTTAAGATTTAGTCACAAAAATAGTTTTGAAAACTTTACATTTTAGTCACCAGACCAAAATGTCCCAAAATCCGATTTTAATTCTTTAAATTGATTTTTTTTCAAAACCCTTAGAATATCAATTAAATATTTTCTAGCATTTTTCCATATTTTATTTTAGCCAATTTACAGTTTATTATGAATAAATTCCTAAAACTAGCTCGAACCGCTTAATTCGGTTCCCCTGAACCGTCTAATCGATCTAGCTAACATCTAGGCCCAAATTCGCGGCATTGCAACTCTCCCCCACTTAAGAAATTTTGTCCTCGAAATTTACCTGAGAGAAAAAGGTAAGGAAACAGCTTCTTCATGTCCTCCTTACTTTCCCACATGGCTTCCTCTACACCACGATGTCACCAGACCTCCTTTGCCAACTCAATGGTCTTTCCACGAAGAACCTTGCAGCTAGAATCCAGAATTTTCACCGGATCCTTATCATAGGTCAAATTCGTACTCAACTCAATCTCCTCAACAGGCATCACATGCGATGGATCTGGTCTATATCTCCGAAGCATCGATACATGGAAACATCATGTATCTTCTCCAACTCTGCAGGCAACCTCAACCTCTAAGCAATTAAACCAACACACCCCAACACCTTATAAGTACCAATGAACCTTGGACTCAATTTACCCTTACGTCCAAACCTCATTACCTTCTTTCAAGGAGAAACCTTAAGAAACACTTTATCTCCAACAGCAAACTCAATCTTCCGACGTTTCTAGTTAGCATAAGACTTTTGCCGATCCGAAGCCGCTTTAAACCTATCGCTAATAAGCTTCACCTTCTCATTAGTGTCCTTCAGCACATCAGGCAGGGAAATATACTTCTTACCCACCTCAGCCCAACAAAGTGGCGTGCGACACCTCCTACCATACAAAGCCTCATACGGAGCCATTTGAATATTAGTCGAATAACTATTTTTATAGGAAAACTCCACCAACGGTAGTTGCTTCTCCCACGTCCCTTGAAAATCAAAGATGCAACACCGCAACATATCTTCTAACACCTAGATAACGCGTTCAGACGTACCCAAAAACTTATGCAAACCCTCCCAAAACCTTACTGTAAAGCGCGGATCCCTATCTGACACTATAGACTTAGGCACCCCATGAAACCTCACAATTTCCACAAAATACAACTCTGCCAACTTATACAAAGTATACGTCGTATACACAGCCATAAAATATGCACACTTCATAAACCTATCCACAATCACTCATATGGAATTCTTCTTTGATGGCGTCAAAGGTAATCCGGTCATAAAATCTATGGTAATTCTCTCCCACTTCCATTCTGAAATTCTCAATGGTTGCAACAACCCGGAAGGAAAATGTTGCTCAATCTTAACATGCTGACATACCATACATCGGGCAACAAAATCCTCTACACCCTTCTTTAAACCAACCAAAAAATATTCCTTCTTCAAAACCTGATACATCTTTGTACTTCCTGGATGCATAGCAAAAGGACTCAAATGAACTTTAGTCAAGATATTGTGCTTTAACTCTTCATCTTTCAGTACATCTACTAGACTCTTAAAGCACAAAAAAACCTCATCATTAAAACAAAAATTTGTCTAATTGTCATCCATAATATCCTTAACATGTAGTACCAACGAATCATCATACGGTTGCTTCTCCTTGATCAGCTACAACAACGATGGCTTCACTTGCAACTCGGTCAACAAACCACCATCTCACTTCACACTTAACTGAGCAAATATTGCCCTCAACTCTACTGCAACCTTCCTACTCAAGGCGTCGGCTACAACATTAGCCATACCCAAATCATACTCTATCATCAAATCATAATCCTTGAGCAACTTCTGTCATCTCAGTTGCCTAAGATTCAGCTCCTTTTGCGACATCAGATACTTCAAACTCTTGTGATCTCTATGCACAGTACACTTCTCACCATAAAGATAATGCCTCCAAATCTTCAATGCAAACACCACTGCGACAAGCTCTACATCATGCGTAGGATAGTTGCGCTCGTGCACCTTCAACTGCCTAGATGCATAAGCCACAACTTTACCCCCTTGCATCGACATACAACCCAAACCAACATAGGATGCATCACTATAAACTACAAACTCTTTCTCTGGCTCAGGTTGAATCAGATCGGATCTTGCGTTAAAGCTCCCTTCAACTTATCAAAAGCTTCTTGTCTACCCTCCATCCATTCAAAACTTACATCCTTTTGCAACAACTTTGTCAAAAGAGTAGCAATCTTTGAGAAACCATCCGCAAAAGCGACGATAATACCCTGTCACCGACTTAGGTTGCTTCCAATTTACGACCGCTTCAATCTTCTACGGATCCACACGGATACCTTCCGCTGAAACAACATGACAAAGAAAGACTATTTCCTTAATCTAAAACTCACACTTGCTCAATTTAGCATAAAGCTTATTATCCAACAAAACTTGTAACACAATCCGTAAGTGTCGATCATGATCATCCTTGGTACGAAGTACACAAGAACGTCATTGATGAACACTACCACGAATTGATCCAAGAATTCATGGAATACTTGATTCATCATATCTATGAAAGCTGCAGGCACATTTGTCAACCCAAACGGAATCAATAAGATCTCATAATGCCTGTAGCACGTGTGAAAAGTTGTCTTCGGCATGTCTATATCCTTTACCTTCAACTAATAATACCCAGATCTCAGATAAATCCTAGAAAACACCGTAACACCCTAAAATTGATCAAACAAATCATCAATCCTCGGCAAAGGATACTTATTCTTAATCGTCAACTTGTTCAGTTGCCTATAATCAATGCAAATTCTCATCGTGCATTCTTTCTTTTTCACGAACAACACTAGTGCTCCCCATGGTGACACACTAAGTCGAATGAAATCACGATCCAGTAACTACTGAAGCTACATCTTCAACTCTTTTGATGCCATGCGATACAATGAAATCAACACTTTAGCTATATCCATGTACGTCTCGATATAAAACTCTACCTCCCTATTCAGTGGTAATCCAGGCAACTCCTCTAGAAACACCCCTGGAAAAGCCCAAACGATACGGATATCGGGGGCTCGCACCTCCTTCATATTTGGGTTTCATAACATAAGCCAAATATGCTTGACCTCTAAGCTCCAACAACTTCCGCGCTTCCAAAGCCAAAACTACATTGGACAAGAATTTAACATTCTTGCCCACCACCACCACTTCATAATCCTCAACAAGTTTCAATGAAACCCGCTTGGTCTTAAAATCAACCACAACCTTATGTTCGAAAACTAATCCATCCCCAAGATTACATCAAAACCATGAAATGATAACTCCATCAAATCAGCCGCAAACACATAACCTTGAACCATCAAAGGACATCTCCTAAACAACCTCCTAGCGACTACTGTCTCTCTCGAAGAACTAGTTACTCGCATACCCACATCTAACACTTCTACAGGTATATCTAGCAAACGTACATGTTCACGCAAGATATATGAATGTGTAGAACCATAATCAATCAAAGAAAGTAATAATATGGACTGCAAAGTAAATGTACCTGCAATCACATCTATATCATTCCTTCCCTCGCGATGCACGTAGATCCTTGCTGGTCCACCACCCTCAGGTTGAACTGCCACAGTATGAGCAACTATCCTCTGACCTTCCTCCCTAAGCTAAAATTTACCTCGATCGCACCCACGACCTCTTTGTGGTACAACAGCAGGTGCAAGAACCTATCCTTCCCTAGCCAACTACGAACAATCACGCCTAATATGATCTCGTGAACCACAACTCTAGCATGTACCAAGAGTACCCCCAACACTCCCCTGAATGTTGCCTACCACACCGCCTACACTCAGGTGCTCGAACATAGGTGCTCTTACTTTGTTGTCCACGTCCAACACCACTTACAGTACGTCTCTGATTAGGGTGATACCTCCTATCTCGACAGTTCTTATGCCGATCTCTACCTGTAACCCCCTTGACCCGGTCTAGTCGCAAGACCAAACCAAGTGAGCTACATTATGGTTTGTCGAGACAAAACTGAAAGATTTACATTCAAACGATCCATTTTTCTTTTATCTTATCTAAATGTATCATTATGTCATAAGGTGATGATACTGGTTGTGTTGAAGATTACAACTCAATCGGGCGTCAAATTGACATCCAATTGTTCAATTTTGATTTTTGGGACTAAAACATAATTTTAGACAAAAGGATTTACATGAAATTGAAGTTACCAATCCGTAATTAGTCATATTTCATGCTATTATGTTAAATCTCTACTCAAAATAACCATCCAAACTCATTTAATTGCATATACAAGAAACATGGACTAAATTGCAAAGAAAGCAAACTTCAGAAAGTAGCTTAACCAATTTAACGACCTGTGTACTGGTACAGGGAACATCCGTATCGATACGGGGTTAAAATACAAAGGCTTACTGATATGGTCCTCAACGTATCGGTACGGGTATATGATCTCGAAAATATAAGATTCTAGCAGTAAAAGGTTGTACCGGTACGACAACTCGTGTACCAAAACCATGCTTATTTACCAGTTATGCGTATCGATACGGTTACCAGGTGTATCGGTATGCCTAGGCAATTTTGCCCAAATTGAGCCGAGATAGGTCCTTGTGTACCGATCCCTGAGCACGCGTACCGGTACAGACAGACCTGTAATGACCTCTTGGTCCAACATATGACACATTGGCTCAATATCACCCATTCTAAACATCATATAACTTCATGAACATCAATTCCTCAAACATAGCAGCATGGTAGAAGATCACACTCAATATATCATTTGCAAAACAAAGTCCTATAGGCATGATTTCTACCCAAACATGCATAAGGTTTTTCAACCCCTCGAAACCAAGCATTCATCATCAAACAAGTCTAAAACATCATACTTTGAAAAGTCTCAACCCTTGGATCTTCTCGTGCTTGCTCGTTGTCCGCAAAGCCTATTTCTCAAGGAATATCCCAAAATACACCTCCCATTTACAACTTGGTTACATTGACTTTTTATTACTACTTAGAATTTGTTAAACCATACTTTGAAAAGTCTCAACCCTTGGATCCTCACTTGCTCGCTCGCTGCCCACAAAGCAAGTACGTATGTATCATGAAAAAATCATCTCATGCTTCCATAATCTCTTTCAAATGCACATTTAAAATCATTTACAACACATGTATCATGGATTTCATCTCTACCTCAATTTAAGCTTCAAATGCCAAATCTCTATATAGCAAGCTTAAAGAGCACCTCATGTATAAACCACAATATACAAACATAATCCATTTCTCATGATACATTATCTAGTATATTGGCTTCCCAGTGACTCAAAACAAGTTTGCAATCTCTTTACAAAACACATCGGATACACGGATTTCTCAAGTGGTTCCCACAACAACTTCACATGCATACCTCAACTGGAGTAATGGCACACTTGCCTACCTCTATGATTCAAACCGGAGTAACGAAACCTTTACCCACCCCAACAGTTTGGATGTATAAATCCACCAGCGGGAGAAAACAAAACCTTTACCCACCTCAACCGCTGCGGTTCTCATGGTGGAGTCTATGACACACTTACAACCTCTCGACACACATGAGGTGACTTTTTATAGTGCACTAACAATCCTATGTCCGGCTAATTATATCCGATAACATTTAAACCATGTCACTTGCCAATATACTCATTAAATCCACATTACCTCATTGTTTTACATATGCATCAAATCAAATCAAATCAATTTCTTAAATCATGTATTCTAGCATTCTCAAATTCATTTCATAAACCATTTGCAATACTCAACTATCATCATATATGATCATTTGCAGTCTCTTTCATTTCTAAAGCATGCATAACAAAATGAGTAATTAAAACCAACAACATGTGCATGAGATTATACTTTGTAATACCGAAAACGAGAGAAAGCTCAACCAATACTTACCTTCAAGCTTAGATAAGTGTTTCAGACTTATTCTAAACTCCCACAACTTCTTTCAAGACCTTTTTAGAGCAGTAAAACACATTTCCACTCACCGACAACCCAAAGCTCGCTAGCGCGATCAAGCCTCCGATGCTTTCGATTACCCTGCTTTAGACAAACAAAATAGAGGATTAATGCACTTCCATGCATCTCAAATCCCCAGCAAACATCAAACACAATTTTGCCTCCCTTAGATCCATCAAATGCCTAATTAAAACAACCGAAACCAACACCAAACTTAATCTAAACAAAGCCCAGCCAACACCTATTGATTTCAACATCCTAACAACATTAATTAACATCCTAAACTTGTCCTTATACCTCCAGCAACACCACAACACCAAGATCACATCAAAAACCAACTATAAACAACCTAGAAAATTAGCAATTCACATAGTTTCGGGATTTCTTTAATTAACCTATCCTTTTAACAATAAAACACATCTTATAAGGGATCTAAATCAATTAGATTCATTGCAAGACAAATCCACATCAATCTTTATTCAACTTCCACACAAAAACTCAATCTAATTATCAAATCCATGTTTAAATCATAATTCCATAACATAAGTCAGTAAAAAAGGATCAAGAACTTGGGAATTTCATTAAAGAACCTTTAATTAGATGAGAGAATTGAAAATCACCTCTAATTGCTAATTTCTCCCTTAATTGGCAAAGTTTGGTTGAAATCCAAGTAGATTTTGCAATAGGAATTGACGAAATCAATTAGGAAACAAAAAGGAAATCAATAGGAATTGATTCCTGAGAATTTTGGAGTGTAAATCTTAGTTTGTCTGCTAGGAAAAGTTGAGAGAAAAGTTGGAAGAAAAGTAGTTACGTAAGAAAGTGATTTTGCAAAACTAAAAATCCTTTTATTAAATCCTATTTTATTTTAATAATAAGCCAATTAAAAACATTTTTAAAATAGCCTAAATTAAGGGAAAATATAATGAAAAAGATTGGTCAAATAGATCCATAAAGATTCTAAGTTTTGACCCATTTACGATTTAGTCACCAAAAACAGTTTTGTAAACTTTTCATTTTAGTCACTAGACCAAAATGTCCCAAAATCAGAATTAATTACTTAAAATTGAGTTTACCAAAATACTTTAAATATCAATTAAATATTTTATAACATTTTTCCCAATTTTATTTTAACCAAAACAATTTTATAATATTTAATTCCCAAAACTAACTCGAATTGCATAACCTGGTTCTCCCGAACCGTCTAATAAATTTGATTAACTTCTAGACCCAATTTTCTGGAGTTACAACTTTCCCCCTTAAGAAATTTTGTCCTCAAAATTTACCTGACGAAAATAGATGTGGAAACTGCTTCAGCATGTCCTCCTTGCTCTCGCAAGTGGCTTCCTCGACACCACGATGTCGCCACAACACCTTCACTAACTCTATGGTCTTCCCCTGAAGAACCTTGCTGCTTGAATTCAGAATTCTCACCGGCTCTTCATCATAAGTCAAATCCTGATTCAACTCAATCTCTTCAACTGGCATCACATGCGAAGGATCAATATAACCCCCTCGACCCAGCCTAGTCGTAAGACCGAATCGAGCAAGCTACATTAGGTTTGCCAAAGTAAATCGGGAAGATTTAACCTAAAACACACCATTTTTTCCTTTCATCTTGTCTAGATGTATTTACACTTTTCTACATGATCATAATGTTCATAGGTAGGTGAGCACTCATCTTAATCGGGCATCGTAACAAAATCCAATTGGCCACAACACTATTTAGGGACCAAACGTAAATTTAGCAAAATAGAAGGTCTTCTCCACTTTTTAAGTTACCAACCTTTAATTAGGTTCATTTCATGCTTGTATGTCAAATATCAGCCTCAAACGATCATCCATGTTTAAATAATTGACAAAGCAAGATTTAGGGACTAAAACGAAAGAAATCAGAACTTCACTAAGACCATTAACCAACTTAACTGCCACGGGTATTAGTAAGCTCACTTGGGTATCGATATGCCCTTTCCATTTCGAATTCCAAAAATTCCAGTAGCCAACTTCTGTACTGGTACGACCCTGCGTACGGATACGCCTTACCAAAACCAAAGGCTCGTACCGATCCTCAAACCCGAGTACTGAACCCCCAAGGCAAACTCAGCCTTCTCGTATCTATACGCAAACCCGTGTATCGGTACGCTACTTCAAAGATACATTACCGTATCACAATGCCTAGCCCGCGTACCGATACCACAAGCCCGAAATGGCTTCACGTACCAATACGTGAACACGCGTACCGATACGCCGAGACCTGAATGGTCACAAATGGCTGATATAACATGCTATTTCAAAACTAAACCATTACATCATGCCATAAACTCTCATACAACACTACCTAGAAAGCAATAGCAACCTAAACATCATAAGCTCAGCAACCAATTGGCATTCATACAACACTACCTAGTAGTTTATCCCTTGGATCCTTGCAAACCTTGCCTTTGTTGCCCGTACTTTAATGATTTGCATCATTAGGAAAAAGAGAATGTAAGCACACATGCTTAGTGAGGAGGCTCATAAACAATGATGCATTAATATTCATTTAAAAACCACATCTTGCTTTTCCCAAAACATGCTTACTACCAAAGCATTTTCTCATGATTCCAACCAAATCAAAACAAAACAGTCTCCATACAACATCATATACATTTCATGCTTAAATCTCAAAGCATTTTAATCAAACCATGCTTAAATCCCAAAGCATTTCATACAAGATTCAACACATGATATTTCTCATATATTGGCATTTATAGTGACTCAGATAGACTACCTCTATCCTATACACATATCGGATACACGGATCTCTCATACTATGCCTAGTTAGACTGCATGATATCCCAAACCTTGCCTAGTTAAACCGCAAGATTTAACACCTTCGCCTAGTTAAACCGTGAGATCTCACCCTTGCCTAGTTAAACCACAAGTATACCGACCTTGCCTAGTTAATCTGCAAGATCACCATCAATTTAGGTTGCCTAGTTAAACCGTAAATCCCCAAATGAGGTTCCCAACAGTCCGAGTGGCCTCGTTACATCACCATACCTCAAGGACCCATGGCCACGGTCGATTTTGTTTATATTTTATAGTGCGCTCTTAATCCTATGGCATGCCAACTATATCCGATTGTTTTCTTGTCTTGTCACATAGCCAATATATCATTTACAAATCCATTTACTTAATGTTTTACAATGCATTCCATAAAACACCACATATACATATCTCATTGCCAATGCAATAACACCATTCCCAACCGGAATGAAAACCAATACTCAATAGCATTTAATATACTTTCAAACCCATGCATATGTATTCAAAATCATGCATTACCAGTAAGTAAATCATACCATGTTTATCACCAAAACATGCAAACAACATGCTCATATATAAGCCGATATTCAAGAGCAAAATAAGGGAAACTTACTTCTGAGCTTAGGTAAGTGTCTCACACTTACCCTAAACTCCCAAAAACCTTTACAAACCTTTGTAAAGCATTTTAGACCAGTTTCCACTCACCGATACGCCTCACCTTCCTTGCCAACAGGAATCAAGCTCCCGGCAAGCCACCAAACAATGTCAAGCTTTGTCACCTTGACTATCCCATGTTTTCAACACATAAAACCAGAAGATAAATACACTAAAATGCATTCAAACCATTGTCTAGCAGCAATATCCTGCAACTTCCAAGTTGCCCACTCAAAAACCATCCGAAACATACTAAAATCATCCTCAAACGTTTCTGAAACTTAACCCAGCCATAAAACAAAAATTCAAGCCATCAACCAACATCTAATAACAACCAAAAAACCTTTTCGAACATCCTTTTATCTCCCTCAAAGATTAAACTCGATTATCACCACAATAACTCAAAACTAGCAACCTAAATAATTAGAGATTCAAGAGTTTCGGGATTCTATAGATAAAAACAACTTATCAACATCAAAACACATCCAAAATATATATTAAATCAATCTCAAATACTAGAAATCAGATCCACTTCGAAAATCACCATGTTTCATCAATATTTCCAAAATAACTCATTAAACATTGATAAAACATTAAAATCACATTACAACTTATAAATCAAGGATCAAATACTTGGGAATATCAATAAAGAACCATTTAACAGAGGAGATCAAGGACATTGCCCTTGTTATGTGATTTCTCCCTCAATTGGCTTGTTTAAAGCTAAGAAAACATAAAATTCCAATGAGATTTTGCAAAACAAAGTTAAGAAATCAATTTAAAATCAATAATCTGAGTGAAAAGAGTTTCTTACCTCTAGATTTGATGAAATTCTGAGTGTTTGGAAGAAAAGAAGTTGATAGAAAAGGTTTAGGAAAAAGTTACGTGAATTTCTTTTAAAAGCTAATAACTAACTTTAGATGCTTAATCCTTAATAATACCCTTTTAAAGCACATGTTTAAAAGGTTTTAATTGAAGAGAGAAACCACCAAAAAACACTTGGTAGATTGGCTCCTTCAGGATTCTAAGGATTTGACCCTTTTGATTTTAGTCACTTAAAAATAGTTTTCCAAAAATTGAATTTTGATCACTAACCCAAAATGTCATATTTCAAAATTCCTTTTCCTAAAATTGATTCCACCAAAAATCAATATATAATAAAATATTATTTTTAACTATTTTCCATATTTTTATCTTACCAAAAAATATACGGTCCCGAATCCGACTCAAATCTCTAACCCGGTCCACCAGACCGCCTAATAAACCTCAAAACCGCTAGGCCCAAAATCGGGGTGTTACAAAGGATCCGATCTATACCTCCGAAGTATGATACATGGAAAACAACATGTATCTTCTCTATCTCAATAGGCAACCTCAATCTATAAGCAATTGGACCACCACGCTCCAACACCTCAAAAGGTCAAATAAATCTAGGACTTAACTTGCCTTTCCCACCAAATCTCGTCACCTTTTTCCAAGGTGAAACCTTCAGGAACACACGGTCCCCAACTGCATACTCTATCCCCCTTCGCTTCAAGTCAACATATGACTTTTGCTGATCCAAAACCGCATTTAACCAATCCCTTATAAGCTTCACTTTCTCATTGGTATCCTTTAACACATCTGGAAAGGAAACATACTTCTCTCCTGCCTCCGCCCAACAAAGTAGCGTACGACACTTCCTACCATACAAAGCCTCGTACGGAGCCATCTAGATACTGGCTTGATAACTATTTTTATAGGCAAACTCCACCAAAGGTAACTGCTTCTCCCATGATCCTTGAAAATCAATGAAGCAACATCGCAACATATCCTCCAACAGTTGGATAACACGTTCAGACTGATCATCTATTTGAGGATGATACGAAGTACTGAAATTCAACCGCGTACCCAAAGCCCTATGCAAAACCTCGCTATAAAACACGGATACCTATCTGACACAATAGACTTAGGCACCCCGTGCAACCTCACAATCACTGCAATGTACAGCTCCTCCAACTTATCAAAGTATACATCGTAAGTACAGCCAGAAAAATGTGCACAATTCGTAAACCTATCCACAATCACCCAAACATAATTCTTCTTTAACGGCGTTAAAGGAAACCTGGATACAAAATCCATGGTAACTCTCTCCCACTTCCATTCTGGAATCTTTAACGGTTGCAACAACCCCAAAGGAAACTATGCTCAGCCTTAATACGCTGACAAACCATACAACGATCCACAAAATCCATGATATCTTTCTCCAAACCAACCCAAAAATACTCATTTTTCAAATCCTGGTACATCTTTGTACTTCCCGAATGTATCATAAAAGGACTCAAATGCGCCTCAGTCAAGATAGTGTGCCTTAACTCCCCATCTTTCGGCACCACTATTCAACTCTTGAAACACAAAAAAACCTTCATTATTGAAACCAAAATCTATCTCATCGCCATCCATGATGTCTTTGACATGCGGTACCAAAGAATCATCATACGGTTTCTTCCCCTTAATCAATTGTATCAACGGTGGCTTCACTTGCAACTCAGCCAACAGCCCACCATCTCGCATTCCACTTAACCGAGCAAACATTGCCCTCAACTCAAGTGTGACCTTTCTACTCAAAGCATTGGCTACCACATTAGCCTTACCTGGATGATACTCAATTGACAGATCGTAATCCTTAAGCAACTCTAACCATCTTCATTTCCTAAGATTCAAATCTTTTTGCGACATCAGGTACTTCAAACTCTTGTGATCCCTGTACATAGTACACTTCTCACCGTAAAAGATAGTGTCACCGAATCTTCAACAAAAGCACCACAACAACAAGCTCAATGTCGTGCATAGGGTAGTTGCGCTCGTGCACCTTTAACTGTCTAGATGCGTAAGCGACAACCCTTTCTTCTTGCATCAGAACACACCCCAAACCAACATAAGATACGTCGCTATACACAACAAACTACTTCCCTGACTCAGGTTGAATCAAGATGGGAGCTTGCATCAAAGCTTCCTTCAGCTTGTCAAAAGCTTGCTGTCTACCTTCTGTCTACTCAAAACTCACATCTTTTTGCAACAACTTTGTCAAATGAGCAGCAATCCTCGAAAAACCATCTACAAAGCGTCGGTAATATCCTGCCAACCCCATGAAACTATGAACCTCGGATACCGACTTTGGTTGCTTCCAATTCACAACAGCTTTAATTTTTTGCGAATCCACACGAATACCCTAAGCTGAAACAACATGACCAAGGAAAACTACTTGCTTGATCCAAAACTCACACTTACTTAGCTTGGCATAAAGCTTATTGTCCAACAGAACCTGTAACACAATCCGTAGGTGTCGATCATGATCTTCCTCGGTACGAAAGTACACAAGGATGTCATCGATGAAAACTACCACAAATTGATCCAAGAATTCATGGAACACCCAATTCATCATATCCATGAATGTTTCCGGTGCATTTGTCAACCCAAACGGCATCACCAAGAACTCATAATGCCCAGAACGTGTACGAAAAGCTATCTTCGGCACATCTTTATCGTTTACCTTTAACAGATAATACCCCGACCTTAGATAAATCTTGGAAAACACCGTAGCACTTCAAAACTGATCAAACATATCATCAATCCTCCGTAAAGGATACTTGTTCTTAATTGTCAACTTGTTCAGTTGCTGATAATCAAATGTACATTTTCATCGTGCCATCTTTCATTTTCACAAACAACACCGGTGCTCCCCACGGTGAAATACTAGGACGAATAAAGCCACAGTCCAACAACTCTTGTAACTGCGTCTTGAACTCCTTTAATTCCTTTGGTGCCATACGATACAATGCAATCAACACTAGAGCCGTATCTGCATAAATCTGGATACAAAACTCCACTCCCTATCTGGCAGCAAACCCGATATCTCTTCTGAAAACACCCCTTGAAAAGTCGCAAATAGTGCGAATATCGTCGGCACGCACTTCCTTCATATTCAGGTTCATAACATAAGCTAGGTATGCTTGACCCCCAAATTCTATCATCTTTTGCGCTTCCAAAGTTGAAATAACATTGGACAAGAATTTGACATTCTCGCCCACAAGCACCACTTCGTAATCCTCAGCAAGTCTCAACGAAACTCGCTTGGTCTCAAAGTCAACCATAGCTTGATGTTCAGACAACCAATCCATCCCCAAGATTACATCGAAACCGTGAAACGACAACTCTATCAGGTTAGCCGCAAACACATGCCCTTGAACCATTAAATGACATCTCTTAAACATTATCCTAGCAACTACTGTCTCCCCAAAGAAACTTGTTACAATCATACCAATATTAACACCTCTACAGGTATATCATGCAAGCAAGCATGTTCGTGCAGGATATATGAATGTGTAGAACCAGAATCTGTCAAAGAAAGTGATGATATAGACAGCAAAGTAAATGTACCTACAATCACATCGATATTATTTCTTCCCATACGGTGCACAAAAACTCTCGCCGGTCCACCACCCTCAGGCTGAACCGCTATAGTATGGGCAAAAACTCTCTAACCATCGTCTCTACGCTGGAAATGTTAGCGACCGTAACCTCGGCCTCTCTTTGGCAAAACAGCACGTGCCGCAACTTGTCCCTCTCCAGCCAACTGCGGACAATCACGCCTGAGATGATCCCACTACCCACAGCTCCAACACATACCCAGGGTACCTCATCACTCCCATGTATACTTTCTTCCGCATCTCCTACACTCGGGTACTCCAGCATAGGCATTCTGAACTTGCAAACCTCGTTCAGCATTGTATCCATCGTGCCTTTAATCAGGTTGGTACCTCTTATCTCTATGCCTCTTGTAACGATCTTGGCCAACATTCGACTCAGTCTGCCTTTTCCCAACTAATGAACTCTTAGAATAAGCAGACAACCCCAAATTATGTTCTATGTCCTTAGCTCGAGAAACCAGGACATCAAACTCCTTATAGTCTGTAGCCAACATATATGCCTTCACCTCTTTGATCAACCCATAACAAAATCGGTCACAACACTGTCGCAAATCAAGGACCAGTTCAAGAGCATACTTGCCCAACCAAACAAGCTGGATCTCATACTAAGAAACAAAAATGTTTCCCTGCTCTAAAACCATAAACTCCCTCTTCTTCTCATCTCGATAATGGGTTCCCAAATACTTCTTGCAGAAGGCAACGCAAAAGAACTCTTAGGTTACATCAGCAGGTGCCACACCGCAACAAAAGTTGTCCACCAACTATAAGCATTGTCTTGCAGCAATGACACCACACTACCCAACCTGCGATCATCAGTACACTCCATCTGGCCAAGAATCCTCTCTATGCTAGCAAACAACTCCTCGGCCACTTCAGGAGCCAAACCTCAAAACTCAATGCCACCAGACTACGTAGATGCTCTAAAGGTAGCCCGGTATTCACAGCTACAGACGTCGATGCAGGTACTCGCACTCCAGCCATGGCTGCCTGAAAAGCTCCTGTCATATCTTGGATCAATGGTGTCATGTCACCAAAAAACATGTCCTTGTGGTGCCTGAGGTGCACCACCCTCAACTCCAACATTAGCAGGGGAATCGATGGAGGAGGAGGTAACTCATCTCTTATCTATTCACTACACTTTCCACATGAGCTCTTGTCTCTCGTCTTGGTACCATTCGTAAAAATAAGAGTCTAAAACATGATAATACAATAAAACAAAACAATTAGGCCAGCTTGCAGAAAGAATCCAAGTCACTTATTTGGAAAGTGTCCCCAAGCTAAACACCTCAAACATTTCACATATCAAACATAATCCACAAATTTAAATGCTGCATAACAATCAGCGGAAACATACATCAAAAAATAAATCAAACAACCTAACCCACCTCCCAACAATCATAAACTGGCTCTGATACCAACAAATGTAACCCATTAACCTGGTTTAGTCGCAAGATCGAATTGAGCGAGCTACATTAGGGTTTTCCGAGACAAACCCGGAAGATTTACATTTAAACAGTCTATTTTTTCTCTTTTATCCTATTTAAATGCATCATTATGTCCTAATGTGGTCATACTGGTTATAATGAAGATTACAACTCAATCGGGTGTCAAATTGACATCCAATTGTTTGATTTTGCATTTTAGGGACTAAAACATAATTTCAAACAATTAAGAGGACTTACATGAAATTGAAGTTACCAATATATAATTAGTTTTATTTCATGCTATCAGGTTAAATCTCTACTCAAAATAACCATACAAACTCATTTAATTGCATATACAAGAAACAAGGACTAAATTGCAAAGAAAACAAACTTCATAAAGCATCTTAACCAATTTAATGACCTGCGTACTGGTACAGGGCCCATCCGTATCAATACGGGGTTGAAATACAAAGTCATACCGATATGGTCCTCAAGCATATCGGTACGGGTGTGTGATCTAAAAAATATGGGATTTTAGTAGCAAAAGGTCATACCAATACAGTAACCTGTGTACCAAAACCAGGCTTATTTACCAGCTATGCGTACCAATACGGTTACCAGGCGTATCGGTATGCTTAGGCAATTTTGCCCAGATTGAGCATAGATAGGTCCCCGCGTACCAATCCTTGAGGACTCGTACAAGTACAGACAAACCTATAATGACCTCTTGGTCCAAAACATCATATAAACCTCATATAACTTCATGAACATCAATTCCTCAAACATAGCAGCATGGTAGAAGTTCACACTCAACATAGCATTTCCAAAAGAAACTCCTATAGGCATAATTTCTACCCAAGCATACACAAGGTTTCCCAACCCCTCAAAACCAAGCATTCATCATCAAACAAGTCTAAAACCTCATATCAAATAGGGAGTATCCCAAAATACACCTCCCAATTACAGCTTGGTCACATTGCCTTTTTATTACTGCTTAGAATTTGTGAAAACATACTTTGAAAAGTCTCAACCCTTGGATCATCTCTTGCTCTCTCGTTGTCCGCAAAGCCTATTTCTCTGCATTGATGAGAAAGGAGAGCGTAAGCTATAAGCCTATTTCTCATGACAAAATCATCTCATGCTTCCATAATCTCTTTCAAATGCACATTTAAAATCATTTACAGCACATGTATCGTGGATTTCATCTCTACCTCAATTTAAGCTTCAAATGCCAAATCTCTATATAAAAAGCTTAAAAAGCATCACATGTATAAACCACATTATACAAACATAATCCATTTCTCATGATACATAATCTAGTATATTGGCTTTCAAGTGACTCAAAACAAGTTTCCAATCTCTTTATAGAACACATCAGATACACGGATTTCTCAAGTGGTTCCCGCAACCACTTCACATACAGGCCTCAACCGGAGTAATGGCACACTTGCCCACCTCGACAGTTCAAACTGAAGTAACAGAACCTTTACCCACCTCAACAGTTTGGATGTATAAATCCACCAGCGGGAGAAAATAGAACCTTTACCCACCTCAACAAATGTGGTTCTCATGGTGGAGTCTACGACACACAACCCTTCAACACACATGAGGTGACTTTTTATAGTGCACTAACAATCCTATGGCCGGCCAATTATATCCAATAACATTTAAACCATGTCAGTTGCCAATATACTCATTAAATCCATATTACCTCACTATTTTACATATGCATCAAATCAAATCAATTCAATTTCCAATACATTGAACCATGTATTCTAGCATTCTCCAAATTCATTTCATAAACCATTTGCAATACTCAACTATCATCATATATGATCATTTGCAATCTTCTTCATTTCTAAAACATCCATAATACAATGTAATCAAAACCAACAACATGTGCATGAGATTATACTTAGCAATACCAAAAACGAGAGAAAGCTCAACCAATACTTACTTTTGAGCTTAGATAAGTGTTTCAAACTTATTCTAAACTCCCACAAATTCTTTCAAAACCTTTTTAGAGCAGTAAAACACATTTCCACTCACCGACAACCCAAAGCTCGCTAGCCAATACGCGATCAAGCCTCCGATGCTTTTGCAACATCTCCAAAAGCCAAAGGATTCTATTCCCCTACTTTACCCAAAGAAAAATAGAGGATTGATGCACTTCCATGCATCTCAAATCCCCAACAAACATCAAGCACAACTTTGCCTCCCTTAGATCCAGCAAACGCCTAATTAAAACAACCTAAACCAACACCAAACTTCATCTAAACAAAGCCCAGCCAACACCTATTGATTTCAACATCCTAACAACATCAATTAACATCTAAAAAACATCCTAAACTCGTCCTTATACCTCGAGCAAAACCACAACAGCAAGATCACATCAAAAACCAACTATAAACATCCTAGAATATTAGCAATTCACATAGTTTCGGGATTTCTTTAATTAACCTCTCCTTTTAACATTAAAACACATCTTATAAGTGATCTAAATCAATTAGATTCATTGCAAAACAGATCCACATCAATCTTTATTCAATTCCCACACAAAAGCTCAATTTAATTATCAAATCCTTATTTAAATCATAATTCCATAACATAAATCAGTAACAAAGGATCAAGAACTTGGGAATTTTCAATAAAGAACCTTTAGTTAGAGGAGAGAAATGAAAATTACCTCTAATTGCTGATTTCTCCCATAATTGGCAATGTTTGGTTGAAATACAAGTAGATTTTGCCATAGGAATTGAAGAATTCAATTAGGAAACAAAAAGGAAATCAATAGAAATTGATTCTTGAGAATTTTGGAGTGAAAATCTTAGTTTGGCTGCTGGAAAAAGTTGAGAGAAAAGTTGGAAGAAAAGTAGTTACGTACGAAAGTGATTTTGCAAAACTAAAAATCCTTTTATTACATCCTATTTTATTTTAATAATAAACCAATTAAAAACATTTTAAATAGCCTAAATTAAGAGAAAAATCTGATGAAAAAGATTGGTCAAATAGCTCCTTAAAGATTCTAAGTTTTGAGTCTTTTACAATTTATTCACCAAAAATAGTTTTGTAAACTTTTCATTTTAGTCACTAGACCAAAATGTCTGAAAATCAGATTTAATTACTTCAAATTGAGTTCACCAAAATACTTTAAATATAAATTAAATATTTTATAACATTTTTCCCAATTTTATTTTATCCAAAACAATTTTATAATATTTAATTCCCAAAACTAACTCAAATTGCCTAACCCAGTTCTCTCGAACCGTCTAATAAATCCGATTAACTTCTAGACCCAATTTTCGGGCGTTACACTACTAGCATCTGACTAAGAAATCCTCTTCCCAGAGCTAGAACTCCCCGAACGTGAGGATAATCCCAGATTTTACTCTATATCCTTAGCTCGAGGAACTAAAACATCAAACTCCATATAATCCATAGCCAGCATATAAGTCATCACTTCCTTGATCAGCCCATATTTGAAACGATCACATCGCTGACATTCATCGGGAACCAACTCGGGAGCATACTGGCTCAGCCGAACAAACTGAACCTCGTATTTCAATACAGACATGCTACCCTGGACCAACGCCATGAACTCTCGCTTATTTTCATCTTGATAACGATAACCCAAATACTTCTTCCAGAAAGTAACATAAAAGAACTCTCACGACACATTTGCAGGGGGCATACCTGCAATAGAAGTCGTCCACCAGCTATAAGCATCTCCCTGAAGCAAAGACACTATGCAACCCAACTTACGAACATCAATACACTCCATCTATCCAAGAATCCTATCGGTACTGGCGAACCACTCCTTAGCTGCCTCTGGTGCTAAACTCCTAAACTTGATACCTCCAAAACTACGTAAATGCTCTAACAGAGGTCTCGTATTAATAGCTGCCGCAAGTGCTGGTGCGGGCACTTGCACTCCAGCTATATCTGCATGAAACGCTTCAGCCATCGCCTGGATCAACGGTGTCATATCCCTAAAAACTAGTCATTGTGGTGCTTGAGGCACACCACCCTCAACTCCAGCACCAACAGGAGGAATCAGTGGAGGAAGAGGCAACTCATCATTATCTCCCTCCACAACACTACCCATATAAGCTCTCGTCTCTCGCCTCGGTCCCATTTGTCAAAAATATGAGTCTATAGCATGATAATACAACAAAACAAAACAATTAGGCCATCTTGAAGGAAGAATCTAAGTCGCATATGTTTCAAAATAAATTTTTATACACTTGTAGTAATAAGGCAATGTGCCCCCAAGCTATTACCCCAAAATAGCATATTTCAATCATAAACACACAAAATCATACACCGTGCATTCTATTCAACAGATTCATTCAGCAACAATACATCAAACAACCATAACCCACCTCCCAACAATCATAACCTAGCTCTGATACCACCAAATGTAACCCCCTTGACCCAGCTTAGACGCCAGACTGAACCGAGTGAGCTACATTGGGTTTGCCGAGACAAACCTGAATGATTTACATAGAAAATGGTCTATTTTTTCTTTTATCTTATCTAAATGCATAATTAAGTCCTACAATGATCATGCTGGCAGCGGTGTAATCTACAACTAAATCGAGCATCAAATTGACATCCAATTAAACGAGAATGCACTTTAGGGACCAAATTGTAATTTTAGAAAATTAAGAGGGCTTCCTTAGATCCAAAGTTAACAAGCCTTAATTATTCAGGTTTCATAACCTATGGGTCAATCTATTTATCTGTATATAATATATTTATCTGTATAAATAGATAGATGAAATGCATACTCTAGCGTGCTTATTTGTGAGCGTGAAATAAAAAATACTCTCGACCCCATGTCCAAATAAAAGCGGTAAAGGGTTGGAAATAAGTCATATAGAATCAATCGATACCGGTTAAATTTCAACTTAAAATAATCATCCAAACTCATTTAATTGCATGATCAAGGAACAGTGACAACACTACAAAGATTCAAACTTCAAAAACCATATTACCAGAAATAAAAGCTAGCGTACGATATGCCGCTCTCCCGTATTGATACGAGTTCATTTTAAAAAGGGTATTAGTATGGTCCTCAAGCGTACCGATACGGTTGTTCGATATCAAAAATAAGGGATTCCAGTAGCTAAAGGGTGTACCGATACGATTGCTCGCATACCGACACCAGTGTAATTTTTTTGCTATGCGTGCCGATACACCTATGCAATTTTGCACAGATTTAAGCCGAGATAGGCCCCGCGTACAGATCCTTGAATATCCGTATCGGTATGGACTAGCCTGTAATGAATTCTTGGTCGAGCATATGACACTTTGGCTCAATCTAACATACTTCAAACACCTTACAAACATCATATAACATTCTAATCAACATTTCCACAATCAAATAGACATGATAGAGAATCATTCAAACCATAGCAAATCCAATCAAGATCCTATAGGCATGATCACTACCCAAGCATGCAAATCATACCCCAATCCCTTAAAGCAAGTTATAAAACCTCATACAAGTCCAAAATACCAAAAGAAACATGTCCAAACAGAGAGTAACCAAATCAACCCTCTTAACTTACAACTTGGTCTCATTGCCTCTTATTACTACAAAGTATTTATAAAACCATAGTTGAAATTGCCCAAATCCTTGGATTTCTTCATGCTTGCTCGTTGTCCGAAATGCTTACTTTTCTGCATTGATGAGAAAGGAGAGCGTAAGCTTATAAAGCCTAGTGGGGGAATCTCAAAAACTCTCATCAATGCATTTAAATCCATTTGCTTTCAAATATGCAAAGTAACTCATGCCTAAACATCTCATGCTTCTATTGTCTTTCTAAAACATGCACTTTTAAACATTTGCATCTCATGTATCATGGATTTCAAGCATAAAACTCAATTTAAGCTTTCTCATGCTAAGACCTCAAAATAGCAAGCTTAAAGAGAACCACATATAAAAACCATATTATACAAAACATAATCCATTTCTCATGATACATTATATCATATATTGGCATTCAAGCGGCCCAAAACCATTTCAATCTATTTATAAAAACACATCGGATACACAGATTTCCTAAGTGGTTCCTTTGACAACTTTACATACATGCTCGAATCGGAGCATGGTACTCCTACTCCTCAACGGTTATGATGTATAAATCCACCAGTAGGAGAATTAGCACACTCTTGACCCCTCGACCGTTGCGATTCTCATGGTGGAGTATGGCACACTCTTAACCCCTCGACACACATGAGGCGACTTATTATAGTGCACTTTAAACCCTATGGCTAGCCAACTATATCCAATAACATTTAAATATTGCCACTTGCCAATATATTTTATAAGACCACATTACCTTACTGTTTTACATATTCATCAAACCAAACAAATTTCCAATACAATAAACCATGTATTCTAGTATTCTCGAAACACTTTTCATAAATCATTTTTCATACTTAATAATCATCACATATGATCATTTGCAATATCTTTCATTTCTAAAACATGCATATAATAGTAGGTAAACCATATCATAATCATGTGCATGAGATTATATTTTGCAAAATCGAAAACAAGAGCGAGATCATCCAATATTTACTTCTGAGCTTAGACAAATGTTTCAAAATTAATCTAAACTCTCAAAAATCATCTTCAACCCTTTTAAAATCATTAAACCACGTTTCCACTCGCCAATAACACAACGCTCCACTAGCCGATGCAAAAAAGCTTCTAAAGCCTCCAGAACCTCTCCAAAAGATGAAGGATCCATCTCCCCTGTTTTACCCACACAAAAATGAAGGATTGATGTATTTCCATGCATCTCTAAACACAGAAACACATCTCCTCAACTTCGCCTCACTAAAAATCATCAAACATTTCCTTAAAACATCTAAAATCATCACCAAACTCAACCTAAACAAAGCCCAGCTAAAACCTAACTATTTTAACTTATTAACATCATCAATTAACATCCAAAAAAATAGTATAACAACTTTATATCTCCACCAACCCTCCAACACCAAGATCACCTCAAAATCTAACTATTTACAACCTAAGAAATTAGCAATTCACTTAGTTACGGGATTCCGTTCATTAATCTCTTCTCATAACATTAAAACATATCTTATAGATGATCTAAATCAATTAGAATAAACACAAATCAGATCCATACCAAGATTCATCAAATTTCTTATCAAAACTCAATTAAAACCTTAAAATCATGATTTAATCACAAACACATAACAAGAATCAGTTGTAAAGGATTAAGAACTTGGGGATCTCAATAAAGAACCTTTAATTAGAGGAGAGAAATGAAAATCACATCTAATTGCTGATTTCTCCCTTAATTGGCAAGATTTGAGTGAAACCTTCAAGAAAGCAAATAGGATTTGGTGTAGAAATCAAAGGAATCAATTAGGAAATCAAAAAGAAATAAAAAAAGGAATGATTCCTGAGAATTTGGGAGTAAATTGATAGTTTGTCTAATGAGAAAGTTGAGAGCAAAAGTATTTACGTAAGAAAATGATTTTGTCTCTTTAAAATCTTTTTAATCAAATCTATTTTATTTTCATTTAATAACCTTTTAAAAACCATTTAAAAATAGCGTAAATTAAGGGGGAAATCTGATTAAAAACTTTGGTAAATTATCTCCTTAGAGATTCTAAGTTTTGATCCTTTTATGATTTAGTGACCAAAATAGTTTTGAAAACTTTACATTTTAGTCACCAGACCAAAATGTCCCAAAATCTGATTTTAATTCTTTAAATTGAGTTTTCCAAAACCCTTAGAATATCAGTTAAATATTTTCTAACATTTTTTCCATATTTTATTTTACCCAATTCACAATTTATTATGAATTAATTCTCAAAACTAGCTCGAACCGCCTAATTCAGTTACCCTAAATCGTTTAATCGATCTAGCTAACATCTAGGCCCAAATTCGGGGCGTTACATTTTCTTTCTCATTTTTTGCTTTCATTACACACCATAATTCTCATGATTAATTGAATCTGATCATGGTGTACATGGCTTGGATTTAATGGCGCCAAAATGAATTTCTTTCTCTCGAATATGAAAGAGAATCGGTTGGTGAATCCGTCATGGGTGGCCCTTTTGTCAAACTGTCATGGTCTCCCCAATAAGATATGACTTGCACTCATGGATATTACGTCACACAAGACTTCATCTTTGTATTTTCCAATTGAAAATGGAATTCGCAATTGCTTGTTGACTTTTAGTTTGTCTCCATCGTTCAACCACTATAATTTGTAGGGATTTGGATGCTTAGTGGTTTTTAGGCCAAGTTGTTCAACCATCATTTGTCCTTCACATGGCATTGGGTGTAGAAGATGTTCTCCCTTTGTCGGTCTTCGTCCATAGCTTGTAGGTTCAATGTCCTTTTTAACTGCAAGAATCCTTTTGGAAGTAGATGGGAAAGAATCTTGTGCCATTGTTAGTGATAAAAATATGAAACAAAATGAAAGACCTTATCAAAATCATTCAACAAAAACCTCACGATCACTCCAAAGAAAGATTGCACTCCACTCAATGCTCATGTTTATACTCTAAGATGTTATTTGGCTTTTATTATCCCCTTCTGATCTCACACGCTCAAATTGCCTTTTCCCACTCCTTTCTCCCTTGTATCTCTCTTTAAAGAACTTACTCGAGACTTAGGCAAGTAATGTGCTTGTGTGTCGCTGAAATGGTCAATATAAAGGAATGGGAAAGAAAATATGGTGTAAAAGGTGGTTTAGAATAGAAAAGAAAAGAAGAAAATGGGTTACTTACTTGGCAAGAAACTTACAACCTTCCTTGAGAAACAATCGAAGTCTTGAAATTGATTCTTCAGGCTCGGTTAGAGATGTTATTGTTGTGTTATTTTCACCCCATGTTTTGTGATTTTCAAAACTTTTTTTGTACTTTTGAATTTTGTTTTTGAGAATTCTAATTTTTTGCTTTTTATAAATATAAATTTGCACAAAAAGTTACTTACAAGGTAGGCACTTACTTGCTTCCACCAAAAGCTCTGATACCATATGTGTAGCCCGTCCTTGATGTTGTTGAAGATGACCTTTGATTGTAGGATCTAGGAAGGCATGCAAGTGATTCCTGCGAAGTAAGATGGATGTAAAAAGAAAAGGTTATAATGAAAGGGTAATGTGCAGAAGTAATGATAGAATGTTTCGAAGGAAATGGAAGTGAAAATGGAAGGATAGGTTGAAGGGTGATAGTTTCGAATATAGTGGTGTTTAGGGGTGAAAAAGGTGATGATAGTCTCTTAAAGAATCAATGAAGAAACTAGGCTATAGTTAGCCTAACCCCGAACCATAAATGATGTCTTTAAGGGATGATAGAAAGGACTTGAACACGTTGGTTATAAAGAACTAAGGATCCAAAGTATCAAGGTGGAAATAGGGGTTGATGCCACAAGTACAAAGTACTTGATAAGTTGATAAAGTTTAACAAAAAAACTAGAAGAGAGAAAATTCTCACAAAAGGTAATTTTATATATGAAATGAGATGTTTACAAAATGAAAATACAAGTTCTATTTATAGGGGATGAAGGGGCATGGCCGAAAAGGCCTTACAACTATTTGGCTAGGGTGGTGCCTCCCTCCAAAGTCCTTGTGATGGTTCGGCCGAACTTGAGTCTTCCTCTACTCAGTTTTGGTGCACTCTTGCTTTCCCTTTATTGCATTTGCCGCCCATTCTAATTTCCCTCCAAATGGCTAGAGACATGTTCCTTAGGGAGGGATATGACCCTTGAGGTGATGAGCTATCATATGTAGGTGGAGCTTAAATGAGTCGATTGAGCTTGGTGCGAGCTAGTTTGAGCTGAGCTAGCTAGCTAGCTAGCTGAATGAGCTAGCTTAATCTTCGAGCTATTTTAAGCTTTCACAATTTGCCCTTAGCTAGGTGAGGTAGTCCTTGAAGCTTGTGAGCTTCCTTAGAATGCTTTCCTTTGTTCTCGAGCTGCCATTGGACTCCCTGAGCTAATTCGAGCATGTGTCTTCATCCTTAATACCTAAAGAATCAATAAACAATGTGTAAGATGATTTTAAAGCTAAAATAAGATGCATGCTTAAGTAAAAGATGCAATGTAACCTAAACAAGCTAAAATGAGCTAGAATTAGATATAAAGATGTGTTGAATACAATGCATCACATAGTAATCTGTAACACATTGTATAGCTTGTTATCTAAGGATGAATCTTCTTCAAATGATTTAAAAACACGAAGACATTTATGAGAAAGAACTTCTCTCTCTGAATAGTTTGACCTTAGAACTAGTGATTGGTCCTTGTGGCATCACTTCTGGATCTAGTGTTGACATGCTTGCATCACTTAGTGTACCTTTAGCTCGTTGAGCTCACTCCTTAGTTCACTTGTAGTCAGCTTCACTCCATAGCTGAGCTCCTTAGCCTTCAACTCCCTTGTAGCTGGTTTAGCTCCCATCCTTAGCCTTGAGCTCCTTAGCAGCTGGTTTAGCTCCTTTGCTTTAGTGTTGAGCTCCTTTTTAGTTGGTTGAGCTTCAATACTCCAACGTTGAGCTACTTAAGCTATAGCAATACCTTAAAATGCATTAATATAAGGTAAAGATGTGATATATGATAAACTAAGCTTAAATAGAGATGTGGATTATAAAATATATGCATGGTAATCATACAATATGCAAAGTATAAGGAATAATGAATGGAAACATGCTATGATATCCTAATACTTGGTGCATAATACAAGGTATGATTAAGGCATAAATATGAATAGCATAATTAACATAATATATTAAGCATAATGTGATATGAATATGTATAAAGTACATATGTGTAAGGATAGAAAAAACTCCCTCTACTTTCGTCCTTATTAAAAAGTAAGATGAAAGCATTTTCTTCTAGGAGTTAACTTAAGCCGTTTATTTCTACATTGAGCATTCAGTTCATTATCATCAATTTTATGCTACGACATCAGAGAGTCGACCTAGAATTTTCCTAAGGCTTCTTAAGCTTTTTGATAACATGCAACATGTAAAATATAAGCTACAGCAGTTTCAACCCTATGTTCAAATCACTAGAGCTCTTAAACACATTGCAAAACACTTTTCAGCACAAGTTCAGCACATGAATATAATAATCAGTGCCGCAACAATTTTAGAACAATAAAACCATAGCAAAAGAAACCTAAGAAACTGGCTAAGCTATTTACAAACCTAAAAAATTTAAAATTTAACCAAAATTTTACCTAAAATATACATATGACAGTACTCCCCCAAACTTGAGAGAAACATTTTCCCTAATGCAAAAAGAAAAGAAAACAGAATATAAACATGCAATGTGAAAAACTAAAAGAAAAATGCAAAAACCAAAAAAATGTTACCCATGGAGTTTGATAAGAGTGCTTGGTGTGGATGTGGAAGCAATCCTATGCACTAAACTCGATCAAGAATGGTTGAAGATTTTTCTTGACATTTAAGAACAAAGAGTTGGGTGTTTCTTGATTTTTTGGAAATTAAAGAACAAAGTTAAAGAAAATAAATTAATGAAGTAAATAAGATGATAAACTATAATAATAAAACTAAAAAGATTTACAAAGATTAAAAGAAGGATAGATAAAACAAATTTAAATAATCCAGCTTTGCTTATGGAAGATGGCAATAATGGCTTGAAGAAGATGATGAAGATGGCGTGATGAGATCCAAATCAGCAACAATTTTCTCCATGATTTGATCACACCATTGAAGATCATCAAGGATAATTCTAAGGGAGTTTTACCTTACTTCATCTTTTATTATCTTATTTATGCATTACATAATGTTATAAGCTTTTTTTGCATATTAGGATATACTTGAATTATCATAGGTTATCATTCACTTGCATAATATATGATACATAACCTATGAATCACATCTTTATATTATACTTATACTTAGCTATGTCATGTATATTTCATGTTACACATCATTTACCTATGTTTGCATTGTGCTGCATTGCATCTTGTTTTAGCTCTAGATCAGCTCACACATTGTTTGTTGTTCTCGTTAGGTACTAAGGATGAAGTCACAAGCTCAAAACAGCTCAAGGACCTCGCAACAAGCTTGGATTAGCTCAAGGACCTTAAGGGTAGCTCAATTCAGCTCAAAAGCTTCAAGGAATGCTCGGATCAGCTTAAAGACAAAGAAGAGTAGCTTAAGGGAGTTCACAAGCTTAAAGTACTAGCTCACCTAGCTAAGGTCAACTCATAGAAGCTTAAAACAACTCTAAGATCCAACTAGCTCATTCAGCTAAGTAGCTTAGCTCAATCCAGCTCACGCCAAGCTCAACCAGCTCATTTCAACTCCACCTACACATGTTAGCTCATCACCTCAAGGGTCATGTTCCCTCCTAAGGAACATGTCCCTAGCCGTTTGGAGGGAAACTTGAATTGGGAAGCAAACACATGGAGGGAAAAAATGAGTGCGCCAAAATGAAGAGTTCTAACCAAAACATTCTTCATTGGGTAGATTCGTTACCAAAAACATCAGTCAGATTGTTTGCCATGTTTTAGCATGATCCAAGCATAACTAGGTTGAGAAGTCTTCATGAAACTTGTTCTTCTATCTCTTAGCTTTCCAACGCATGTTGAATCACGTCAATCCAATATCGACTTATCAGGTACTTTGTGAAGACACTCATTTGATTATAAAATTTTCTTTGTGAGAATTTTCTCTCTTTTAGTTCTTAATTAAACTTTATCGACTTATCAGGTACTTTTTACTTGTGGCGTCAATCCTTCTATCCACCTTAATACTTGTGGTTTTTGGTTCTTTATAACCAACGGGTCCAAGTCCTTTCTATCATCCCTTAAAGATATCTTATAAGGTTCGGGGTTAGGCTTTTTATAGCCTAGGTTCTTCCTTGATTCTTTAAAATACTATCATCACCTTTTTCCATCCTTAAACACTACCATATCCGAACCATCACTTACCATTACTTTCCTTCCATTTTCATCTTCATTTCCTTCAAATCATCCTATACTTACTTTCTCACATCACCTATCATTACATCCTTTCTTTTGCAACCATCTTACTTTGCAGGAATTACTTGCATACCTTCCTATATCCTACAATCAAAGTAGTTGTCTCCAACATCATCAATGACGGAATACATCATATGGTAATCAGAGCTTTTGGTAGAAGCAAGCAAGTGCCTACCTTGTAAGTCTATTTTTTGTGCATTTTCATATTTACAAAAAAAAAAGAAAAAAATATGAATTATCTTCATCTCAAAAGAATTCGAATAGTACAAAAAAAGAAAAAAAAGAGAGAAAAGTTTGAAAGCACAACAAGGGTGAGAAGCACAACAAAAAAAATTCCAACCGAGTCTAAAGATTCAATTTCAAGACTTTGATTGTGTCTCAAGGAAGGTTGTGAGTTTTCTTGCCAAGTAACCCTATTTCTTCTTCTTCTCTATTCTAAACTTTCCTTTACACCATATTCTTTTCCTTTTTTCTTCTTCTTAAACTAACCATTGCAGCCAATGTACAAGAACAATACTTGCCTAAGCTTGAGTAAGTTCCTTAAAGAACTTTACAAGAGAGAAAGGTGTGGAAAAAAGGCAATTTGAGTGTGTGAGATCAGAAGGAGATAATAAAATCCAAATAACATCCCATTGTGCAAACACGAGAGTTGAGTGAAGTGCATCTATTTTTGAGTGAACAGTAAGGGTTTTTGTTTAGTGGTTTTGGTAAGGTCTTTCGATTTGTTTCTTATTTTATCACTAACAATGGCACAAGCGTCTTTTTCATCTACTTCCAACAGGATTGTTTTAGTTAAAAGGACAATGAACCTACAAGCTATGAATAAAGACCAACAAAGGGAGAATATCTTCTACACCCGATGCTATGTGAATGACAAGGTGTGTTCTATGATCATCTACGAGGGAGTTGCACCAACGTGGCCAGCACTATGATGGTTAAACAACCTGGCCTAAAGACCACTAAACACCCGAATCCTTACAAATTACAGTGGTAGAATGATGGAGGCAAACTAAAGGTCAACAAGCAAGTACATATTCCATTCTCAATTGGGAAATACAAAGATGAAGTCTTGTGTGACGTAGTGCCCATGAGTACGAGTCATATCCTATTGGGGAGACCATGGCTGTTTGACAAGAGAGCCACCCATGAAGGATACACCAACCGCTACTCTTTCATGTTCGAGGGAAAGAAATTCATTTTGACACCACTAAACCCGAGCCAAGTACATCATGATCAGATTCAATTGAGCAAGAGGATTAAAGCTTGGAAAGAGAGAAAGAAAGAAGAAGAAAACAAGAATGAAACCAATGAAGAAGAACAACTAGAGATTTGAGATTGTTGATGAAAAACAAGTTGGAGTTCAAAATGAAGAGAAAGAATATGGAGAAGAAAATGAGAATGAGAAGCCGATTTTATCTAACATTTCTTTTCCTTCTATTCTTGATTTTTCATTTTTACATGTTGATAAAAGGAAAGCTTCAAAAGATATCTTGAATATATTGTCGATCGTTAAGAACATCAAGCATAAACCACTATCCATGACCATTGTTAGGTTTGTTTTCTCTAATCTTGTAAATCTGATTTGTCTTTCTACTAATCTGGTTGTGATTGTAGGAAACAACAAAATATATAATTTCAAAAAGGAACTACACCAGAAGATGTGGGGAAACAAAAGGGAGGTTCAATTACATGAAGTTTCAAAAGTGATCATTTTATTTGACATTGCTATGTTACTCGATCATTTTTGGAGATATGCATGGGAAGAAGTTGGTTCAAGGTTGTTTCCTACTGTGCAAAACCCACCAAGGATTGTTCAAATCAATAACGTGAAAAGATGACTATCCATCCACTCAAGAGACATCATTCAAAATTTTTACAAAGGACATATCTCTTCAAAATGATGATCCAAGAAACATAACTTTCGGAGGACCAATAGATGTGCTCTTTGACATTCCAGAAGATGTCCCTTAATAATTCAAGAGTTGGGTCCCTAAGGGCAGCTCACACATTCCAAAAGAAGTGCTCCTTATACTTAAGCATACATCTTATTTTAACTTTAGATTAGCTCACACATTGTTTGTTGTTCTCTTTAGGTACTAAAGATGAAGGCACAAGCGCAAAACAGCTCAAGGACCTCGCAACAAGCTTGGATTAGCTCAAGGACCTTAAGGGCAGATCAAGTCAGCTCAAAAGCTTCAAGGAATGCTCGGATCAGCTTAAAGACAAAGGATAGTAGGTTAAGGGAGTTCACAAGCTTAAATGACTAGCTCACCAAGCTAAGGTAAACTCATGGAAGCTCAAAACAACTCAAAGATCCAGCTAGCTCATTTAGATAAGTAGCTTAGCTCAATCCAACTCACACCAAGCTCAACAAGCTCATTTCAGCTCCACTCACACATGTTAGCTCATCACCTCAAGGGTCATGTCCCCTCCTAAGGAACTTGTCCCTAGCCATTTGGAGGGAAACTTGAATTGGGTGGCAAACACATGAAGGGAAAACATGAGTGGGCCAAAATGAAGAGTTCCAACCAAATCACTCAAGGGTCAGATTGTTTTCCATTATCAAGCAGGATCCAAGCATAACTGGGTTGAGAAGTCTTCATGAAACTTGTTCTACTATCTCTTAGCTTTCCAACGCATGTTGAATTGCGTCAATCCAATAATGGGAGCTCGAGATATGTCCAGATTACCAAAGGAAGTGCAAGCTGGAATTTCATAGAAATTACTTTTAACTCAAATGTTTGTGCGCCAAAACCATTTGGAGGGAGATTCAATTTTTTCCGAACAAGCACCATGCCTTTGGAAGGAGTCACCACATAACCCGAATAGTTAAGAGGCCTTTTTAGCTATGCCCTTTCATTCACTATAAATACAAGTTTTATTTTCATTTGTAAAGACACTCATTTGATTATAAAATTTCTTTTGTGAGAATTTTCTCTCTTTTAGTTCTTAACTGAACTTTATCGACTTATCAGGTACTTTGTACTTGTGGCGTCATTCCTTCTATCCACCTTAATACTTGTGGTTCTTGGTTCTTTATAACCAACGGGTCTATGTCCTTTCTACCATCCCTTAAAGACATCCTATAAGGTTCGGGTTAGCCATTTTATAGCCTAGGTTCTTCTTTGATTCTTTAAGATACTATCATCACCTTTTTCCATCCTTAAACACTACCATATCCGAACCATCACTTACCATTACTTTCCTTCCATTTTCATCTCCATTTCCTTCAAATCATCCTATACGTCTGCACATCACCTATTATTACATCCTTTCTTTTGTAGCCATCTTACATTCCAGGAATCACTTGCATGCCTTTCTAGATCCTATAATCAAAGTAGCCGTCTCCAACATCATCAAGGATGAAATACATCATGGCGTGTGAAGATAGTTGTAACCCCCTTAACCCGGTCTTGCCGCCAGACCAAACAAGGAAGCTACATTAGGTTTGCCGAAGCAAACCGGAGAGTTACATCGAAACCCGATCCATTTTTTCCTTTTTATCTTGTCTAGATCCCAATTATTAATCCTACGTGTACATGTAACACTCAGGTATAACCCCTACTCAATCGGGCATCATTTTGACATCCAATTGATCACATTTGCAATTTAGGGACCAAATTGCAAATATAGGAAATTCGCAGGATTTAAGCCACTTTTTAAAATACCAATCTTTAATTAGTCAGGTTCTAAACATTCATCTCAAATTTCATCTATATTTGATCATTCAAGCTCATACAATCACATGGACAAGTTTCGGGGACTAAAATGCAATGAAAGCAAAACTGCCAAGCTAAAATTACAGAAAATGGCCTCGAGTATCGGTACGGGTGTCACTGTACCGATACATATAAAACTGTCCCGTACCGATACGCCAAGGCAAGTATCGATATGCCATAACGAACTTACCTAACTTTTGATTTTTTTAACATACGTACCGGTACACTTACATGGGTATCGGTACACGGGTATGATTGAAAAAGTGAAATTCCAAAGGCTGGAACGTGTACCAATACACCATTGCCCGTATCGATAGGCCAAGCCAAAAATGCCATGGCATACCGATACTCCCTTTCGTGTACCGATTCCCCAGACCAGAAAATGTCCAACCGTACTGATACGGTCCCCCGCGTATTGGTACGCCTAGACCTGTAATGTCACAAACTGCAGGTTTTTCATTCCAAAAGCATTCTCAAACAATTCTAACATACTCATAACCCTAGCATACCACAAGCATTCAAGCTTCACAAATTCAACATCGTAATATGACATCGTCCATCAAAGAGATTTTATAGGCATGCTTCCTAATTTCCATCCAAGCAACATGTCAAAAAGGTAAACCAGCATCAAAACAATCTTTAAAGGCCATTTACAACCCAAAAGCAACTAAAGAAACATGCTCAAACAGGGAGTTCCACAAAACATCTCCCAAAACACAATAGGTACCCCATTGCCCTTATTCATTATAGTCTAAACCAAGATATACTTTGGAAACAAGTCTTGCCAAGATCCCCTTGCTTCTTGCTGCCTTCCATGACCTCCATTATCTACATTGATGGACAACAAGAGCGTAAGCACACAAGGCTTAGTGAGGAATGCTCAAAACAACCACCATCAATGCATTTAAAACCATTTATTTAACATCATCCTTTAAAACAAAACATCAGCATCATGCCCCTTTTGAAAACATGCACTTTATATCATTAAAACCAGCATAATAAACCATATGCTACATGTATCATTAATCAACAGCAAATCCCATTGCTAACCCTCCACTTAAGCCTTCCCATGCATTACTACCAAATGCTGCAAAGCTTAAGGAGAAACATGTATAAATCACATTATACAACAAAAAACATTTCAATGATACATTAACAATTATATTGGCTTACAAGTGATCAGTGTCAAGTCCGTTAACAGAAGTGTTCATCGGATACACGAATACAACAAGTGTTAACCCAACACTTCAAGCCATCTCAACCGGAATAGCGATACATTCACAATCGCGGTACAATAACAACCGGGTACACTCTCAACCTACAGGGAAACCCATCCCTCTTATCGGTTACATGTTTAACCCCACTAACGGGAGTATTCGGTATCGATAAACCCCTCTACCGTTAGGGTACTTGGATGGAGTATTCGGTACACAATATAAAGCCCACAACATCCAAGGCGACTTATTTTACAGTGCACTCAATCCTATGTCCGGCCAACTATATCCGATAACAATTTTAAAACCATATCACTTGCCAATATAATTAACCATTTAACACTTACCTCACTGTTTTAAACAAGCATTAACCAAAACACTTTTCCAAAGCAACAACCATGCTTTAAACCACAAGTATAAACCACATACTTACAAGGATCACTTACCATGTGCATCCTTCACCATTTCATGCTTAAAACCAGTGTATCGAATACTTTAAAACATGCTTAAACAGTAGGTAACATGTAAATTAAAACAAGTGCATAAAACCATTTCAAACTAGCACGACCGAGAGAGATGTCCACTTTATACTTACTTCCAAATCTAGGTAAGCGTTTTAAGCTCTACCATAACTCCCAAAACTCTGTTTCCAAAACATCAAAACACATTAAACCACGTTTTCACTCACCGATACGCGAAACCTCGATTTGCCGATGCAAAAACAAGCATCCAAAGCCTCCAAAGCTTCCCCGATCATTTCCGGGTCCATCTCCCCTGTTTTAACCACATTACAACAGGGGATTAATGCATCTTCATGCATTTAAAACACCGCAACAATAAATCCTCCCGGATTCACACATTCACCTCACAATTACCCAATCACAATAACCGAAAACACCATCTAATCCTTTCCAAACACAACCCAGCCACAACCTATCAATCTAACATCACTTTTATCATCAAATATCATCTAAAAACATAATCAAAACAACCTAACACCTCCAGCAACCAAACAGCCAAAACTCCACAAAAAAACAATTCTTACAACCTAAACGATTAGAGATTCAAGAGTTTCGAGATTCCATTGTTAAAAACGACTTATCAACATTATTATACATCCATAATTTGTTTTAAATCAATCTAAATCACTGGAAAATAGATCTAATTCAGGTCTTTTGCTATTTCATCAATTTTACCCAATTAAATCAATTAATTCAATATAAAAACAAAAAATCAGATTATAAACCATAAATCAAGGATCAAATACTTGGGAATATCAATAAAGAACCATTCAATAGATGAGATCACGGACCTTACCCCTATTGTGTGATTTCTCCCTCAATTGGCTTGTTTAAAGCTAGGAAAACACAATATTTCAATGAGGTTTTGTAAATCAAAGTCAAATAATCAATTGTAGATCAAGAATCTAAGTAAAAAGGATCCCTCACCTCTGGTTTTTGATGAAAACTTGGGTGTTTGGCAGAAAAGAAGTGGAGAGAAAAGTTACGTCAAATTTCATTAAAACCAAATAACTAACTTTAATATCTAAAATCCCTTTTAATTAACTTTTAAAACACATGTTAAAATGATTTAATTGAAGGGAGAAATCACCAGCAAAAACTTGGTAAATTAGCTCCTTAAAGATTCTAAGAATTTGACCCTTTTCATTTTAGTCACTTTAAAAACAGTTTTCAAACATTGCATTTTGGTCACTAGCCAAAATGTCATACCTCCAAATCTCATTTTCCAAAATTGATTCCACCAATATTAATCATATATTAAAACATGATTTTAACCATTTTTCCATATATTTATCTCAACGAAAAATACACGATCCCGAATCTGACTCGAATCTCTAACCCGGTCTATCAGACTGTCTATCAAACCTCAAAACGGCTAGGCCCAAAACTGGGGCATTACAACTCTCCCGCACTTAAGAAATTTCGTCCCCAAAATTTACATAGAAGAAACAAAAACAGAAACTGCTCCAACATCTCTGACTTACATTCGCAAGCGGCTTCCTAACACTGCGGTGTCTCTGCAACACCTTAACAAGGCCAACCAATGTACCAACCGATACCTTCGCAACATCATCACATGAAACACATCAAGGAACCCCTCCAGCACACGACATAGTCACGAGAGTGCACACACTTCGCAACTCAATCAACAACCTTTATCACTAAGCCTGCACAAAGAGCAATAAACACCAGAGCTGTGTTTTCATACAACTTCAATGCCAAACTCAACCTCTCAATCCAATGGCAAACCCGGTCATTCCCTCAAAAACACCCATAAACTCACATACCGCATGACTATCCTGAGTTCGCACTTCCTATGACCCTGGATTCATAACACAGGCTAGGGATGCCTTGCAACCAAAATCCATCAAACAACTCGCTTCCATTGCCAGAATAGCATTAAACAAGAATTTAACATTCCCGCTTGTGATTACCACCTTGTAACTATCAGCAAGTTTTAAGGCAACTCGATAGGATTCAAAATCAACCACTGCACTGTGATCTAGCCACTTATCCAAACCCAGGATTACATCAAAAACTGTAGAGCGGCAACTCCAACAAAACAATCGTAACCTCAAGATCTTAAAGTATCGATGATCATTTCTAAACATCCTTCTCACCAGAAGAACTAGCCACCTGTATTCCCGCAACCAACACTTACGAGATGATCGTTCAAACCACAACTCCCACAAACGTTATTAACGACAAGCACAGGATTTTACACTCCACATAACAAATGCAGAAAATCCTGCCTCATTAAATCACACAATCCACATACTCAACATCTATTAAATATTGTTTTTAGTCTAGATACTCTAACCCCGCGGTCCTCACCCAGCACCATCATCACCTCGCCTCAACTCAGGGCGAAATCTTTTATCACAATTCCTTTTAACTGAACAGGATTTTCTTGAATTTTTCAGATTCAAAGGCTGGAAATTTAAAGAAAGAAAAAGACAAGATGAAGGATTAGATGATAAGAAATAAGAATATAAATAAAAAGATGAGAAAAGATTAAGAAGAAAGATAGGTAAAACAAATCTGAAAATTCCAGCTTTGTTTATGGAATTATGGAAGATGGTGTGAAGGTTGAAGATGAAGATGGCTTGTGAATTGTTGTTGTTGTTTTGTCCTCGGCACCCTCTTAGACGCAATTATCTAAGCAAGCAACCTCAAGCGGCTCTAACCCACCCTCCTAGACGCGATTATCTAGGCAAGCAAGAGTGTGAAGATGATCTTCCTCACAAGAACTCGTCGAACTTATGTTGAAGAAGACTTCGAAGGCACAAGTAATCAGCACTTGCAAAAACAAACTCACTAAATATTTCATAAATCAAAGAAAATCTGTCTTACAATGATGGAGGCTTCATCCTTTTATAGGTGAAGGATAGACAAAGTAATTTAACTTCTACTAAAACAAGGAAAACCTAATCTAATTAAAAATAATAATAAAATAACAGCCTTTAAACTCCTTGTGCTTGTGTGGCAAGGGATAGGGTGATAAGGCAAGTTATAAGCTGATAAGGGCTGGTTACTTGAGCAGCAAGTAAACTTGATGAAGGCTGGTTTGCTTGGGTATCAAGTAATGGGCTGATAAGAGCTGTTTTGATTGGGCAGCAAGTAAAAGTTGATAGGGCCTTTATTTGGACGAATTTAAGGGTATTTGGGCTGGTTTAGATGATAAGAAATTGGTTCTTGGGCAAGGAGGCATGTGTGGGCTGTTTAAAAGCTAACTAGGCCTAAAAACACTTGTAAATCCTAATTTGGGGCTAAAATAAAAATCTGACCCAATCTTTTATAGTAACAAGTATTGGGTCTAATTACAATAAAAAGGGCTAATTAATGGACATCTAAAGGCTCATGGATATCCATCTCCAAAGGTGCAGCAAGTTGAGTTTTTGTGACCCAATTATTCTTGAAGGATGTTAGTGTGGACTTCCTTCAAGAAATTCTTCTTTCTTCATGGCAGCTTGTAATCCTTGGCTCACGAATACTTGGACGGTCGAATTTAGCTTGTCCTTGATTAGCTTAGACTTGGCTCGGGTTATTGGGCCAAGTGGAAAAGTAAGTCCATCTTGTCCTTGAATTGCCTTGTGGTACATGTATCATCCCCTCCCTCCTCTCAAAAGGATTCGTCCACTAATCTGAAACATCAAAGGGAGAAAGATCAGAAACATTAAAAGTTGTACTCACATTATACTCACCTGGTAGATCAATTCGGTATGCATTGTTGTTGATCCTTTCAAGGACTTGGAATGGTCCATCTCCTCGTGGATCCAATTTGGATTTCCTATGGTTCGGAAATCTTTCTTTACGCATGTGCAACCAAACCCAATCTCCTGGTTCAAAGACAACTTGGCGTCGGCCTTTGTTGACTTTGGCAGCAATATTTTCATATGTTTTCTCCATTCTTTTCTTTGCCTTAGTGTGAATGGATTTAACTAACTCCGCTTTCTTTTCGCCATCTAAGCTGCTAATATTATTAATAGGTAAAGGAACAAGGTCTAATGTAGTTAAGGGGTTAAAACCATAAACTACTTCAAATGGTGTGGATGAATGAATAGAACGGTTGTAGGCAAACTCTACAAAAGGTAGATATTCTTCCCAAGTTTTTGTGTTCTTACCGACAACAGTTCTGAGTAATGCACCTAAGATCCGATTTGTTACCTCGGTTTGTCCATCCGTCTGTGGGTGACAAGTAGTAGAATAAAGAAGTTTGGTACCTATCTTTCCCCACAAAACCTTCCAAAAATGGCTTATGAACTTTACATCTCTATCGGAAACGATGGTGCATGGAATTCCATGAAGTCGCACTACTACTTCTAAAGAAGAGATCGCTACATGTGTTGCATCATCCGTTTTATGGCATGGTATGAAGTGAGCCATCTTTTGAAAACCTGTCGACCACAACAAAAAATACTATCTCGACCCTTTTTGGTACGAGGTAATCCAAGAATAAAGTCCATAGATAAATCGACCCAAGGGAAAGAAGGGATAGGAAGGGGTGTATATAAACCGTTAGGACTTACCTTGGATTTTGCTTGTTTACATACGATGCAAGATGCGCATACCTTTTCCACGATTTTCCATATATGGCCAAAAAAATGCTCCATTACCATGTCTAACGTTTTGGAGATGCCAAAGTGCCCCATTAAGCCTCCGGAGTGTGATTCATGGACTAGCAATTCTCTAATGGAGCCTTGTGGTATACACAACCTGTTTTTATTCGAAAAGAAACCCATCTACAAGATAAAACTTGTTAAAAGCACCTTTTAAACAATGAGTATAAATTTCCTTGAAATCTGGATCATTAGGATACAATTGCTTTATATGTTCAATCCCAATATAGTAGCATGCATTTGAGTAATTAGGCTATACCTTCTAGATAGTGCATCTGCTACTACATTATCCATACCTTTTTTGTACTTGATCACATAAGGGAATGTTTCAATAAACTCCACCCACCGAGCATGTCTCTTGCTCAAATTACCTTGGCCGTTAAGCCACTTCAATGATTCGTGGTCGGTGTGTATGATGAACTCCTTTGGAAGAAGGTAGTGTTGCCAAACTTCAAGTGCACGAACTAATGCAAGGAGCTCTTTATCATAAGTTGAGTAGTTCAAATGTGCTCCTTTTAACTTCTCGCTAAAGTAAGCGATTGGTTGTTTTTCCTGTAAAAGAACTGCACCTATGCCTATACCAGAGGCATCACATTCTAACTCAAAAGTTTTAGAAAAATCGGGAAGATGAAGAATTGGCAGTACAAAGTTTACCTTTTAGTGTTTGGAAGGCTTGTTCTTGTGCCTCACCCCAATGAAAAACCTACCGCTTTTTTTTTGATGATATCTGTCAATGGTGCGGCAATGGTAGAGAAATCCTTGACAAAGCGACGGTAGAAGCTTGCTAGGCCATGGAAGGATCTCACCCGGTTATGGATGATGGCGTGGGCCATTCTTGAATTGCTTTGACTTTTTCATTGTCAACATGGATACCCTGTGCACTTACTATAAAGCCTAGAAAACTAAGACTTTCACTACAAAAAACACGCACTTTTCCATGTTAGCATATAATTGTTCTCTTCGGAGAACTTCAAGACCGATCTCACATGAAAGATATGTAAATCAAAAGAAGAAGAGTAGATAAGAATATCATCGAAATAAACAACAACAAACTTACCTCTAAACTCCCAAGGACATGGTTCATCAATCTCATGAATGTGCTAGGGCATTGGTCAAACCAAATGGCATAACTGTCCATTCATATAAACCGAACTTTGTCTTGAAAGCGGTTTTCCATTCATCTCCTTCTTTCATTCGAATTTGATGATAACCACTCTTCAAATCAATCTTGGTGAAGATGCATGCACAGAGAGTTCATCAAGCATGTCATCTAATCGTGGAATAGGATGCCTATACTTGATTGTTATTCGTTGATCGGCCGACAATCGACACACATTCTATATGAACCATCTTTCTTTGGCACCAAAAGTACTAGAACGGCACAAGGGCTTAAACTCTCACGAATGTAGCCTTTGTTGAGTAGTTCTTCCACTTGCTTTTCTAACTCCTTGGTTTCGCGGGATTACATCTATATGCTGGTCTATTTGGAATAGAAGAACCCAGAATTAGGTCAATTTGATGTTCAATTCCTCTTAAGGGTGGCAAACCGTCAGGTGGATCACCTAAAACATCATTGAAGTCCTGCAAAAGAGAAACAAACACACTAGGCAAACTTTTGTTATTGTTAGTGATAGAAAAAATTGTTCCCTAAAGCGGATGAGGATGCAAGGTGTTTAAGGAAGGGGGCTTGCCTCACTTTTTTTTCTCTCGCATAAATATTTTTGAGACACTTTTTTTCTCACATTTAGGATCACTCACCACCCCCGGGCCTATACTTATTTGGCTTTTATCACTACTGGCCTCTTTTGTATTTGCCTTTTGTTTTTCATCATTTTTTTTTCTTTTTCATCTTTTTTTATTCCCATCTCCTCACAAAACTTCTTCATCCAGATCTGATCTTTGTACACCTCTTTTGGATCGAGTGGAGCCAAGGTATACTTTTTGCCATGGTATACAAAGGAATACTTATTTAACTTACCATGGTGAGTCACATCACGGTCATACTGCCACGGTCGCCCTAAAAGTAAGTGAGATGCTTGCATATAGGATAACATCACACCAAACGTCATCACAATATTTACCCATAGTAAAAGTGATTAAGGCACGTTTGTTTACCTTTAATTCTGACCCTTCATGAAGCCATTGAGATAATATGGCTTTGGATGGCGTTGACAAGGTAGGTCAAGTGCATCAACTAGATAGCTGCTCACCACATTCGCACAATTTCCGCTATCAATGATGATAGAATATAGTTTGCCTCTGATCAAACATCTTGTGTGGAAAATATTTGTTCTTTGCATCTCCGTATCGTCGATTGCTTGGATATTAAGTGAACGTTGAATCACCAAGCTTTTAGGATCAGGTTCATCACTGGAGTAACCACGGGCGATTTCATTGTCGGAAAATTCCTCCTCCGACTCGGATGAGTAGCTCCCATCTTCTCAAATAAGAAAGAGTCTTGTATTCGGGCAGTCTCTTTTATAGTGTCCATGACCGTTGCACTTGAAGCATACAATCTCCCGAGTTTGTTTGAGTGTTTGTGTGTTTTCCGCCAACATGGGGGTTTTTGTCCAGTGACTTGGATGTTTCAATTTTCTGCTTTGGTCTACTTGAGTCGAGCAAAGGTTTAGAAGAATTAGAATGAGATAAAGGTTGAGTGATACCTTTGCCATAGTGATAATTCTTTTGTCGATATCGTTGTCGATCTTTGATGCGTTTTTCAATTGTCATGGCGAATTGGAATGCCTCTTGAAGGGTGTAGTAGGTTTTGAGTTCAAGTACCTCAAGAATGTTGTCATTGAGTCCGACAACAAACCTAGTCATTGTATCCTCTTCACCCTCTTGGATATCGGCTCTTTGAATCAATGATTCCATCTCTTTGAGATACTCATCAACAGTCTTGTAGCCTTGTCGGATTTTTTGTAACTTTTGTTTGATCTCTCGCCGATATAATGGGGGAACAAATCGTTCTCGCATGACTTCTTTAAGTTCTCCCCATGAGGTTATCTTGGCTTCTCCATTGAGACGCTGACATGAACCAATTGGGACCACCAAATGGATGCGTATTCAGTGAATTCGAGAGTCAACAATGGAACTTGATCCTCTTCGGGCATTGATAATACTCAAATAGAAGATCAACTAGATTTTCCCAACCACAATAAGCATCGTGGTCATACCTTCCTTGAAAAGGTGGTACAATGATTTTTGGTTTGGCTAAGGTGTTTGTTGCTCGCCTCGGCTCTATGCGAGGATTGTGCCCATGCAGGGGGTTTTGGCGTCTATTCTGAATGGGAACAAGATTTGGACGCCTAGGCTCTTCAAGATCGCTTGCAATTGCAAGTGGTTTCTAATCTCCCAATGGTTTGAGTGATTGCGGTTACGATCAGATCGGTGTGCTCAAGCTTGGCTGCCAAAGAGGTTACAACCGCTCAAGTTTATTGAGAGTATTCAAAAACTTGAAGAGTCACTTCATGTGGTTCTTCGTCGTTACTCATTTTGACATCCTGAAACACTCAGATTTAAAAAGGTGAAAGCAAAAAAAGAAAACTAGAAATCTCACTAAACACTCCAAGGAATAAATATTTAGCGAGGCAAGTAAACCGATCTCGTGCTTTTTAAAGACCTTCCTGCCACAAGTCAACAAGTTACAATCAGAGTTTAATCCTAACAATGAGTCCTAATTGTACTAGGAGTCCAATGAAAGGCTTGACACCAATTGAATATAGTTGCAAGAAAGAAGGATTTGAATGCAACTTTTAGTCCTACTCACACCAGAAAAGAGAAGGTGTTAAATTTGTGAATAGAAGAAAGAAAAAGCAAAACAAAGGAACTTAAGAAACTAAGAGTAGAAAAAAAATTAGTAGAGAAAGATGATAACCCCAAAACCCAAAAACAACTTGAAGGAAGAAATCCAATGTTGAATCCACTTCAATGTGATGCTTGTGGTGGTTGATGATGGTGATCTTGATGATTCTTGATGGTGGTTGGTGGCTAGGTATAAGCTTTTCACTTTTCTTCTTTTTTTTTCTTTTCTTTTTTTTTTTTTTTTTTTTTTTTTTTTTTTTTTTTTTTTTTACAAGGTAAATAAACTGAAAATAACGAAAATTGAAGAAAAAATAATGAAAATAGGGTTAAAGTAGGGGGAAAACCCTAATTTGGCTGAAACTTTATCCACTTCTGTTCGAGGTGTTCCTGAACTCCAAAAATTCTGAAATTTTTTGTGGTGACTCCACCAATGGTGTAGATCTGATCTGAAAAGTTTCAGCTCAAAATTCACTGTTTGGTTTTGACGAATTTTCCTAATTTTCGAGTTTTTTTCCCAAAAACGCAAAAAATTTTGCCAAGAATCGTCCCAAATCTGATACCAAATGATAGAGTAGCGCAATCTTGGATTTGGAAGCCTTCAATCAAGTTGTTGCAAGAACTAGGAGCTCTAGACTCAATCAAGGAAGTTTGGGCAGATCTGAAAATTCAAGAGAAAAGAGAAGGGATTTTCTTGAATTTTTCAGATTCAAGGCTGGAAAATTTAAAGAAAGAAAGACAAGATGAAGGATTAGATGATAAGAAATAAGAATATAAATAAAAAGATGAGAAAAGATTAAGAAGAAGATAGGTAAAACAAATCTGAAATTCCAGCTTTGTTTATGGAATTATGGAAGATGGTGTGAAGGTTGAAGATGAAGATGGCTTGTGAATTGTTGTTGTTGTTTTGTCCTCGCACCTCTTAGACTCAATTATCTAAGCAAGCAACCCTGCGGCTCTAACCCACCCTCCTAGACGCGATTATCTAGGCAAGCAAGAGTGTGAAGATGATCTCCTCACAAGAACTCGTCGAACTTATGTTGAAGAAGACTTCAAGGCACAAGTAATCAGCACTTGCAAAAACAAACTCACTAAATATTTCATAAATCAAAGAAAATCTGTCTTACAATGATGGAGGCTTCATCCTTTTATAGGTGAAGGATAGACAAAGTAGTTTAACTTCTACTAAAACAAGGAAAACCTAATCTAATTAAAAAATAATAATAAAATAACAGCATTTAAACTCCTTGTGCTTGTGTGGCAAGGGATAGGGTGATAAGGCAAGTTATAAGCTGATAAGGGCTGGTTGCTTTGAGCAGCAAGTAAACTTGATGATGAAGGCTGGTTTGCTTGGGTATCAAGTAATGGGCTGATAAGAGCTGTTTTGATTGGGCAGCAAGTAAAAGTTGATAGGGCCTTTATTTGGACGAATTTAAGGGTATTTGGGCTGGTTTAGATGATAAGAAATTGGTTCTTGGGCAAGGAGGGCATGTGGGCTGTTTTAAAAGCTAACTAGGCCTAAAAACACTTGTAAATCCTAATTTGGGCTAAAAATAAAAATCTGACCCATCTTTTTATAGTAACAACAAGTATTGGGTCTAATTACAATAAAAAGGGCTAATTAATGGACATCTAAAGGCTCATGGATATCCATCTCCAAAGGTGCAGCAAGTTGAGTTTTTGTGACCCAATTATTCTTGAAGGATGTTATGTGGACTTCCTTCAAGAAATTCTTCTTTCTTCATGGCAGCTTGTAATCCTTGGCTCACGAATACTTGGACGGTCGAATTTAGCTTGTCCTTGATTAGCTTAGACTTGGCTCGGGTTATTGGGCCAAGTGGAAAAGTGGAAAAGTAAGTCCATCTTGTCCTTGAATTGCCTTTATGAACTTTACATCTCTATCGGAAACGATGGTGCGTGGAATTCCATAAAGTCGCACTACTTCTCTAAAGAAGAGATCGGCTACATGTGTTGCATCATCCGCTTTATGGCATGGTATGAAGTGAGCCATCTTTGAAAACCCGACGACCACAACAAAAATACTATCTCAACCTTTTTGGTACGAGGTAATCCAAGAATAAAGTCCATAGATAAATCGACCCAAGGGAAAGAAGGGATAGGAAGGGGTGTATATAAACCGTTAGGACTTACCTTGGATTTTGCTTGTTTACATACGATGCAAGATGCGCATACCTTTTCCACGATTTTCCTCATATGTAGCCAAAAAAATGCTCCATTACCATGTCTAACGTTTTGGAGATGCCAAAGTGCCCCATTAAGCTTCCGGAGTGTGATTCATGGACTAGCAATTCTCTAATGGAGCCTTGTAGTATACACAACCTGTTTATTCGGAAAAGAAACCCATCTACAAGATAAAACTTGTTAAAAGCACCTTTTAAACAATGAGTATAAATTTCCTTGAAATCTGGATCATTAGGATACAATTGCTTTATATGTTCGAATCCCAATATAGTAGCATGCATTTGAGTAATTAGGCTATACCTTCTAGATAGTGCATCTGCTACTAATTATCCTTACCTTTTTTGTACTTGATCACATAAGGGAATGTTTCAATAAAGTCCACCCACCGAGCATGTCTCTTGCTCAAATTACCTTGGCCATTAAGCCACTTCAATGATTCGTGGTCGGTGTGTATGATGAACTCCTTTGGAAGAAGGTAGTGTTGCCAAACTTCAAGTGCACGAACTAATTCAAAGAGCTCTTTATCATAAGTTGAGTAGTTCAAATGTGCTCCTTTTAACTTCTCGCTAAAGTAAGCGATTGGTTGTTTTTCCTGTAAAAGAACTGCACCTATGCCTATACCGGAGGCATCACATTCTAACTCAAAAGTTTTAGAAAAATCGGGAAGATGAAGAATTGGGGCAGTACAAAGTTTACCTTTTAGTGTTTGGAAGGCTTGTTCTTGTGCCTCACCCCAATGAAAACCTACCGTTTTTTTGATGATATATGTCAATGGTGCGGCAATGGTAGAGAAATCCTTGACAAAGCGACGGTAGAAGCTTGCTAGGCCATGGAAGGATCTCACCTCGGTTATGGATGATGGCGTGGCCCATTCTTGAATTGCTTTGACTTTTTCATTGTCAACATGGATACCCTGTGCACTTACTATAAAGCCTAGAAAACTAAGACTTTCACTACAAAACACGCACTTTTCCATGTTAGCATATAATTGTTCTCTCCGGAGAACTTCGAAGACCGATCTCACATGAAAGATATGTAAATCAAAAGAAGAAGAGTAGATAAGAATATCATCGAAATAAACAACAAACTTACCTCTAAACTCCCGAAGGACATGGTTCATCAATCTCATGAATGTGCTAGGGGCATTGGTCAAACCAAATGGCATAACTGTCCATTCATATAAACCGAACTTTGTCTTGAAAGCGGTTTTCCATTCATCTCCTTCTTTCATTTGAATTTGATGATAACCACTCTTCAAATCAATCTTGGTGAAGATGCATGCACCGTAGAGTTCATCAAGCATGTCATCTAATCGTGGAATAGGATGCCTATACTTGATTGTTATTCGGTTGATCGGCCGACAATCGACACACATTCTATATGAACCATCTTTATTTGGCATCAAAAGTACTGGAACGGCACAAGGGCTTAAACTCTCACGAATGTAGCCTTTGTTGAGTAGTTCTTCCACTTGCTTTTCTAACTCCTTGGTTTCGTCGGGATTACATCTATATACTGGTCTATTTGGAATAGAAGAACCCAGAATTAGGTCAATTTGATGTTCAATTCCTCTTAAGGGTGGCAAACCGTCAGGTGGATCACCTAAAACATCATTGAAGTCCTGCAAAAGAGAAACAAACACACTAGGCAAACTTTTGTTATTGTTAGTGATAGAAAAAAATTATTCCCTAAAGCGGATGAGGATGCAAGGCTGTTTAAGGAAGGGGGCTTGCCTCACTTCTTTTTCTCTCGCATAAATATTTTGAGACACTCTTTTTTTCTCACATTTAAGATCACTCACCACCCCTGGGCCTATACTTATTTGGCTTTTATCACTACTAGCCTCTTTTGTATTTGCCTTTTGTTTTTCATTCTTTTTTTCTTTTTCATCTTTTTTTTATTCCCATCTCCTCACAAAACTTCTTCATCTGCATCTGATCTTTGTACACCTCTTTTGGATCGAGTGGAGCCAAGGTATACTTTTTGCCATGGTATACAAAGGAATACTCATTTAACTTACCATGGTGAGTCACATCACGGTCATACTGCCACGGTCATCCTAAAAGTAAGTGAGATGCTTGCATAGGGATAACATCACACCAAACGTCATCACAATATTTACCCATAGTAAAAGTGATTAAGGCACGTTTGTTTACCTTTAATTCTGACCCTTCATGAAGCCATTGGAGATAATATGGCTTTGGATGGCGTTGACAAGGTAGGTCAAGTGCATCAACTAGATAGCTGCTCAACACATTCGCACAACTTCCGCTATCAATGATGACAGAATATAGTTTGCCTCTGATCAAACATCTTGTGTTGAAAATATTTGTTCTTTGCATCTCCGTATCGTCGATTGCTTGGATATTAAGTGAACATTGAATCACCAAGCTTTTAGGATCAGGTTCATCACTGGAGTAACCACCAGCGATGAATTCATTGTCGGAAAATTCCTCCTCCGACTCGAATGAGTAGCTCCCATCTTCTCGAATAAGAAAGAGTCTTGTATTCGGGCAGTCTCTTTTATAATGTCCATGACCGTTGCACTTGAAGCATACAATCTCCCGAGTTTGTTTGAGTGTTTGTGTGTTTTCCGCCAACATGGGGGTTTTGTCTTGGTTTTGTCCAGTGACTTGGATGTTTCAATTTTCTACTTTGGTCTACTTGAGTCGAGCAAAGGTTTAGAAGAATTAGAATGAGATAAAAGTTGAGTGATACCTTTGTCATAGTGATAATTCTTTTGTCAATGTCGTTGTCGATCTTTGATGCGCTTTTCAATTGTCATGGCGAATTAGAATGCCTCTTGAAGGGTGTAGTAGGTTTTGAATTCAAGTACCTCAAGAATGTTGTCATTGAGTCCGACAACAAACCTAGTCATTGTATCCTCTTCATCCTCTTGGATATCGGCTCTTTGCATCAATGATTCCATCTCTTTGAGATACTCATCAACAGTCTTGTAGCCTTGTCGGATTCTTTGTAACTTTTGTTTGATCTCTCGCCGATATAATGGGGAAACAAATCGTTCTCGCATGACTTCTTTAAGTTCTCCCCATGAGGTTATCTTGGCTTCTCCATTGAGACGCCGATTGCGAACCAATTGGGACCACCAAATGGATGTGTATTCAGTGAATTCGAGAGTCAACAATGGAACTTGATCCTCTTCGGGGCATTAATAATACTCGAATAGAAGATCAACTCGATTTTCCCAGTCACAATAAGCATCAGGGTCATACCTTCCTTGAAAAGGTGGTACAATGATTTTTGGTTTGCTAAGGTGTTTGTTGCTCGTCTCGGCTCTATGCGAGGATTGTGCCCCTGCAGGGGGTTTTGGCTTCTATTCTGAATGGGAACAAGATTTGGACGCCTAGGCTCTTCAGTATCGCTTGCAATTGCAGTGGTTTCTAATCTCCCAATGGTTTGAGTGATTGCGGTTACGACTGTATCGGTGTGCTCAAGCTTGGCTGCCAAAGATGTTACAATCCGTTCAAGTTTATTGAGAGTATTTGAAACTTCTTGAAGAGTTACTTCATGTGGTTCTTCGTCGTTACTCGTTTCTGACATCCTGAAACACTCAGATTTAAAAAGGTGAAAAGCAAAAGAAAACTAGAAATCTCACTAAACACTCCAAGGAATAAATATTTAGCGAGGCAAGTAAACCGATCTCGTGCTCTTTAAAGACCTTCCTGCCACAAGTCAACAAGTTACAATCAGAGTTTAATCCTAACAATGAGTCCTAATTGTACTAGGAGTCCAGTGAAAGGCTTGACACCAATTGAATATAGTTGCAAGAAAGAAGGATTGGAATGCAACTTTTAGTCCTACTCACACCAGAAAAGAGAAGGTGTTAAATTGCGTAATAGAAGAAAGAAAAAGCAAAGCAAAGGAACTTAAGAAACTAAGAGTAGAAAAAAATTAGTAGAGAAAGATGATAACCCCAAAACCCAGAAACAACTTGAAGGAAGAAATCCAATTTTGAATCCACTTCAATGTGATTTTTGTGGTGGTTGATGTGGTGATCTTGATGATTCTTGATGGTGGTTGGTGGCTAGGTATAAGCTTTCTCACTTTTCTTTCTTTTCTTTTCTTTTTTATTTTTATTTTTATTTTTTTTCTCTTTTTTTTCTTTTTACAAGGTAAATAAACTGAAAATAACGAAAATTGAAGAAAAAATAATGAAAATAGGGTTAAAGTAGGGGGAAAACCCTAATTTGGCTGAGACTTTATCCACTTCGTTCGAGGTGTTCCCGAACTCCAAAAATTCTGAAATTTTTTGTGGTGACTCCACCAATGGTGTAGATCTGATCTGGAAAGTTTCAGCTCAAAATTCACTCGTTTGGTTTTGACGAATTTTCCCTAATTTTCGAGTTTTTTTTTCCAAAAACGCCAAAATTCTTGCCAAGAATCGTCCCAAATCTGATACCAAATGATAGAGTAGCGCAATCTTGGATTTGGAAGCCTTCAATCAAGTTGTTGCAAGAACTAGGAGCTCTAGACTCAATCAAGGAAGTTTGGGCAGATCTGAAAATTCAAGAGAAAAGAGAAGGGATTTTCTTGAATTTTTCAGATTCAAGGCTGGAAATTTAAAGAAAGAAAGACGAGATGAAGGATTAGATGATAAGAAATAAGAATATAAATAAAAAGATGAGAAAAGATTAAGAAGTAGGTAAAACAAATCTGGAAATCCCAGCTTTGTTTATGGAATTATGGAAGATGGTGTGAAGGTTGAAGATGAAGATGGCTTGTGAATTGTTGTTGTTGTTTTGTCCTCGGCACCCTCTTAGACGCAATTATCTAAGCAAGCAACCTCAAGCGGCTCTAACCCACCCTCCTAGACGCGATTATCTAGGCAAGCAAGAGTGTGAAGATGATCTTCCTCACAAGAACTCGTCGAACTTATGTTGAAGAAGACTTCGAAGGCACAAGTAATCAGCACTTGCAAAAACAAACTCACTAAATATTTCATAAATCAAAGAAAATATGTCTTACAATGATGGAGGCTTCATCCTTTTATAGGTGAAGGATAGACAAAGTAATTTAACTTCTACTAAAACAAGGAAAACCTAATCTAATTAAAAATAATAATAAAATAAAAGCCTTTAAACTCCTTGTGCTTGTGTGGCAAGGGATAGGGTGATAAGTCAAGTTATAAGCTGATAAGGGCTAGTTACTTGAGCAGCAAGTAAACTTGATGAAGGCTGGTTTGCTTGGGTATAAAGTAATGGGCTGATAAGAGCTGTTTTGATTGGGCAGCAAGTAAAAGTTGATAGGGCCTTTATTTGGACAAATTTAAGGGTATTTGGGCTGGTTTAGATGATAAGAAATTGGTTCTTGGGCAAGGAGGCATGTGTGGGCTGTTTAAAAGGCTAACTAGGCCTAAAAACACTTGTAAATCCTAATTTGGGCTAAAATAAAAATCTGACCCAATCTTTTATAGTAACAAGTATTGGGTTTAATTATTACAATAAAAAGGGCTAATTAATGGACATCTAAAGGCTCATGGATATCCATCTCCAAAGGTGCAGTAAGTTGAGTTTTTGTGACCTAATTATTCTTGAAGGATGTTAAGTGTGGACTTCCTTCAAGAAATTCTTCTTTCTTCATGGCAGCTTGTAATCCTTGGCTCACGAATACTTGGACGGTCGAATTTAGCTTATCCTTGATTAGCTTAGACTTGGCTCGGGTTATTGGGCCAAGTGGAAAAGTAAGTCCATCTTGTCCTTGGAATTGCCTTGTGGTACATGTATCAGAACCTCCCACACAAAACCGATAAACTTAGGTTCTGCTCAATGCACTTCACCCGTGTGCCAACACGTCAAAAATGGTGTAATTGAAAGCCAACATGTACACCCTAAAATCATGTACCAACTCACATTGGATTCGGTCACAATGACAATTCCCTACCAAAACCAGTTCAAGAGCATACCAGCTCCACCGAACAATCTATATCCTAACTCGACAACATACACGCGGCCCTAATCCCAACCATGAACTCTCATCTATTTTCATCCAAGTATCTAAAGCCCAGATACTTCTTCTTATAAATAGCATGAAAAAAACTCCCAATCCACATCATTGGGTTCCACACCCGCAGATACAGTTGTCCACCAACTAAAAATATCATCTTGCAATAGGGATTCAACACATCCCAACTTACGGGCCATCCATGTCTCGGATGCCTCGGGTGACAACCCACGATACTCAACTCCTCCCAAACTACAGAGATATTCCAACGGTAACCTCGTTTGCCCAACGGCTAGTACAAACACATGCACTCTAGCAACAACAGCTTACAAGCTCAAAACATCGCCCAACTCTGGCTCAACCAACACAAGTGGTACATACTTTGAGGTGAAAACCCCCTAGGAAACACAAGACTTTTCTCAACTCATTGCCCAAAGGCAACAACATCTCGCTAGATCTCATTTCTCCTCTCGGTCGTAACATAACACATTTTCTAAGGCATGATAATCATTTCAAAACAAAATTGAATCAGGCCAGCTTCAAGCAAGGATCCAAGACTTTTATTTCAAAACCATACATTTCAGACAATAATAATAAGGCAATGGGTACCCCCCAGCTTCCGCAACATGGCATAAAACATTCAGAATACATATATCAACCACTGTGCATAGCAATCAGCTTACCAATAACAATCACTGTGCAAATCAAGCAACAGGTATAACTCACAACAACACAACAACCTCCCAAACGAACCAAACCTGGCTCTGATACCACCAAATGTAACCCCTTTAACCCGGTCTAGCCGCCAGACCAAACCAAGGAAGCTACATTAGGTTTACAGAAACAAACTAGAGAGTTACATCGAAACTCGATCCATTTTTTCCTTTTTATCTTGTCTAGCTGCGAATTATTAATTCTACGTGTACATGCAACACTTAGGTATAACCCCTACTCAATCGGGCATCATTTTGACATCCAATTGATCACATTTGCAATTTAGGGACCAAATTACAAATACAGGAAATTTGAAAGATTTAAGCCACTTTTTAAAATATCAATCTTTAATTAGTCAGATTCTGAATATTCATCTCAAATTTCATTTCAATTTGATCATTCAAGCTCATACAATCATATGGACAAGTTTCGGGGACTAAAATGCAATGAAAGCAAAACTACCAAGCTAAAATTACAGAAAACGGCCTCAGGTATCGGTACGGACCCATACCGATACATATAAAATTTTCCTGTATCGATACGCCAAGGCAGGTATCGATACGCCATAACGAACACTTACCTAACTTTTGAATTTTTTTAACATACGTACTGGAGCGCTTACATGGGTATTGGTACACGGGTTTGGATTGAAAAGTGAAATTCCAGAGGCTAGAACGTGTACCGATACACCATTGCCCGTATCGATACGCCAAGCCAAAAATGCCCTGGTGTACCGATACTCCATTTCGTGTACCGATTCCCCATACCAAAAAATGTCCAACCGTACCGATACGGTCCCCCGCGTATCGGTACGCCTGGACCTGTAATGTCACAAACTGCAGGTTGTTCATTCCAAAAGTATTCTCAAACCATTCTAAAATACTCATAACCCTAGCGTACCACAAGCATTCAGGCTTCACAGATTCATCAACGTAATATGACATCGTCCATCAAAGAGATTTTATAGGCATGCTTCCTAATTTCCATCCAAGCAACATGTCAGAAAGGTAAACCAGCATCAAAACAATCTTTAAAGGCCATTTACAACCCAAAAGCATCTAAAGAAACATGCTCAAACAGGGAGTTCCACAAAACATCTCCCAAAACACAATAGGTACCCCATTGCCCTTATTCATTATAGTCTAAACCAAGACATACTTTGGAAACAAGTCTTGACAAGATCCCCTTGTTTCTTGCTGCCTTCCAAGACCTCAATTATCTACATTGATGGACAACAAGAGCGTAAGCACACAAGGCTTAGTGAGGAATGCTCAAAACAACCACCATCAATGCATTTAAAACCATTTATTTAACATCATCCTTTAAAACAAAACATCAGCATCATGCCCCTTTTGAAAACATGCACTTTATATCATTAAAACCAGCATAATAAACCATATGCTACATGTATCATTAATCAACAGCAAATCCCATTGCTAACCCTCCACTTAAGCCTTCCCATGCATTACTACCAAATGCAAAGCTTAAGGAGAAACATGTATAAATCACAATATAAAACAAAACACATTTCAATGAAACATTAACAATTATATTGGCTTACAAGTGATCAGTGTCAAGTCCGTTAACAGAAGTGTTCATTGGATACACGGATTCAACAAGTGTTAACCCAACACTTCAAGCAATCTCAACCGGAATAGCGATACAATCACAATCGCAGTACAATAACAACAGGGTACACTTTCAACCCATTGGAAACCCATCCCTCTCATCGGTTAGATGCTTAACCCCACTAACGGGAGTATTCGGTACTGTTAAACCCATCTACCGTTATGGTACTTGGATGGAGTATTCGGTACACAATATAAACCCTACAACATCCAAGGCGACTTATTTTACAGTGCACTCAATCCTATGGCCGGCCAACTATATCCGATAACAATTTTAAAACCACATCACTTGCCAATATAATTAACCATTTAACATTTACCTAACTGTTTTAAACAAGCATTAACAAAAACACTTTTCCAAAGCAACAACCATGCTTTAAACCACAAGTAAAAACCACATACTTACAAGGATCACTTACCATGTGCATCCTTCAGCATTTCATGCTTAAAACCAGTGTATCAAATACTTTAAAACATGCTTAAACAATAGGTAACATGTAAATTAAAACAAGTGCATAAAACCATTTCAAACTAGTACGACTGAGAGAGATGTCCACTTTATAATTACTTTCGAGTCTAGGTAAGCATTTCAAGCTCTACCATAACTCCCAAAACTTTGTTTCCAAAACATCAAAAAGCTTTAAACCATGTTTTCACTCATCGATATGCGAAACCTCAATTTTTTGACGCAAAAACAAGCGTTTGAAGCCTCCAAAGCTTCCCTGGTCACTTCCGGATCCATCTCCCCTATTTAACCACATTACAACAAAGGATTAATGCATCTCCAAGCATTTAAAACACTGCAACAACAGATCCTCACCGATTCACACATCACCTCTCAATTACCCAATCACAACAACCAAAAACACCATCTAATCCTTTCCAAACACAACCCATCCACAACTTGTCAATCTAACATCACTTTTATCATCAAATAACATCTAAAAACAAAATCAAAGCAACCTAACACCTCCAACAACCAAACAACCACCACAACTCCACAAAAACACAATTCTAACAACCTAAACAATTAGAGATTCAATAGTTTCGGGATTCTATTGTTAAAAAAAGACTTATCAACATTATTATACATCCATAGTATGTTTAAATCAATCTAAATCACTAGAAAATAGATCCAATTCGGATCTTTTGCTATTTCATAAATTTTACCCAATTAAATCAATTAATTCAATATAAAAACACAAAATTAGATTATAAACCATAAATCAAGGATCAAATGCTTGGAAATATCAATAAAGAACCATTCAATAGACGAGATCATGGACCTTACCCCTATTGTGTGATTTCTCCCTCAATTGGCTTGTTTAAAGCTAGGAAAACACAAGATTTCAATGAGGTTTTGTAAATCAAAGTCAAATAATCAATTGTAGATCAAGAATCTAAGTACAAAGGATCTCTCACCTCTGGTTTTTGATGAAAACTTGGGTATTTGGTAGAAAATAAGTGGAGAGAAAAGTTACATCAATTTTCATTAAAACCAAATAACTAACTTTAATATCTAAAATCCCTTTTAATTAACTTTTAAAACACATGTTAAAATGATTTAATTGAAGGGAGAAATCACCAGCAAAAACTTGATAAATTAGCTCCTTAAAGATTCTATGAATTTGACCCTTTTCATTTTAGTCACTTTAAAAATAGTTTTCAAACATTCCATTTTGGTCACTAGCCAAAATGTCATACCTCCAAATCTCATTTTCCAAAATTGATTCCACCAATATTAATCATATATTAAAACATGATTTTAACCATTTTTCCATATTTTTATCTCACTGAAAAGTACACGATCTTGAATCCGACTCGAATCTCTACCTCGGTCCACCGGACCGTCTAACAAACCTCAAAACCGCTAGGCCCAAAATCGGGGCATTACAATAGTTGTCCCATAGAACCCTCCTACCACAGTTAGATAGGCAACCTCCTTGATATGGCTTTAACTGACCCTCCTAATCGTAATTGACTAGGCAACCTGGAGTGTGAAGATTCTTCCTTTCACAAACTAGTTGAAACATTAAAGGTGAATTCAAAGGCGCAAGTTTTTCGACACTTGCAAACACGTACTCAAAGAATACTTTTATTAAAGAAAACTCTACCAAAGGCATGTTTTAACCACATTACAACAGAGGATTAATGCATCTCCATGCATTTAAAACATTGCAACAAAACAGATCCTCAGGGATTCACACATTCACCTCACAATTACCCAATCACAACAACTAAAAACACCATCTAATCCTTTCCAAACACAACCCAGCCACAACCTATCAATCTAACATCACTTTTATCATCAAATAACATCTAAAAACAGAATCAAAACAACCTAACACCTCCAGCAACCAAACAGCCACCACAACTCCACAAAAATACAATTCTTACAACCTAAACAATTAGAGATTCAAGAGTTTCGGGACTCCATTGTTAAAAACGACTTATCAACATTATTATACATCCATAATATGTTTAAAATCAATCTATATCACTGGAAAACAGATCCAATTCGGATCTTTTGCTATTTCATCAATTTTACTCAATTAAATAAATTAATTCAATATAAAAACACAAAATCAGATTATAAATCATAAATCAAGGATCAAATACTTGAGAATATCAATAAAGAACCATTCAATAGAGGAGATCACGGACCATACCCCTATTGTGTGATTTCTCCCTCAATTGGCTTGTTTAAAGTTAAGAAAACACAAGATTTCAATGAGGTTTTGTAAATCAAAGTCAAATAATCAACTGTAGATCAAGAATCTAAGTAAAAAGGATCCCCCGCCTCTGGTTTTTGATGAAAACTTGGATGTTTGGCAGAAAAGAAGTGGAGAGAAAAGTTACGCCAAATTTCATTAAAACCAAATAACTAACTTTAATATCTAAAAGCCATTTTAATTAACTTTTAAAACACATGTTAAAATGATTTAATTGAAGGAAGAAATCACCAGCAAAAACTTGGTAAATTAGCTCCTTAAGGATTCTAAGAATTTGACCCTTTTCATTTTAGTCACTTTAAAACTAGTTTTCAAACATTGCATTTTGGTCACTAGCCAAAATGTCATACCTCCAAATCTCATTTTCCAAAATTGATTCCACCAATATTAATCATATATTAAAAATGATTTTTAACCATTTTTTCTTATTTTTATCTCACCGAAAAATACACGGTCCCGAATCCGACTCAAATCTCTAACCCAGTCTACCAGACCGTCTAACAAACCTCAAAACCGCTAGGCCCAAAACTGGGGTGTTACAACTCTCCCCCATTTAAGAAATTTTGTCCCCAAAATTTACCTAGAAGAAACAAAAGCAGAAACTACTCCAACATCTCTGACTTACATTCGCAAGCGGCTTCCTAACACTGCGATGTCTCCACAACACCTTAACAAGGCCAACCAATGTACCACCCAAAACTCTATCGCTGGCAACAAGGATCTCCACCAGGTCCTTCACACAAGATAACTCATATCTCAAAGCAATGCCTTACACTGGTACAACATGCAAGGAATCCAACCGATAGATTCGCAACATCATCACGTGAAACACATCAAGGAACCCTTCCAACACAGGAGATAACCTCAACAATAAGCAACATGACCCACACACTCAACAAAATCGTATAGTCCTCAAAACGCATCACCTTCTTCGAAGGCGATACCATCGTGATCATCCGACCATCACAACACACTTTAAATCAGACATGGGAATGTACTTTTCCCTAATTTCAGCCCAACACACGGGCGTACGGCTCCTCCAACCGCACAACACCCCATACGGTGCCACCTGCATACTTATCGGCATGGGTAAGGAACTTCATGTCTTGGATTGAATCAATGGTACTTGGTATATTATGAAGTTTAACCATCTCTTGGAAGAACAAGTGGTATTCTTCGTCTCTTTCTAGAGGAAAACCTTGAGGTTTTTCACCTAACACATAATCCATGTATTCCAAGTGTTTAAAATCAGGTTCATCACTCTCGTATGTGGTTGGAGTAATAGTTACTTCTTCAAAATCATCATCTTGGTCCTCGCATTTGAGACTTGGTGGATTCTCGGTTCCAATGGATGGTTGGCCAGTTGGGACATCTCATTCTCTGGTGTTTTGCTCACTTCTTCAACATGACTCATCAATGGTTGTTCACTATCCCTTTACATTAGGGAAGATTCTTCTTTTGGCTTTGTTCTACTAGAGTCGAATAGGGTATTAGTAGGGCTTTGAAAAGTTGAAGTTTGATTTGTACCTTTATCAAATGAGGAGTGTTTTTTTTAATGAGCCTTGGATTGTTGTAGTTGATGTTCGATTCGGATTGCTTGTTTGACGAAATCCATAAGATTTTCATACAGTTAGAAGTCTTTGTAGGCGATCTATGTATTTTATCCGAAATAGAATCGTTCTACTATGTCATGTTCTTTTTCAAGGATGTCAGCTCGGCTCATAAGTACCAACATGGTGTTGTAGTACTTTTCCATGGACATTGTGCCCTATTTCAATATTCAAAGGCTCCTCCTGCATACTTGCCTGATTACTGCCATTAAAGCAAACTCTACCAAAGGCATGTGCCTATCACACTTTCCCGGAAGCTCCGTGATATACAACCCAGCTCATCTTTCAAAACATGAATTCCATGATCTAACCCGCCATCCAACGGGGATAGATATGAAGTACATGCACTTAAGCTCAAGCAACACCCTCGGAACCTCACTATAACCAACGTATCTTCATCCAGAACTATGAACTCAAGCACACAGCGCAAATGCACTAACCCGACAATATACAAATCTGCCACATATTCCAAAATATACATCACAAGCATAGCCACGAGAATGCACACACTTTGCAACTCAATCAACAACCACCCAAATGGAATCCTTTCGGTCGGTGCCAAAGGTAACCCAAACACAAAATCACTGGTGATTCTTCCCCATTTCCATTCTGGTATCCTCAACGGTTGCAACAACCCGAAAGAAAATTGATGCTCAGTTTCCTCACGCTGGCATACCATGCATCGAACAACAAAATCAACCATATCTCCCTTTAAACCAACCCAACAGCAATCCCTTTTCAAACCTCGATATATCTTGGCATTATCGGAATGCATTTCGCAAGAACTGGCATGCGCCTCCATCAAACCATACACCTCAACCCAACATCAAGGGACACCACCTTCTGATCTTTAAAACACAATACCCTATAACCTTTAACGTGAAAATCCATCGTATTTCCTCCTCCCAATAACCTAAACATGCGATACTGATGCATAATCACACTGTTACCTTCCTCTAATCAATTGTGGCATGAATGAATTCACTTGTAATTGACATCAAGTCTCCATCACGCATCACACCCAACCACGTAAACAATATCCTCAACTTTGCCGCAACTCTCACAACCCAAGCATCGGCTATAAGCTTAGCTCGAACGATATTCAATCACCAAACTATAACTCCTAAACAACTCCAACCATCCAAGTTATCAAAAAACTTAAAACATCAATCTTTTCATTTTTTTAACCACGCGCGATCCGTGTACACAACACTATCCTCATCATAGAATTGATGTCTCTAAAACATTTAAACATCCACCAACATGGCAAGCTTCACATCAACGTAGGATAAAAGCGCTCGTTCACCTTTAACTTTCTAGATGCATAAGCCACAACTTCACTTGCAACACTATAGCCTCAACAAACCTTGATGCTAAGAACTGAATCTAGCAAACCCACAACCTGCCAACTCTAACTTTGGTCGCTCAAAAACTAGCACCAGCCAAACTCCTAAGAACCATAACACCAAAACCACCTTTATACGCTACCTTACTTATACCATCACACCATTATTTCCTGTTAGTCATCCGTAAGTGTGAACATTTGTATGCATGATCACTTATATGCCCTCATAGATGTTTATGTGTATGTATGCAAAACCTCTAATGTTATGCCTGAATGTATGCATGTACTGACATATTTACATATACATATAAGTGTTTTTGCACTGTGCATGTTTATCCGTTTACACTTACTAATAACATCCTCACAACCATAATTCTTAGCAACATACCCAGAACTCACACCTCCCAAACAAAGAGAAACATTCACCTCTCCCAAAAAATCCACTAAACCAACTATACTTATCGATCAAAGCAATTCTTGGTGCTTCTGCACACAGAAAAAAAAAACCATCAATAAACGCAACAACCAATTACCCCAAAAACTCAGTCTACCCGATTCAATAAAACTATGAACGCAACCTATGCATCGATCAAACCAAACGACATCAACAAGAACTCACATCACCGTCCCCCTTACCAAAGGCAAATCTAAACACAACCACATCCTTTACCTACACAGATACCACCTGGACCTCAGCTCATACTTACAACCACTAAAGCACCCCCGAACTGATCAACAAAACATCAACTTGTTCAGCTACCTAGAACCTCAAGATCATAAAGCATCGATGATCATTTCCAAACATCCTTCTCGCAACAACCGTCTCACCAGAAGAACTAGCCACCTGTATTCCCGCAACCAACACTTACGAGATGATCGTTCAAACCACAGCTCCCACAAACGTTATCAACGACAAGCACATGATTTTACACTCCACATAACAAATGCAAGAAATCCTGCATCATGTGATCACACAATCCACATACTCAACGTGTATTAAATATTGTTTTAGTCTAAATACTCTAACCCCGCGGTCCTCACCTAGCACCATCATCACCTTGCCTCAACTCAGGGTGATATCTTTTATCACAATTCCTTTTAACTGAACACAACTGAAACTGGATTTTGCAACTCTCTTTCCAGAGCCAGAACCTCCCACACAAAACTGATACACTTAGGTTCTGCTCAATGCACTTCGCCCGTGTACCAACACGTCAAAATAGTGTAATCGAAAGCCAACAGGTACACCCTAACATCCTATACCAACTCACATCAGATTCGGTCACAATGACACTTCCCTACCAAAACTAGCTCAGGAGCATACCAGCTCAACCGAACAATCTGTATCCTAGCTCGACAACATACACGCGACCCTGATCCCAACCATGAACTCTCATCTCTTTCCATCCAAGTATCTAAACCCATATACTTCTTCTTAAAAATAGCATAAAAAAACTCTGAATCCACATCATTGGGTTCCACACCCGTAGATATAGTTGTCCACCAACTAAAAACATCACCTTGCAACAGAGATTCAACACATCCCAACTTACGAGCACCAATACACCCCATTTGATCCAAAACCTGAACAACACTGGCCATCCATGTCTCGGATGCCTCGGGTGACAACCCACAGTACTCAACTCCTCCCAAACTACAGATGATCTATGCATGAGCGGGGTCAAATTACTAATATTGGACAAGAAGCTGAATTTGTTCGGTGCAAAAAATAATGGCCAAAACAATGCACGCATAGGAGGTCAAAAACGATGCATCTTGGACAAGAAACTGAATCTGTTTGTGAAGTCTGGAAAGTCAGCTAACTTGCGACAAATATTTGGATGGGATCCAGGCATTTATGGGTCAACATGTCTTCTTAAAACTTGTCCGGCTGCAAATTATCTTTCCAACGCATCTTGAAACGCCTCAATCAGACATCTGGATCTCAAGATACGTCTATTTTAGTGAAGACAGCACATGCAGAAATTCCTATACGGGATTAATACGGGATTTTTGGATAATTACGAATTTTCAAGATTTTATTTGATTATTTGTAATTTAAATCAATATAGGATTCTGCAATATCTATTAGGATCATATTTATTTTACTAGGATTTTATTTTTAACATTTATTTATTATTAGAAGTTACTTATCTAATAGGAGATTAGATTTTAGCATTTATTTATTTTATTTTATTCCTAAGTTTAGAAGGATTAAAACTTCTCCATGGCCTATATAAAGGAGGCTTCATCCACATTGTAATTCAGATTTCATTGATTATTAAAAAGTTCTCTTTGGAGATTTTAGTATTCTTTGAGTTTGCAAGTGTTCGGTAAACTTGTCTAGAAGCCATCTTCAACATAAGATAATCGAGTTCTTGTGAGGGAGATCATCTTCACACTCTTGCTTGCCTAGGTAATTGCATCTAGGAGGGTGGGTTAGAGTCGCTTGAGGTTGCTTGCGTAGATAATTGCGTCTAAGAGGGTGCCGAGGACAAAACAACAACTATCAATTAATCACGCCATCTCCACATATTCAAGCTTCCTCCATTGACGCCACCACCATAAGCAAATCTGAATTTTTAGATTTGTTCTTTATTTTGGGAAAATTCGTCAAATTCAAACGAGCGAATTTTGAGCTGAAAATTTCCAGATCAGATATACACCATTGGAGGAGTCACCACATAAAATTTCAGAATTTTTTGACATCAGGAACACCTCGAACGAAGTAGATCAAGTTGCTGCAAAGTTCTAGGGTTTTTCTAATTTTCTTTCATTCTTAGCCATTAGTTTTCGTTTGTTTTAGCTTTTATTGCTTCTTACACATCTTCTAACACCTTCTTGTTTCCTTGTGTTAGTAGGACTAAAAGTTGCATACTCTTCTTTCTCCTTGCAACTATAATTCTATTGGTGTCTAACCTTTTCTTTGGATTCTTAAAGCAATTAGGATGTTTTATTCTCTTTTCAACACTCGTTATCGTATACCAATAAATATCTTTCGGTCACGATGTAAGATACAAGGTAGTCTATGTTCTTTAATTATTGATGGTGATAGTCGTGTAAACTTAGTGAGTAGCTTCATTGTTGATGCACTCGATCTACCATGCTAAGAACACCCTAAGCCGTATCATCTTCATGGAATCCCATGCACCATTGTTTTCGATAGAGATGTAAAGTTCATAAGCCATTTTTGGAAGGTTTTGTGGGGAAAATAGGTACCAAACTTCTTTATTCCACTACTTGTCACCCTCAGGCAGCCGAGGTAATAAACCGGATCTTAGGTGCATTACTAAGAACCGTTGTTGGTAAGAACACTAAAACTTGGGGAGAATATCTATCTTTTTAGATTTTGCCTACAATCACTTTATTCACTCATCCATCGATTATTCTCCATTTGAAGTAGTTTATGGCTTTAACCCTTTAACTGCTTTAGATCTTATTCCTTTGCCCATTGAAAATATTTGTAGCTTAGACGGTGAAAAGAAAGCGGAGTTAGTTAAATCCATACACACTAAGGCAAAGCAAAGAATGGAGAAAACATATGAAAATGTTGCTGCAAAAGTTAACAAGGGAAAATGCCAAGTTGTCTTTGAACCAGGAGATTGGGTTTGGTTGCACATGTGTAAAGAAAGATTTCCAAACCATAAGAAATCCAAATGGATCGGAGAAGAGATTGACCATTCCAAGTCCTTGAAAGAATCAACAACAATGCATACTGAATTGATCTTCCCGATGAGTATAATGTGAGTACAACTTTCAATGTTTATGATCTTTCTCCCTTTGACGTTTCAAATTCATGGAAGAATCCTTTTGAGGAGGGAGGGGATGATTCATGTACCACAAGGCAATTCTAATGACGAGATGGACTTACTTTTCAACTTGGCCCAATAACTCGAGCTGAGTCCAAGATGATCAAGGACAAGCTAAATTCGACTGTCCAAAGATTCGTGAGCAAAAGATTGCAAGTTGCCATGAAGAAAAAAGAATTTCTTGAAGGAAGTTCACACTTAACATCCTTCAAGAACATTTGGATCACAAAAACTCAACTTGTTGTACCTTTGGAGATGGATATCCATGAGCCTTTAAATGTCCATTAATTAGCCCTTTTATTGTAATTATACCAAATACTTATTACTATAAAAGATTTGGGTCAGATTTTACTTTTAGCCCAAATTAGGATTTACAAGTGCTTTTTAGGCCTAGTTAGCATTCAACAACATCCCACACATGCCTCCTTGCCCAAAAAAACCTATTACTTGCCATCCAAACCAGCCCAATACCATTAATTTTTGTCCAAAAAGAAGCCCAAAATAGCCTAACCAGTTACTTGCCGCCCAAGCAAGCCCAAATACCTTTTTTCCCCATACCACCAATTTTTGTACATCAATTTTTGTCCAAATACCATTAATTTTTGTCCATCAATTTCGCCAAGCCATCTTCATCTACTACCTCCACACCACCATCCATAAGCCATAAACAAAGCTAGAAAATTCATATTTGTTTTATCTATCCTTCTCTTCATCTTTTTCAATCTTTTTAATTATAATCTTGTTATTTATCTTCTAATCTTTCACCTTACCTTCGTTTCTTTAAATTTCCAGCCTTGAATCTAAAAATTTCAAGAAAATCCCTTCTCAATTGTCTTGAATTTTTAGATCTGCGCACAACTTGCTTGATTGAGTCCAGAGCTTCTAGTTTTTGCAACAACTTGATTGAAGACTTCTAAATCCACAATGAAAGGATCGCTGTACACCCCGTGGCGCAGCGGAAAAAATTATTTCGGCGATCTCACCAGTGATCCATGTACGATTAATCGAAATCGGGAAGAAGGATGCAAAAAACTACCTTAGTTCGTCTGGAAAGAGGTAGACGAGAACGGAGATACAATCACGATCACGCGTTTCGAATCCTTAGTCGCAACGAAAACGTCCCGACCTCTACTCAGTTCACCCGGTTGCAAGAAAATAATTTTCTTCTCTAAACTGTTTAGAGAATTTCGCGAAAAGCATAAGTGGTTGCTAGACCCTTATGTTCTTTTTATAATACAAATAACCCTAATTCAACTTGAATTAGAGTTGTTGACTATTTCTGAATTTCATGCATTAAAGAGTTATAATTACATTTAATTACTCTCCTTTAATGTTTATCCTTTAAATTCGGAATAATTTAAATTCTATATATATCAAATATATATAAACTTTAAATTTGAATGATCAAAATCTATATATATATATATATATCAAAATACTCATAAATTTTAATTATATCTTCATTTATGTACAACAACTTTGTACGTGTATAATTCGTTTAACATTTGCTTGATCAAACCATAGGGTGTGACCCTGTAGGTTCTTGTAACATTAGTAGTAAATATTAGAACAATTCTAATATTACAAACAATGAGTGACGTCTAGCAATGTATCATTGTCACCAAGTTACAAGAAGTCTTAATTCGACATAACCTCTATGTGATTAACTCTCTTTCTTGCATTACATCATTTTGTCCTTTATATCTAGATTGGACACAAGTCATGGAATAGTCACACTTGTATAGTTCATCTAATGTTTCTTGATATCTTGAGCAGACTATAACAAACAAATAATTTATGATATCTCATATCAGCTTATTCGAGCATGGCCATACATTTCTAGTCTCACTCGATCAAGTGGCCTATGATATTGCTCCTATTATGTAGGAGGGACAAATCCTATGTTGATCACCTAAATCTCACTACATAGATTGTGGCATATCCAATATTAGTCTTTATGATGCAACCAATTACGACACACTTTTAACTGTATCAAAACATGAGACTATAGATTTCGAGATAATAATGATCTCAAGTCTGAGGATCATATAATTAGTCATCACTATGAACATGTTTGTGACTGTCACGTAATAATCCAAGAAACTTGCTCATAACGGGTCATTCCAGTACGTTGTTCTCTAACGGGTCATTCCATGGCAATGACAACACTTTGCCATCAATCAACTACACAATAGCCTTTATTGTATTATTGTTGTCCAAGCCTACGATGATACTTGGCTATGGACCTTTTAAGAATAATCATATTATTCTATAGACTTTATTATCATACAGCTTATATATAAGAACACATAAATATAACCGAAAATAATAAATGGCAATGCCTTAGTAGAACTGGTTAAGTAAGTATGTGGTTACAACCATCTCATGATTGGTCTTTGAGCATACTCTAACACACGATTGCGCTACTCTATCAGGCACCAAGCCAAGGCATCAAGCAAATGCCCCAATGCATAACTTCAACCATCATGGTTATCTCAATTTATCACTTACCAAGTTATTACACGATACGCCATCCATGAGGGTTAAATCTTGGTTTCTCAATTTTACAATTCATTTTACTACCTTAGAAGCCTATTGGGCCATAGTCTCCGAATTATAAGCACCTTAAATTCAAAATGCATTTTTCAGGTAGATTGCCTAGTAGGTATCGATACCCACCCACATGTACCGATACGCCTCTCTGGTAATGATACCCACCATATGTGTACCGATACCCAGCTTCACATGAGAAGAAGTTTGACCAGTAACCCCGTATAGGTACATGGGGTCCATGTACAGATACCCTTTCGGTACCGATACGCTCCCAAGCATACCGATACACTTTTTCGCTGCTAGAATTCTGATAAAGTAGGGGGTATCGATATGGCTATGGCTCGTACCAATATGCCCTTCATATTTTGACTTTTTTCATTCTTCCGAACACAAGGTACCGATATGGGCTCCCTGTATATCGGTATCGAAGCCCATAAATGGCTTCCAAGGCTCGGGAAATCACTTCACATGCCCCCAAAATGAAACCTTTAACCTATTAACTTGATCCTACATCTTATAGAAGTTGTTTAGAGTGGTTTACTACCATTTTTACACATTATTAACAACTAATCTGGATTTCACCATTAACAAAGCTTTAAGCTACCAAACACAGTTAGCAATCATAAACCATAACATCAAGCAACGAAGTCACTTTATGATCTTCAAGAAGAGTAGGAGTCAGAAATGTACTAACCTTAAGCAATAAACCCGAAATTAGCTCTTACACTAGCCCCATTGGAATTCCCCTTTGTCTCAAGCTTTCAAAGGTCCTCCAACCTCTTAATTTTGCCATACAAACAAGAAATTCGTAACCAAAGCTTAGTCTAGCATGAAGGAGGAGATTAACTACGAAAATATAACCTTTAGAACAAAAGATAACTCCATAAATCTTTCCAAGCTTGAATCTTCCAAAAACCCATTTTTGAAAACCTTACATTCTTACTTTAATATTATGATTTTCTTGAAGCTCTTGATGGGAAGATTAACATACTTGAATCTTGGACCTTGGGTGGAAGAATTGTTTGGTAAAGTTTGGATTTTTAGCTTCTTAAAACAAAGGTTGAAAATGGAGATGTGTGGGAGAATAAAGATGAAGATAGAAAAAAGTGGTCTTACTTTCCCCCATATCACGTGTAAGACAGAAATAAAAGGGAGGTCAGCCAACTTTTCTCTTAAGGGTAAAACTACTCTATAAAACCTACTAGCTTTTCCCTTATTACAAAATGGTAACCACCCAAGCCCATAAAACCAATTCCTCATCCAAAAAGGCCCAAACTTGGCCTAAGGGGTCCAATTACTCCAACCAACATGATGGTCCATAACCCGGGTCAATGCTCAATCGTTGACACAGAAATTTGGGTTGTTACAATGGAAAAGTATTCAATATATAGTGCACCAAGAAAGATTCAGATATTTCAACCGCAAGTGCCTTAAGTTGAGCTGCCAAATCTCACATCTTATTGATGTGATCACGCACACCTTTCACTATAGTGAGCTTCAATGATGTGAAATTCATAATTAGGGTACTATCTAATGACTTTTGAGAAGTCTAAAACTGTTTCTCTATAGTCGTTAATAGCTCTTGGACATTCTCATAATGCTCAATCGAGCCACGAACATCAGCAGAAACATTGCTCTTAATGAACATAATACTTAAGCGATTGGATCGCTCCCACTTTTCATATAGAGAAAGATTAGCCTGATTGTTGGTGTCATTGATATGCGGTTCAGATTTCCTTATGTTATAGTCAATATCCATGCACCCCAATTGAAGAAGAATATCATCCTTCTAGAACTTAAAGTTCTCACTAATTAATTTAGAGATATCTACTCTATTATCAGACATATTCACAGGTTGTAATGCTAAAAAATAAATTGGCATACATGCTTAATACAAATTTGAGGCAAACATAAGTCATAATTTACCACGCAAATTATGTAAATAATAAATCTAGTGACATAAAAATGTTTGTGGGCTAAATTTTTAATTAGATTAGATTATATTCATTTTATGATAGAATTATTTTCTATCCCTTATAAAAATTATTAAATTTATTTTTATAACTCCCGTGGGAAATTATACAAATTTAATCTAATAATTTTTACCTTAATAAGTTATGCAATGGGATTTAATATCTAAGCTTTCTGTATGTGATTTAACCTTAAAAATTTTATTTAACTAAAGTTGTTGTGGCTAAGTCTTTAACTAAATAAAATTATGAAAATCACTTAGCTAGATATTAACCCTAAGCTTTGTTCAAAGTTGTTGCTAATTCTTATGCAAAATTTTATGTTTATTCCTTATGAGATCCTTACTGCAATTTTATTTAATTAAAGTTGTTGTGACTAATTCTCTAATTAAATAAATCATTCGGATCTTTAGACATATATTCTATAGTTTTATTGCTTAATACTTTATGCAATAAGTTTTAAAGTTTTATGTACCTAATTTTATGTATATAATTAATTACCGGATAAGTTATATATCATCTCTTAATTTAGGCACATACAAAAAATCATTTCTAAAATTTATTTTTTAATAAATTATTAATAAATTTTAGAAAATAATTTAATAAAATCTTACGATTTTAACAAAAGTTTGCAACATAATTTTTCTCAAAATTTTAGAATTTAAAGATCAACATGACATTTTAATTTTGAAAATATACAAATTTTAAAAAGACAAGGCATAGATTTAACCCTGCTTTGATACCAAATGTAAGTATAAATCGAGCAAAAAACAGAACAAAAAGATCAGAAATAAATACCTCCAATCATTGCCTAAATCTTATGCCAAATTCGAAATGTGATTGCACCACCGTCAAATACATCAAACTACCACGACAATGCCTCGCACCACCGTCAAATTTATTAAACTCGGCTACACGAAAACTAAAACCGCCAAAGATCTTCTAAACACTCTAGAACCTCAGTGGATGGAATACTTTAGCAAAGTGAAATGCATGTGTTTTATGCGCTTAAGGACCTTATGCTCATGGGATATTTATAGTGTGGTTCCCCATGAAAACCAGCACCATTCATACAGCACTCTGCACGATCACCAATCACGTATGAAAATGTCACAAATGTGAACATAACTACCAAACGTGAAGGTGGTTACGTGGGCATCAAACATGTGGTGGAAACGGCCACGAACCAAAGTAAGATATGGATGTAGTGAAATTAATGAAACATGGGAATAACCCACTTCGAACCACATCAGTTTTAACATTTTTTTAAAGATTATGATCGTTGCTTATTACCAAGAGGGAGTGATTCCGATTTTTCTGTTTAATTATTGATATCAAATTTATTTAATTGATCAATTCATATTAGGTATTGCAGATGTTTATTATGAGAGCGACATTTCAATCCAATTTGTTTCATTCACAATATGAGAATTTAAACTTTTAACTTTACTTAAAGGATCTAATGACTTATCTCACTAAACCAATCCCAACTTTGTTGGATCTTTTGCATGGTGTACGGGATTTCCTGCATTATGACACTGCCGCCCCAAAGTGGCTAAAATCTAGTTTTGGGCTTCTTGAAGACAATGCTTGATGTTGCTCAGGGATATGCATGGTGAGATGGGCTTTGGGGCATTAACTATTCTTTTGTACACTCTGGACGATAATATTGACATTTGATTTGAATAATAATAATAGAAGTGTATTTATTTTATCGAGTTAGTATAATGATAAAATACATTACACTTCAAATAAGAAATTTAATGTTAATTTTAAAAAATATTTACAAATTTCGAATGTAAAACTGTAAAAATGGATATAGAAAATAAAAAGTACATTTTCTTTTTCTTATTTTACATATTTTTCTTTTGATGTGTGGTTTTTTTTATCGATATATTTAAAAATCAATCTGATTTCTAGGAAAGGAATCGAATTTCATGTGACAAGATGTATTTGGGTACTGTACCTACACCAACCAGGGCTCAACATCAAAAATCAAAAAATTAAAAATCAATATAAAATGTAATATTTGGACAGTTTATGATTTACGAGTTTAAAAATTATAGTTATTTAAATTAAATTAAATTAAATTTGAATTTATATTTAATTTATATTTTTTTAAAATATTTTATAATGTAAAATAAGTATTCTATACATAAAAATAGTGAAATAAATTAAAAATATTTTATATGAATTACTATTATTATTATTATATTGAAAAATAATTTTTTAAGAAATATTTATGAAAAAACTTTAAAATTTTGTCAAATAATATTTAAAAATCATTTAATAAAGTTATTTTGTCAAAATAAAATACAAAATCTAAAATTAATATGAAAAATCCAATAACCAAAATTAATCAAAACAAAAACCGATAGATTATTCATAAACGAAACTGTATATACCTTTTAAGTCACCAACTATAATATAAAAACATCATAAACGAAAGATCCATTAATTGACTGAGCGATCAATAATACTCATATTGTCCCATATTGTGAAGAAATTGTAATATAGGTCCATTTTGCAACGTCATCCATAGTCTCAACCAATAAAAACCATCAATTTCAATATTTTTTTCTATGTCATCTTTTTACCAGTGAAGATTCACACAGTAAAAATTGTTTTTTAAATTTGATTTACAGTAAATATGAGTGAAGATTCACTTGGTAAAAAGATGGTATAGAAAAAATTATTGAAATTGATGGTTTTTATTGGTTAGGACCATGGATGACGTGGCGGGACGGACCTATAATATAATTTCTTCATTTTGTGTGCGTTTGTATCCTAATTTAATTACCTTTTTACTTAATCAAAGAAACATGATTAACAAAAAAGATTGCATGAAATAATTGCGCTCATCATTAAATGTTACTCCAATTTAAATAAGAGTTATATTTTGATGCACAGCCCGTGTAAATATCTTTTACACAACCCTTGTTTTAAATCTAAAATCTAAACTCTAACTCCAACTCCCTAAATTCTAAACCTTAAACTCTAAATTTTACATTCCAACCCCCTAAACTAAACCCCATAACCCCTAAATTTGACAAATACATGCAAACTTTAGTTCACACAGACTGTGTATCAAATTTTTTTCTTTAAATAACCTAATTAAATTTATAGAAAAAGTAATCATTCCTTACATATTACATTTGATAATAAAAAAGTTAGCAATTCATTAACGATGGAAAGGTATATTGCAAAATTTTACCCTTACAGTTTATCGCCCTTAATTTTTGGGTAAATGATATAAACTGTCACTAAAATTTGAATAAGTTTCTTTTTCACTATTGAAGTCTAAAATGTTACAACACGGTTACTAAAAGTAAAAAAAAAAAAAAAAAACCCTCAACCGTTAACGCCTGTTACTTGGGTAACAGCAATCCTACGTGGCATCACCATAGATAGCTGACATGTTATTTTTTAACCAAATAATATTTCAATAAAATGATTACACATGTCATTATCTTATTGAATAAGAAATTAAAGGAAAATGTAAAAAAATGAATAAAAGCCGAGACCCTTGGTGCAGTGGTGGTCCAACGCCTAACCAGTAACCACTGCACCAAGCCAAAAAACTTGATATATTTGTCAAATACAATATTTAAGTTTGTTTTCTGATAAAGGGTAGCCCAATATGTGATAACAGATCCTGAAGATTGTAGAGATTTACCACTTTTGCTCCATGCCGTCAGTATTGAAATTGGAACATAACGTAAGTCATCTCGGCTCTTTTTTACTTCTATGGCTGCATCAAAGAAAACAAGCCTCACTTTGTTGAATTGCATAAACTTCCATCAGCACAATGGCTAAGTGATGAAATCCAAGTGCTTTTTTACGCTATTAACTAGAAGATACAAGATTTTTTACTTACTAGCATTCAGGGACGGACACAGGACATTATGTTAGGAGAACAAATTTATAAAATTTTAGGGAACGAACTTTTTAGGGGGCGAAAATTATTTTTTAATAAAAAATAGATAAAATTTTCTAAATCATATACGAATTTCAAATCTCCAAATTAATTACCTCCGGTTTGTCCAAGGTAATTTCTCACTGAAAGAAGGTTCAGTATAATGCGGAGGAATCAAACGTGAATCTTTGTTTCTCCATTGGGTTTTCATGAAGTCGATTTCCAAATCAAGCATTTGCGAGATACCGCAGTCAAACACTGACGACAGTAAAAGAAACGAATCCTTGCATTGACAAAAACACTCATCAAACAAGATTTTTATTCAGATGGGGTTGACGGCTATGTCCAACACTTCGATTTTCGATCTTTAGATGTCATATTCACATATTTTAACGTTGAACATGAATACCTGTGTATTGTACAATTGTAAATCATCTTTAGTAACTTGAAAATGATCGAGCCTAAAAAATGCCAACTTTCACGTGGCACCCACTATATATCAGTACGTATGGTCTAATCACCGGTGAATTCATGAAATACAAAAGTTAAAAGGGTCAATAGAAAATTTGGTTCTCCAACTGGACCACATTCAGCAATTTAATACCAAAGAGAAAACAAATAATAATTTGATTGTGTTTACTTCTGTCACCCACAATAGACCAATCTTTAGTGGCTTCACATGAAATACCCCTATTATTACATTATACAGTTTCCGAGTTGATTTGTCTTGAGGAACCTGTCAGCAGGTTGTAACATAATATGTTCTTCCTAAACAAAACCATATGAATCAGTAAGTCGAAACGAATAATTATACACATAAATCTTTGATTTTTTTTCATCAGTCTGCGTGGAAAAAAACTTGTATCGAACAGATTGGCCTTGGATTTTAGTACAAGGAAATAACTTTCACTCCATGAATACCTAAGGCCCTATTGGCCTAGATTAACTCATCTCTGCCAAACTTTCTAATCAAACTGTTTCTTGTTGTGTTCTGTTCCTCAGCATCCATGGACCATGAGTAAAGTTGCAGCAAAATCTGGGGGGAAAAGTGTGATGTGAAATGTAAACAATAGTAAAAACTTTACGCCTCGTTTTGAACACCAATTCCCTAAAATGTAATGAAGAAGCACCAACATAGGTAAAAGCTCCCTTCCTTAAAATGATAATTACTTGTTAATTAAAGCATGTGCTTTACTGCACAAAGCTCCCCTTGACCCTGTTGTGCAAGTAAAAAAAATGCTCTCAATCCCCTGAAACAGCACTGATCACACCTGGAAACCCAGGATTTGAAAGAAGGGTGCTGTTTTTACAAAATTTCAACACTCAGCAGTGACATTTTAGTTATCAAAATTAGGGTTTCAGACCAGATGCCATGACTCGTGACAAAAACCAAGCCATGTGGGTGGTTCTTTATTCAGACCCATGTCTGTGCCCACACTTCCATTGTCAAAGCCATTACTCACAAAGCCTGTCATTTTCCTATTCTAACTCTACAAGACATGAAGTAAAATTTAGAGTGAAAGCTCCATTATTCATTTCAATGAAATATAAATTCAAGGCTTAGCACATTTCCTTCACCATGCAAAGCAGGTAAGAGATAATACAGATCTAATCATCTTGCAGCAATTCAGGCGAAAGTTGAAAAAGAACCGTTTTGTGCATTAATTAGAAACATCATCTCCGTTTACCTTTGGTTCTTTACCTACGTCAAGCTTCATTAAAAAAAGGATTCATTTTTGATGGAAGAGACAAGCTCTATGCCAGGAAACCCTATAAATTTAGAAAGGAGTAGCGTTAAAAAAGCATAAAGTTTACCAAAAAGTTCAAAGCCGGATATGAGAAGAGCAGAAACATACAGAATTGTCTCATGATGACCCAGAAAGGAGGGTTCTGGACTGACAGAAACAACATCATGGTGTCAAAGAAAAAGAAAAAACAAAACAGGAGTAATGATGAAAACTTTTACACAGATGATGAACAAAAAACTGGGTCAAAACCCTTATCATTACATCAATCTGCACATAAACTAACAACGTTAATTGCCTAAAAACAAAACACCAGAAGATCTAGAAGAAGAACCAGAATTTCCCAAAAGGGGAAACAAAAAAAACACCTTGGGATGCTGCTGCAGTGCAGGCCGTGATACATATGGGAGCAAGCAATAATTAGGGGGAATGAAGCCTGGTCCGACGAACTGGTACAACCGCAATCCATTACAGCAAACAATCAGATCCATAAATGAATTCCCTAATGCAAGAAAATGGATTAAAGAAGCTGTCCTCGAAACAGACAACATTCCCCTCAATTTTGTCGCTCCCCACTTGACATAGGGGCTTTCTTTTTTTTTTCTCATGAATTATGTTTGCGATTTTCTCTTTATCTCCCCAAGAGTCTCGCCTGTGTTCAAGGGGGGGACTGGGAGAGATAAAGAGTGAGTGATGGTGTTAGGTGGTGATGAAGGGGGTTTAAGAAGAGTAAAAAGAAGGGAAAAGCCAAGGTTAAAAAAAAGACAAAACATAGCTGCAGAGACTCGACCCTACCAGCTGTTCTCTCGGTTCCAGAAATAACCACAACCCATGCACCCACGTCTATAGTCCCTTAAACTATTATTTTTTGTCAAATAAGCGCTTAAATTATTATTTTTTATTATTTTAAGTTCTTAAACTATTTTTTGGTCAAATAAGTACCTAAATTTTATTATTTTTCTTCTTTTAGTCCTCAAAATTAGGGGTGTTCAAATCCGGGTACTCGGGTACCTGAAGTTCCGGGTACCCGGATCTTCGGGTAGTAGAAAATGCGGCCTGTGTCCCGACCCGATTTTTGCGGGTACCCAAAAATTTTGGTATTTGGGTACCCAATATAAAAAATATATATATATTAAATATAAAATATTCTATTAGTTTAATATAAAAATATAAAAATATGTATTTATTAGTTTAATATAAAAATATGTATTTATTAAATATAAAAATATAAAAAATCTTAAATCTTTTATTAGTTTAATATAAAAATATGTATATTGAATATAAAAAATATTAATTTTAAATATATCCAGGTACCCGATTGTAATCGGGTACTCGAAAATTCTTAATTTTGTGACTCGGGCCCGACCCGAGAAGTGACGGGCTGGGTACATGACCCGGGTAAAAAAATATTTTGGATAAATACCCGGTTATTTATGTTCGGGTAATCAGGTCGGGCCAGTCAGGTCAGGTATTTTTGAACACTCGTACCCAAAACTATTAATTGGTCAAAAAATCTTTGTGATGTGTCAACATTTTATTAGATGAAATAGTTTTCTTTTGACTTAAATAACTATCGGACTTAAAATGACCAGAAATGATAGTTTAGGAGCTTATTTTGATATATGATATTTTAAAATTTAAAAAGAACATAAATATTTATATATATTAGAAAAGCCTATAAAATGATATTTTGTAACCATAGACTTAAAGTGACAAAAAATGATAGTTTAAGGGCTTATTTTGCCCAAATCATAGTTTAGGGCTTAAAGTGGCCAAAATGATAGTTTAAGGGCCTATTTTGCCTAAATCATAGTTTAAGGGTCAAAAACATAAAAAACATAGTTTGAGGGCTTCTTTTTTGGTTTAAGCCTAAAAAGAACATGAAAAACCCTGCCGAGAATGAGATTATACAGTCTATTCAAGAGCCTTTAAGAACCGTAAAATTTGATGAGTGAAAAGGGACTGTAGGGGCATAAAATATAATGATGCATAAATAATTGAAACGAAAAGGAATCAATGTTATTGTCTCAATATTTCCATTTTGGGAAAAAATCTAATAACCACCCCCTTTTGAACTACATTTGGAAAAATACCCCTATTGTGCACACAAAAGCAGGATTCGCGTTTTGCATAACGCGAATTGAGAATTCGCGTTCAACGAAATGCGAATTTTGGCTTATGTGGCGTCGGCTTTCGTATAATCATTTATTTTAATTAGTTAATATAACTCGTGTTTCTCGGAACGCGAGTTTAGCGATAAATTCACACTAAATGGCATGAAGATATCGTGACAAATAATTAAGGAACTCGCGTTCAGTGGAACACGAATTCATCGTGTAAATTGCTGAATATGCATGGATTGATAGGCATGTTGCAGGTGAATTTGAACTGTGTTGGGTGATAATTTTTCTTGTTATTGAACATCGACGTCTTACTATGAATTCATCTCTGTAAAACAATGTAAAAATAATCCAGTATAAGGTATTGGAACGTTGCTAAAAAGTGTGTTGAAAACGCTATATAGCCTTGTTTTTGTGCATTAAGTAACATCAAAACAAGTGTCGGTAGGCATGTTTCAGGTGAATTTGCACTGTGTTGGGGGATAATTTTTCTTGTTATTGAACATTGACGTCGAAGTATGGATTCATCTTTGTAAAACGGTGTAAAAATAATCCAATATAAGGTATCCAAACGTTGCTAAAAATTGCGTTAAAAATGTTATATAGCCTTTCCTGTTATAATTTAAAAGGTACAGTTAGAAGAACAACTAGTTGATTCGAGGCCCTGTCCTAAGATGACATTTTCTCCTGTCATGTCCAGGGTTCCTACATTTTGTACACAACCTAGGTTGCCCTGTCCGTTCTTTTGGAACCATATCCTCAGCACAATGAATCCTAGTTGAGGACGGACAACCTTTTTCTTGCGTCGCAAGGAAGGATCTGGCCGTATCTTAGGTTTATCGTCGACTAATGCATGATCGTGTTCAATTCCGATATGAGGAAACTCATTACGGTATACCTTGAAAATGTTTTCAAGTCGGTATACCAGATCAACGAGTGTCATTGCGTCAAAATGAATAGATGCACATGCAGCAAATGCGTGCGCATACGAGTACTTAAAAGTCTGAAAACGTTCGTAGTCACATGTTCTTCGTCGTAGGTTAATAACATAATTGTTCTGCATGATGCCTTCAAGCGGGCGTGAAAATTTACTAACCTAAAAGTTGTGTTCGTGACGAGAGAAGCATATAGCACCCATCGCGTTTGCGTGCGACATGGATATCTGAAATGTTTGCTGGAGATCTGGATTGAACTTGTGGCCACCTTCCATCCAGTTCATTGCTTGTTTTCCCAAGGTTGCAAAAAGGGTAGCAGTCGATAATATGCCGCATTGACAACAGATGTGATAGGTAAATGACGTATTCCCTTCAGAGACGAATTGATCGCCTCAACCAAGTTCATTGTCATGTGACCATATCGATGCCCTCCATCGTAGCCATTTCTCCCTCGGGATATTAACGATATAATTATATCTATCTATATTCCTTAATCGCAACTCCTCTAACAGCTCCTCAAACTCATCAGCTCGGTGTGTGTTTCCCATTAAATAAAAGATTGAATAATTAATTAGAAATAATACTAAATGGCATGTCAATGGATATAATTTTGATAGTGAAAGGCTTACCCATACGAAGAACCATTATATGTTTATCATCGTTCTTGTATCGCTGGTAGTAGTTGGCAACAATGTGTCGCAAACAGAACCTATGATAAATAAATTGAGGTTCCCAAGACGGGCACAATTGTGCAATGGATCCCCAAATCCATATGCCTCTGTCTGAAATAATACATACCCCGTCTGGTTTTTCTCGTAGAACACGGCGCAGGACATGTCTACGCAGTTTGGTTTGAAAAAACATCCACGATAGAATATCTTCCTTTTCAACAATAGCGAATGCGACCGGAATACATTTTCTATTTCCATCTTGTGCAACTGCCAGTAGTAAAATCTGTGTGTACCTGCCATACAAGAAAGTTTCGTCGATCTGTACCATTAGCTTGCAATGGAAGAAAGCTTTAACGAATTGCGAAAATGTCCAGAAAAGGTAAAAAAAAATTGGCGCTCCCCAGGAACAACCCGATCGTTGTAGTAAGATGGCACTGTCTCAAGTTCCACGACTATTCATGGGTTGTATTTTTGCATCAGCTTCAGCCATGTTCGCAACTCGTTGTATGATTCCTCCCACTGGCCATATAGTTGTTGGATGGCGCGATATCTTGCATACCATGCCTTAACGTATTTAACAATATATGTGAATTGAGATTGAATGGAAGCTATACATACGGACACAGTTACGCGTGGATTAGCTTTCACGAGTGGAAGGAGATGATCACAAAGCACGTGCACATCTAAGTTCGGATGATCTTGACTTAAGCTTCCGACGGAGCTTGTATGAGGTCCGTTGTATTTGGTTATCCTCCATAGGTTGTTCAGCCTCTTTAATCGCGATACACGAACCCTCCACTGACATCCCTTGGACTTGTGGGGGCATTCTGCAATATATTTGTCGACTTCAGTTTTCCTCACTATGGAATTAACTGATCTGCGTATACTTTAATGCTTAATAGCAGCTATTGCCAGTTTGTTTTTGTCTTGAAGACCATTCCACGGCGCAAATCCACATCATTTCGTTCAGTGTAATTCTCTAACTGTGGGTATTCTAGAAATTCGATAGCTTTAAATCCTTTTATATCCACTGTTGTTAAGTGGGATGGTGGTTCGTAATATAATACGCTACTAGCAGTATAACTGCGCCGAGCAACCATTTGCACAAGTTCGGGTTCGTTATCGTCCTCTGTATCTTCTTTTGTCTCAGCCTCTATACTGATGGGTTCGTTAAGGTCTATCGGTTCTTCTGGAAATAAACAGAGCCCACGCCAGTCACCACTATTGTGACCGGTAGTAGCCTCTCCGTCTACCGGCAGACCTAGAATATGCGACACGTCCTCCAAGGTTATTGTCGCCTCACCGCACCAAAAGTGGAATGTGTATGTCTCCGACCTCCACCTTTCTACAAGGGCGTTGATCAAATCAACATCCAATTTTGCACCGCCAATAATTTTAAATACATGTAAAAATCTAGCCCTCGTAATATATTCTTCTACACACGTATCCGGTCTATTCGTCACCCGAGTGATAAAGACTTCGAGACGACGTTCCATCCCATCCTAAAAAAAATAAACATCCACACATTAATTTCAATTTTAAACTATCGTATTTTTTTAAAATTAAACTAAACCAAATATGAAAAATTAAATTTAAAATAAATAAATAAAGCTTACATTTTTTCGCCAAAAATTGAAGATGTGTTTATTATCCAACCTTATCAGCGAGCCCTCTATTATCGCGAATCTTAAATATTATAGAATAGATTCAGACACAATATTTTTGTTTTTTTTGGTGTGATTTGTGGGGTATGGGGTGGGGTTATTTATACATGAACCCGCGTCGGTTCAAATGCGTAATTACTTGAATTCGCGTTGTGTCAGACGCGATTTCTTAGATATCCGCGTTTTGCAGAACGCAGACTGAATTTGCAGAATATGCATCTCGTACAACGTGAATTTCTCTGTTATTTCAACGCGGTAATTAATTTTCAACCGTTTCATTTGACTGCGATAAATACAACCGTCTCGTTGAATTCACGTTCTACCAAACGCGGATTCTATTTACACCAATTTAAAATTAAGTTAACGGATAAGACATGTCACATCGGACTGAATACGCGTTTCGTTAAACGCGTATATTGAATTCGCGTTTTGCAGAACGCGAGTTCTGCTTATGTGTGCTAAATGGAGGGTATTTTTCCAAATGTACTTTAAAGGGGTTAATTATCCGATTTTTTTCCCAAAAGAGAATATTGAGACAAATAACCCCTCGGAGTGGTTCAGTTATTGAGCTGCCCGATCATGGCGAACACATTTAATATCCCATACTTTTTACTATTGAGAGCAGTAGTAGCTTTTGTTTTGATAGCATTTGGTACTATAGGAGGGTTTTAAAATGTTTGTAATTTTTTAGTTCCTCCATCTCATTTATTTTGTCAATTGTTAATTTTTCACACAGTTTTAGAAAGAAAAAGTTTATGTAAAAATGTGTAAGAAAGATGATGTAAAATAATTGAAACGACAATTTTATCCTTAAAAAGTTGAATTTTGTTTTGTTAAAAAACTAAAAAAGATATAAAGAGAAATGTGCCTTATAAAAGTTATTTTTTCAATGAGACATTTTAAGTGAGATAATTTTAAAACATAAAAAGAACATATTGAGTAGGAGAAAGAAAATATTTTAATGGGAAGGGACCCTCGACTGGCGTGTCACTTTTGGGAATGGCGAGGAATTCGAGGCGATATGACCGACAGAGATGGTCAGGGTCCACTCTCCAACCCCCCTGCTTTTCTGCGTTTTTACCCGTCCCAACTATTTGGCTAACCCCAAGGTCAATGCGACTACCTTTGCACTTTACTTTCTTTTCTTTTTAAATTTTTTGATTATTCCCTTTGGCTAACATTAATTAAAGACATCCCATTAATTATAAATTTCAATCAATTAAATCAGACACTATCGAATTAAGAAAATAAAATTTAGTTAGTTAAGTTAATAAGACATATTTTATCATTTTAATTTAATTTAAAAAATTAAATTAGAATGAACAAAATTATTCAATAAGTCAATTTAAAATCTTGTCAATAATATGACTAAATTTCAGCTTAAAGTACTTAAATTGAAGACTATATATTTGAAAACTCTTTTAAAGTAAAATAAGACGTCTTAAACCAGTTTCTTTGGTTAAGGTCTCGAATTTATTATTGCAAGAAACATTTATAATTTAACATGTTTAAAGATTTTAAAAAGATATTTTAAATATTTTGAAGAATTATATGTTTATTACTTTTATATTTTATAAAATATTTGGAATATTTTTATTTTTTGTAATTTTTGTTGACAGAACCGATTTGCATCTTTTTGAAATTGTTAGGAACCTTGTGGCATTTATAGGAATTTAATATTCAAATAATAAAATTCATTTAAGCTCTAATTCAAAAAAATCAAATAATTCGATTTTTTAAAAGAACTCGATGTTTTTTTCTTTCAGTTTTTATGAGTTGGATTGCATTTTGCAAACCCCTATTTGAATGATAGATTAACGGTGGCATAAATATTTTTGGATTAATTCTGAATTTAATCCTTCACTATGCCGAAAAATCAAAATTTATCTCTTTTTTTTCAAAATTTTGGAATAATATAGTCTTTCTACTCTTTAGTTATTGCTTTTGATTTATAAAAATGCTCCACATCGTCACCTTAACAGCAATGATTAAAAATGTTATCAATTTGGACATATTAATAACATTATAAAAATAGATTAAAATATTTGAAATTAAAGTTGAGAGAATATATCTCAAATTTTAGCATAACATAGGACTAAAAACCATTTCCACTGGCAGAGTGAAAAATCATTTAATTGACCAATAATCAGTTGGTCTAGCAGGATGAGACACTAAGTTTTTTAAGCAATGTCAATGGTTCAAATTATGACGTTGTGAATGAAGAAAATAGGTTGGGAGAGTCTCCCTATATTAAGTATTTGAAAAAATCGATCTGAATTAATTGGCCAATGAATCGAATACAAGTGGTTAAACCAAAAAAACATTGAATTGAACAAAATGAAATTGACAACACCAATGTCTTCCCACTGGGAGAAGGCATACAATGATATAGTCTGAGAGAAGCTCCAATTAACCTTTTAGAAGAAAATTTTGCCATTCCACAACCACTTCTTTTTCTACTACTACTGGATTCTGTTACTTTGGTAAGAAACAATAGTTTTCATGGGATTGCGAAGTCTTTGGATTCTTTGAAAAGATACATTAATGTGCAAGTGTCTTAGTGTGAGGATAGAGACTTAGCAAAACATGTATATGGGTTGGTTTTTCTTTTTCTGGCTCCCCACTTCATCAATCTCCCCCTCCTATACAAATACTGTTGCCTAACTTCATATTTTAATTTTTTAATAATTTAAAGGTGATTACAATATACTATATGTTCATAGATATTCTTAAACACACACCTTACAGACAGAGCTATTAAATTCGAGTCTCCTAAAATGAACAACATCTGCTCTTCTACTAAGATCACTTGTTGAAATCAATACACATCTTAATAGTTATCACGGGAAAAGACTGTCAAAGTTGGATATTTAAATCCGATTAAAATCTGAACAATATGCCTATTTGATTTACATGCAATAGAACTTGTCCCCTTTGGCATTGCTTAAAAAAGAGATTTTTGTTTCAAAAAAAGTGATTTTGCACCCATAAGCAATGACAAACACTTACAAATTGGAGTGAAAATCACTTAGAAAAATGATTTTTTACCCAACCTCAAAAACTAAGATTTCTAGCTTTTGTGATGAAAAATCACTTTTGGGGTTGAAGTTATATTTTTACCCTTAATTATTACTAATATATTAAAATATTAATACTAGTATATAAAATAAATATTAAATATAATAATTAATAATGTATTAAACTAATATTTTAATATTAAATATAATTATTAAAATAATATTAAGAATTTAATATTTCAAATAAAAATATTAATATTATAGAATAATATTAAATATAATAATTATTAATATATTAAATTAATATTTAGTTAGATTACACTAATATAAAACATGCATAGTTTAGAGGCTAAATTTTTATTTTAATCCAAAAATTTATATTAATTGTTTGAAAATATTAAAGTTTATATTTTATATATAAAAAATTACTAATGAATTATCATGAATTTTATGTTTTTATTATAATTTAGGTTCATTTATTTTATATTTAATAGTGTTAATAAACTTTGTGATAACGAATTTAAACATCATTTAAGTTTATTTATTTTTACTTTATAATATCATGTCTAAAATGAACATTTTATTTTTTAAAAAACATTTTTTTGACAACAATGTCAAACACTAAAATCTTACAACTAATTTTTTAAAATCACTTTTGAGTAGCACTTTTAAAATTATTTTTCAAAAGTAATGACAAATTAACTTTATGTACCTCAACTTCACCATTCATTCAAGGTCAAAAACCGGTAACATGGGTCAAATTTAACAAAACACCATGAAAAAGATGCATCCCTATTCCAAGATTAAAGAGATCTGAACTGATTACCGAAGGGAGAATAAGCTAAAAACTTGCTTTGGGAGGAATGTCGAAAAAATTAATCACAGAGTTGCAGGCTGCAGGCATTGTTTTGCACACACAGGTGAGCCAATTACAATTTGAGGAGTTTGGCATCTTTCAGGAAATGGATTTGAAAGCTGAAGAGGTGAGACTGAGAGGGAAACATTTTTGGTTCAGGGCCTTACGGGGGTGGTGAACACAGAAAGTTATTGTCATTACATACACACTGCTACTTCTCCATTTACTGTTGGGTGTTTCGCTTTGCAGAGTTTTATTTTTTTAGCAGAAAAAGATCATAATATAAATACGAAGAAAATTACAGAAGTTTCCTCAAACCCTGAGGAATACAAGAGAGCCAGTCATGAGGCCAAGAACCGTGACGGATCGCTTTAGCAACCCAGTCCATAGCTTTGTTATAGTTACGATTCACGGTAGAAAAAGAAAATAATAGGAAAGATGTCGAAAGACCAATAATATCGTGCAGGGGCGTATCTAACGAAGGTCAAAGTATGTCACTTGACCTACCATACAAAAATTGGATAAACTACATCATAGTTCACTTAATTATTAATAAAATTACAATTGGGTCATTCAATTATTAAAAGTTACAATTAGGTCATTCAATTAAAGTTTTAGTTATGCTCGAATCACTCCTCGGTTAAAATACAAAAGAACATCTAACGAGATTTGGTATAATGATAGTTTTAGTCCTCAAAACTTATATAATCTACCAATTTAATCCTAATTCAAAATAATTCAATAAATTAAACCCTTAATACTTTAAAAAGACATCAATTTAGTCATTTTTCTCCAAATCGTATGTATACCCTTGTTAACACTAGAGTACTTTATTTAAAATTATTAATTAATCTAGTACACAAATTTATAAATGTAAATAGATTCATAATTATTTTTAATGTTAGATCTATAATTAGTATCTACATTAAAATTAAATTTATTAAAATCTATTTAAAATTATTTATGAAAACCTTCAGTTTTAGTTATTGATACCCCGTAATTTTTTACAAAAGTTAAGGTTTTCGTATTATTATATAGTTTTCTTAATAATTTCATATATTTTTGAACTACTTTATTAATTTTCTTTTATTTTAAAATAAATTAATAATTAAACTTCTTAAGTTACTAGATTTTTATTATTTAACAAATTTCTTAGGGCAAACTACACCAGTGACCACCGAACTAATTAGGCGTACCTATTTTGACCATCGAACTATAGAACTCGTCAATCAGACCACCAAACTTATTAAATTGACCTATTTTGACCACCATCGTTAAAAAACTAACGGATAGATGACCTGGCAGTTAACAAAATATTGTAAAATTACACATTTAGTCCCTGCTATTTACACATTCTTTCAATTTAGTCCTAATTTTAATTAATAAAATAAATTAATTAGGTGGTGACACATGTCAACACATTATTGGAGGACTTCAATTATTTATATATTTGATTTTATTAATTTATTTCCTCCTCCAATTAGGTGAATCAGGTGTGTCACCACACAATTTAGAGGAGAAAATAGAAATCAAGCAAACCTGCACTTGGTGGGAGTCGAACCTGGTTGATGCAGGGGTAAAGGCAGTGCCACTGCACCAAGCACTTCTTTGTGCTTCAAGACACTATATTTAATATATATGTCTTATTGTTTTCTATATTTATTCTTTTAATTTAACATATATAATCATCGAATTAATTTCACATATATAACCCTAAACCCCAAACCCTAAACACTAATTTCACATATATAATCATCAAATTAATTTCACATATATAACTCTAAACCCTAAACACTAATTTCACATATATAATCATCAAATTAATTTCACATATATAACCCTAAACACTAATTTCACATATATAATCATCAAATTAATTTCACATATATAAACCTAAACCCTAAATGCTAAACATTAACCCTAAATGCTAAACCCTAAACCCTAAATGCTTATGGTTTTAGCATTTAGTGTTTAGGGTTTAGGATTTTGGGTTATATATGTGAAATTAATTTGATGATTATAGATGTGAAATTAGTGTTTAGGGTTATATTAGTGATCATTCATATAGAAGTGTTGAAAGTCATTTTAGATGGTTTCAGTTACTTACAAGTAATATAAAAAGTTTTGTATTCAGAACATTAGTTGTAAAAATAATGTTTTGGAATGATTTGATTAGGGAGAAATTGTGTACAACTAATGTGAATTCCTCTATACACGTATTTTATTAAAGAGAGTTAGTAACTAAATTATAGTGAGCCTCTTACATATACATTTAGGTGTGATTGAATGGTCTTTTGTCATATCTATTATGAACATCTTAAGTAATTTTTGATTACTTATTCAATTTACTCTTATCTTACATACAATTGTATTTATTATCGGTGGGAGAACTACTAAATTTAAATTCTTTACCCTGCATTCTGCTCTGCATTACTGCACTTACCGGCATCCTTCCAGCTCATGGAGTGATGATCCTTTGTGTTTATTCTATTGGTTCCTAGCCCTTTTTTTTTTCCATTTGAAACAAACAAAGATTACTTCTATCTAATCAATATTCTAATCAGATTAGAGATCCATTAATTGGTAACTAAGGATGCTCATATTATCGAATTCTGATATTTATTTAAATAAAAAATATTATAATCATATTAAAGCTGAGGGACTGTTGATTCCATATGGTCAATGAAACAACTCATCATTATCAGAAAGACTGAATTGAGGTTGAAGATGTGAGAAACGAAGATTGAAGACGAAACATAAATTAGGAATTTAGAAAAATGAATTTAGAAGGAAAGAGAGAGCCAAGTAAAATGAAAGAAAGTATATCTGAGAATGTATTATTGAATTCACTTGTGTAAACAGCCCAATACAATCAGACGGCTTATATAGCCCAATACAAGAGTAACAGAATAACAGCTGGCCCTTAACAGATCTGCAACCGAAAGTAGTTACACAATTATAACTACACCTAACATTCTCCTGCTTTTCCCTTATTAAAGAATACTCTAATATTCCCCTGGTTTCTTCTTCTTCTTCTTAATTTCCTCATAAGAAACAACCCGTAGTCGAGTCCTCGTATCTGCAAATTGAGCAGGAGGTATAGGTTTGGTGAGAATATCTGCAGTTTGTTCTGAACTTGGAACATAATTGACAAACAGTTGTCCTGCAAGAACTCTCTCTCGAACAAAGTGTATGTCTATTTCCACATGTTTGACACGTGCATGATGTGTAGGATTTGCAAACATCGACACAATGGAAGTATTATCACACCATACAGTTGGTTTTCCAAGAAGAGGAAAACCAATTTCGTTAAGCAAATGTTCAACCCAAACAAGCTCAGACACTGCATTTGCTAGACTTCTGTACTCTGCCTCAAGATAGATGCAATAACCAGAAGTTGAGCGTCTATCCTCAACAGACGAGGCCCAATCAGAATCAGTGAAACACACCAAATTAGACACGCCGCCAGGTTAAAAAAACATACCATGATCAATAGTTCCACTAAGATAGCGAAGAATACGCTTCACAACTCGCCAATGTGTCTCACAAGGGTGATTCATATATTGGCTAACCTTGTTAACAGCATAAGAAATGTCAGGGCATGTGAGACAGATATATTGGAGTCCTCCAACAACATTTCTATACAAGTGAATATCATCAAAAAATGCACCATCACTTGCAGTGAGCTTGGGAGCTACAACCTTAGGAGTAATCATAGGAGAGGACTTATGCATCCATGTTTTCTGCAGTAACTCTATAATATACTTCTTCTGATTAAGCAGAAGTCCTTCTGAAAATTGTTGGACTTTCATGCCCAAAAAGAAACCAAGACTACCCAAGTCTTTTAAGGAAAGCTCATTGTTGATTTTTTGTATCACGTCATCCATTTCTGTCACATCATCCCCTGTGACAACAATTGTTAGAGTATGCCCAAAGACCAATCATAAGATGATTGTAAAAGACATTTGTTTTTACCTTGTTTATTCATAAAGAGGCATTGCCATTATTATTTTCAGTTACAATTCTGTGTGCATAAATAAACTAAATTATAATAAAGTCCTTAGAATAATATTGTTATTCTTAAATGTCCTTAGTCGAGTATTATTGTGGGCATGGACAACAATAATGCATTAAGACTAATATGTAGTTGATTGATGACAAAGTGTTGTCATTGACATGGAGATGTCAAAATCAATACAAACATATGTGTTAGAGAACGACATACTGGACTGACTCGCTATGAGCATGTTTCTTGGATTATTATGTGACAGTCACAATATTGCTCATAGTGATAACTACATGTATGATCCTCAAATTTGAGATCATCATTATTTCAACATCGTGAGTGACATATTTTGATACAGTCAAACGTGTGTCGTAACTGACTACACTATAAAGACTGATATTGGATATGTTACAATCTATGTAGTGAGATATGGTTGATCAAGATAGGATTTGTCCCTCCTACATAATAGGAGTAATATCGCAAGCCACTTGAGTGAGTGAAACTAGAAATGCATGGTCATGCTCGAATAAGTTGATATGAGATATCATAGTTATTCGTTTATAATAGTCTACTCAAGATATCAAGAAATATTAGATGGAATATTCAAGTGTGACTATTCCATGACGCGTGTCCAATCTAGATATAAGGACAAAATGATGTAATACATGAAAAGAGTTAATCACGAAGAGGTTATGTCGAATCATGATTTCTTGTAACTTAGGTGACAATGACATATTGCTAGATGTCACTCATTATTTGTAATATTAGAAATATTCTAATATTTACTACTAATGTTACAAAGAACTTGCAAGGTCACACCCACGGTTGAAATGAGCATATATTAAACGAATTATATATGTACAAATTTTTTGTATACGAATTTAGTTAAATTAATATATATTCAATATATATAATTTAACTATTGGATAAATATTAAAAGAAAATAATTATTGTAGTTATAACTCTTTTAATATATAAATAATGTAATTCAATTTAAATTAATATACATATTAAAATCCTTATTAAAGTTGAATTGAGATTATATATATTAATATATATATTAAAATCCTAATTAAGTTGAATTAGGATTATATATATTAATATATATTGAAATCCTAATTAAGTTGAATTGAGATTATATATATATATTGAAATCCTAATTAAGTTGAATTGAGATTATATATATTTAATAAATATATTGAAATTCTAATTAAAGTTAAATTAGAATTATATATATGAATATATATATTGAAATCCTAATATGAGTTGAATTATGATTACAAAGGCTATATAAAAGCATGGGAGATCTAAAAGTCATTAGTGCTTTTTGGAAAAATCCTCTAAATAGTTTAGAGAGTTTTTATATGCTCGTTTCAACTGGTGAACTACGTAGAGGTCAGAGCGTTATCGTTGCGGCTTAGGAATCGACATCGTGGAATCGTGATTGGATATCTATCTCCTCTATATTCAAAATTCTAGATTTTAAACAAGTAATTGTTTGCCCTTATTCACCCCGATTCATTCCTCGTACATGGATCTCTGGTGGTGATCGCCAGATTTTTTTCGCTGCGCCATGGGGTGTGCCAGCGTGACCTAATAGTGGTATTAGAGCCACTTGTACGATACAGATTTGGATTTTAATTACTTAGGTGATGTAATTGTATGAGATACATGTTTTTTTTCTATTTATTTAGCGAATATATGATATTTGTAAGAGCAAATCGATTTAATTACGGTTAATCTGTTAATCTAATTAAAAGATGTTCCTAAGATTAATGATTAAGAGTTAATCATTAGGATCTTTGTTGATAGGGTTTGAAATATTGTATGTTAATTGTTAATATATTCAATATGGAGTTTTAGGGTTTTAGATGTTAAGTGTTAACATACGCAGATTATAGTTATATATTAGACTAATGGTTAGTCTATAGATTTCGTGCAGGAAAAGTAACAAAAGTTGTTTCAGTAAAAACCTCGTGGATTTTAAAATCCTAAAAAAACACGATAATGTTGATAAAAGTTATCAAATCGTAAGGTTTTTTTATATATTTATTAAGATGTTAATATTTAAAAATTTCCCCTCCACTGACCGGTCAGCAGCACCCCTGTCAGTGGCCCCGTAGCCACCAAATCCTCGCAAGGGGCTCCGCTCCTTAACCCCTGTGTAGGAACAATCTGGTAAGACCTTAATAACAAACTGCGTCGTTATTATGTTTAATATGCACAGTGTTTGGAATACATGGTTATAGCCCAATAGCCTATTTAGTTTTATTTATAATGTTTTATAAATACAACCTGCGTGTCGTGTCTTTCTCTACTTTTATTGTAATTCTTTTCTCATCTTACTCCCTCGTATGTAAAATGAGTTTCTAAAATTGTAATCTATACGAAGAAGCATGGATAAGAGAAATATAAGTATGGGCCGCCAGAAAGATGCTTGAGAAGTGATTTTATCCTTAGAATAATTTGGTTCTCCCATTTGCTTGGTACGAGCCACTTTAGGATATGGGCTATAGCTATTGCATTCATATTTACTGTTTTTCATGTATATGATAAAATGAATGTATGAGATGCATGCTAGTTAATTGATAAAATCAACTGTTAAATGGTGAGATAGTATTCACAAAACCCCTCAATAAAATATTAAGTCTTTTATTGCTTCCCAATGATAACCCTCGTTAAAGTCTAGATCGATACAATGTAGGTTCTGCTAAAGCGAGGTACTTGTATCTATCTTGGCCAAACGCAAAGAATAAGCAAGTGATATTCGTTGGTTGTAATATTGGTTAAAGACTTAACCGGGTTACTCTAATAGGATTAGAAACATAAAGGCTAGTTATTTGGATAATCATAAGATGGTTATAAACAAGAGTTGTTCGCCAAATGAAAGAGTTACATGAGATGTAATTAGCAAATGTTGTTTGCCTAGATAAACCATAATCTTAAGAGAAAATCCAAAGCTGACTTAAGAGAACGTGAATTTTGGATCCTTACCCACTAGAAAACTTTACGGAAAGTATTTTTGACATTAATATTTGAGGGTTATTAATTTTAATAAAAGTAGTGGGAGTATAAAGTCATTTTATAATCAAACTTGGTAAACATACTAAAATATCATATCTTATTAATGTAGACTTATTATGGCAAATACAAATTCGTTATCATTGTGATCGATCCTTGAGAATGACAAGTTGAACGACATGAGCTTCCTTGACATGTCACTGAAAGAAAAATGTTTTCATTGTAATAAGACAAGTCATTAGAATAAAGACTTCCCCATTCATCTTGAAAAGGTCAAGAAGGCAAATGAAAGCGGAGTGTCTGCCTCAGATATTTATGTTATTGATATTAATTTATCAACACCTACTTCTTGGGTATTGGATACCGGTTGTGGTTCTCATATTTGTACATCTGTACAAGGACTACAAAAGAGTAGAAAATTGAGGAAAGAAGATGTAAAACTACATGTTGGCAATGGAGCAAGAGTTGTTGCATTAACTATAGGAATACATACTTTATCGTTGCCTAGTGGACTTAATTTATGTTTAGAGGATTGTTATTTTGTACCTAGTTTGACTAAAACATCATTTCGATTTCTTGTTTAGATAAGATTGGTTTTGAGATAATTATTAAGAATAATAGTTGTTCTTTTATCTCGTAATGTTTTCTATGATGTGGCACAATTAATAAATGGCCTCTATATTTTGGATCAAGAGAATTCCATTTATAGCATAAATACGAAAAGATAAAAAACAAATGACTCTAATCAGACTTATCTTTAGCATTGTCGGTTGGGTCACATAAGTGAAAAATACATTTCAAAACTTCATAAAGATGGATTTCTGGATTCATTTGTTATAACAATTTGATGCATGTGAGCCTTGCTTATTTGGAAAGATGACCAAATGCGAGCCTTGCTTATTTGGAAAGATGACCAAAAGCTCATTTTAATTGTAAAAGTGAATGAGCAAGTGATTTATTGGGATTAATACATAGTGATGTATGTGGACAAATGAATACACAAGCCAGAGGAGGGTTTCAATACTTCATTACTTTCACAAATGACTTCAGTAGATATGGGTACATTTACCTAAAACATCATAAATCTGAAGCCCCTGAAAAGTTCAAGGAATTTAAAAATAAAGTACAAAACCAACTAGGAAAAAGCATTAAGTCTCTTTGATCAGATCAAGAAGGAGAATACTTAAGTTTAAATTTTGGTGACCTTCTTAAGGAACATGAGATTGTCTCACAACTTACACCTTATAGTACTCCACAATGGAATGGAGTTTCTGAAAGAAGAAATCAAACATTGTTAGACATGTATTAAGTGTGAAAAGTACTATATTTCTACCATTTTTACTCTTAATTATTGTTAGACTTAGGCTCATCTTAATTGCATTATTAGGCATTCATGCATAATTTCATAGTTTCTTTTGTCGTTAAGCTTGATTACTCAATTTGGTTGATTTTGTGGAAAAAGGTGCTGCTGGTATATGTTTTTGTGTGTGCAGGATCTAATTACCCAAGCAAGTAGGAAATTGCCGAGGCATGTCGGGATAAGTCCACCTCATCCGAGATAAACACGAAAAGCAAGGGATAAGCTCCCAAAATTTGGATATTCCAAGCAGGAAAAGAGGGAGATAAAGACTCTTATTTATGAGGAGTTTGAGGATAAAGATAAGAGATATTAATTATCTCTTTTATCCAATTCAATTCCAACTTAAACTCATCTTTATCAACAACATAATCTGCAGAATTGAAGAGTTTAAATTGGATTAGGATCTTATCTCCATGGAACTCGAATACAATCCAACCTCTCATACCATCACAAACCGATCAGATTATCCCCTATAAATAGAGAGGTTAACGCAGCTTTGGGGGGCGATTGGAGAGTAAAAAAAACCAAGGGGCTGCTCGACATCTTATTCTCCTTCCTCTTTGTTCGATGAGATTCATGTTAGGGATATCATATCTTGTTTTTATTTTGCACCTAACCATGAACTAAACTTAATTGCTTGGGTTATTGTGTTTTTGTGGTTGTGAGAACGATTGGATTTGTTTAGGTATTTGAGTTTGCAATTTTAATTCAAAGTTTGTTCATTCTTGGTTCTTAATTTTGAATGCGAGTGAATTGGGAGAGGATCTCCTGAATTCATCCATTTATCTAATATCGGGAGAGTTAGATTCAAGAAACGAATGAGCATGGTCTTCATACAAACAAATGTTGGTGAGGACTAATTCAACTTAGGAATAAGTTGCGAATTTTAACGGCTAAGAGAAGCGCAAGATCGGTTGTTGTCCACTCATGGTTAACACAGGGATGTATCACCAAGGCATGCACAATTAACAGTGTTTCGAATTAGGGATAACAAGAAGCCATTGAAGAACGATTCGCCGAACTTTAAAGGTTGACGCCTAATTGCCCAGGCAATCGCTCCATTCCCAATTGCTCAAGCAATTGCAAAATTGCCCAAGCAATCCGACTGGATCCAATTGACAAAACGATTGAGCTACTCTAGCACTCAATTACCACGATAGTCCATTCAACTATCACCCCACACTCACGATAACCCGGCCTACTTTCTCTTATTCGATTACATCTCTCTTTTATTTACTTACTATTTGACTTTACTCGTTAAATCAACTTCTATTATCAATTGTGTTCTTATTTTTACAGTGCAAGAAGTTAGATTCCTGAAGTATCACCAATCTCTGTAGAGACGATATCTAATCTATAATATAACTTGCGACATGTACACTTGCACCAATTGCGAAGCACTCTAATACACGCAAACAAGTTTTTGGCACCGTTGCCGGGGATTGGCAATAACAACTTTGTTTTAATTCCTTGCACTTTTATTTTTATTTTTTTATTTTTGTTAATCGGTTTCAAAGGACTTACAATCTTGGTTTTTGCATCTGTGTATGACCAGGGCGAGACCAACATCATCAGAATATCCGTTTGAACCTGAGATAGAATGAGTTCTTCATAGAAGAAGACGTGACCAAAGAGCAGCAATGGAAGATCCTGTTGTCCCAGACGACAATCAAAATATAGGAGGAAGAGTTTTAGTCGAGCAACAACCTATTCGTGTCAGAAATAGGGTAATCCGAGATTACCTAGAGAAGGATCTAAACGGTCTCAATCCAGGAGTTGTCACACCTGAAATAGAAGCCGCCCACTTTGAATTAAAACCTGTGATGTTCAACATGATCAATATAATTGGTCAATTTGGCGGATCGGCCACTGAAGATGCCAGAAAACATCTCAAGTCATTCATGGATGTTTACAATTCCTTCAAACTACAAGGAGTCCATGAGGATGTCCTAAGGCTGAAATTATTTCCCTATTCACTGAGGGATAGGGCAAAGACATGGTTGAACAGTATTCTATCCGAATCTATAGGATCTTTGACAGATTTATGTCGTGATTTCATTTCTAGATTTAGTTATACAAATATAACTGATAAATTGCGTAACGATATTACTTCTTTTCGGCAAGAAGATAATGAATCCATGTACGAGGCTTGGGAGCGATACAAGGAGCTTTTACATAAATATCCCATGCACGGATTCCCAGTATAGACACAAGTGATGATGTTCTACAACTCAGTAAACACGCCAACAAGAATGATGCTAGATGCCTCAGCAAATAGCATACTCCTCGACAAGACACCTGAGGAAGCTGTAGAGATTCTGAATCGGCTTGCCAAGAATGATTATTAGTTCCCAACTACTAGAAAAGGAGGAATTAGATGCCATGCCATGATCAATGAGCTTGATTCATCAAACTCAATTTCTACTCAACTGGCTACTTTAACCAATTTGGTTAAGAACATGCGGCGACCAAGCGTCACACAGGATATCAAGGTAGTAGATTCCTTTTGTGATTTATGTAACAGTAACCATGATTCTTCTGAATGTCTACAGAACCCAGAATCTAGTTTTTACGTTGGAAACTACAACCGAAACAATAATTTGACAACCAATACCTACAATCTAGCCTGGAAAAAGCATCCCAACTTCTCATGGAGCAATCCGAGCAATGCCCTCAATCAGAACAATCAGAATGTACAAGCACTGGGATTCCAGCAGAACATGCCTCAGCAACAAATGCCGCAACAACAATCGACACCATCTAGTTCTTTGGAAAACTCTCTTAATGCTTTTATGTTAAAAACTGAATCTTATATGGTTGAGAATAGTAGTTTTATAAAAAGGACTGACGCTTTTATTAACATGACTGAGATGAGATTGTAGAACCAGGAGGCAGCCCTGAAATCATTAGGGACTCAAGTTGGACAATTCGCCCAGAACTTGAATACTAGACCAATAGGCGGTTTACCCAGCGATACTGAGGTCGCGAAGGGGATAGGCCATAAGCAGTGTAAGGTAATTACCACTCGGATGGGACGAAAGCTTAATGATGCACCTGCTCAGCCCATAGATCGCCCAGCAGAGCAGTCCTCTGCTCAAAAAGATGTAATTGGCGAGGACACCTCATCCAAAATTGGTGAATCAGAAATTGTCCAGGCAATTCTAGATGCCCAGGCAAGTTGCGATGAAAATCCCAAATCGAGGAAGAAGGATGAGGAGATCCAAATTCCACCACCATTCCCAAAGAGGCTTAAACGAAAAAAATAAGACTACCAGTTTAAAAAGTTCCTTGATATCTTGAAGCAAGTCCACATCAATTTGCCGTTGGTTGAAGCAATAGATCAAATACAAAACTATTCTAAGTTCTTTAAATACATTGTCTCTAAGCGAACAAGACTAGGTGAGTTTGAAACAATAGCCGTGACGGAAGGATGTATGACAATGTTGCACAACCGAATGCCACCTAAGCTAAAAGATCCTTACAGTTTCATAATACCTTGTGCAATCAAAAATCACTATGTCGGGAAGGCATTATGCGATATTGGAGCAAGCATAAACCTTATGTCGAAACTAGTCTTCCAACGATTGGGCATAGGGAAGGCGAGACCTACAACAATTATGCTACAGCTTGTGGATAGATCTTGCGTGCATCTAGAGGGAAAAATGAGGATATACTGGTAAGAGTTGATAAATTTATTTTTCCCACCGACTTTATTGTTTTGGATTGTAAAGCAGATGAGTTCGCTCCTATTATCCTTGGGAGGCCATTTTTAGCAACAAGAATGACCTTAATCGATGTTGAAAATGGAGAACTCACTACGAGGGTGAACGATCAGCAAGTCAAGTTGAATGTTTTCCAAACTCTCAAGCATGCTGATGATCCAGAGGAGTGTCAAGTTATCCAAGCCACCACCGAATTCAATTTTAGAATAGAGGAAGATTGCCTCAAAAATTGCTTCGGCAATTGTATTACCGAACATGAAGAAATCAAAGAGCAAGACAACAACGATCAAGATGAAGCCAATTGGATAGCAAGTCGTCCAGGTACGTACTTTGAACCATTGGATTACTTAGGTAAGGAAGGTAAAATAGAAAAACCCTATATTGAGCAACCTCCTATTCTTGAATTGAAAGCTTTGCCACGACAATTAAAATAAGCTTATTTGGGAACCAATAACACACTGCCCATAATTATTTATTTTAAGTTGCAGCCTGAGCAGGAACATAGATTGATCGACATGTTAATGCTCCACAAAAAGGCAATAGGGTGGACAATTGCAGACTTGAAGGGAATTAGCCCGACAATATGTATGCACAAAATCCTTTTGGAGGATGATCATAAACCGACCATTGAGGCATAACAGAGACTTAACCCTGCTATGAAGGAAGTCGCGAGGAAAGAAATCATCAAGTGGCTTGATGCCGGTATCATATATCCTATCTCCGACAGTACATAGGCAAGTCCGGTACAATGTGTACCGAAAAAGGGAGGTATAACTGTGGTAAGTAATGAAAGCAACAAACTTATTCCAACTAGAACTATCACCGGTTGGAGGGTTTGCATGGATTACCGTGAGTTAAATAAAGCTACTCGAAAAGATCATTGTCCTTTGCCATTTATTGACCAAATGCTTGACCGTCTTGTAGGTAAATCTTTTTATTGTTTTCTTGATGGTTACTCAGGTTTTAACCAAATCGCCATAGCGCCAGATGATCAGGCAAAGACCACCTTCACATGCCCGTATGGTACATATGCATTTCAATGAATGCCGTTCGGATTATGCAACGCCCCGACAACCTTCCAAAGATGCATGATGGCAATTTTCTCTGATATGGTGGAAGATTTCCTAGAAATCTTCATGGATGATTTTTCAGTATTTGGAGATAGCTTTGACAATTGCCTAGGCAATTTGGAGAAGGTGCTAATACGATGTGAAGAATCTGACCTAGTTTTAAATTGGGAGAAGTGCCATTTTATGGTAGATGAAGGTATAGTGCTCGGCCACAAGATCTCATCAAAAGGATTGAAGTCGACAAAACTAAGGTGAAAGTGATTGAAAAATTACCACTGCCAATTTCAGTCAAAGGAATCTGAAGTTTTCTCGGTCATGCAGGTTTTTATAGAAGGTTCATTTATAATTTTTCTAAGATTTCTAAACCTTTGTGTAATTTGCTTGAACAGGACAAAGCTTTTGACTTTAATGAATCACGTGCCACGACATTTAAGGACCTGAAGAAGCAACTTGCCTCAGCACCCATTGTCGTTCTACCTGAATGGTCTCTACCTTTTGAACTCATGTGTGAAGCAAAGTGATTTTACGGTAGGTGCTGTTTTAGGCCAGCGAAAAGGTAACATCTTCCATGTAATATATGCTAGTAAAACCCTTAGTGATGCTCAATTGAATTACGCCACAACGAAAAAGGAATTACTAGTGGTAGTTTTCGCATTTGACAAGTTTCGTTCCTATTTGATTGGTACTAAGGTAATTGTCCATACTGACCACTCAGCGATTAAATATTTGATTGCTAAAAAAGATGCCAAACCTCGTTTAATTCATTGGATTTTACTTTTACAAGAGTTTGACATTGAAATTAAGGACAGGAAAGGAAAAGAGAATCAAGTTGCCAATCACTTGTCAAGGCTGGAAGGAGGCAACGATGTAACTGAGCCCTTGGAGATCGATGTTGCATTCCCTAATGAACATTTGTTAATTGCCTCGGTAACTCCATGGTATGCCGATCTCGTTAATTTTTTAGTTAGTGTTATCTTACCTCATAACCTTACTCACCATGGCAAAAAGCAGTTATGACATGATGCTAAGCATTATTATTGGGACAAGCCTCTTTTGTTTAAACAATGTACAAATCAGGTTATAAGACGATGTGTTCCCGAAGAGGAGCAGCAAAATGTGCTTCGGCAGTGCCATTCTTCACCTTATGGAGACCATTTTGGAGGTACACGTACCGCGGCCGAAGTCTTGCAATCTAACTATATTGGCCCATGCTTTAAAAAGATGCCCAAGAATTTTACAAGCAGTGTGATCGATGTCAACGAATGAGCAGTATTTCTAGGCGACATGAGATACCACTGCAGAATATCCTTGAAGTCCAGCTATTTGACGTGTGGGGTATTGATTTTATGGGGCCCTTCCCATCATCATCCGGCAATCTCTACATCTTACTTGCCGTTGAATATGTTTCTAAATGGGTTGAGGCGGCTGCAGTACCCAGAAACAATTCAAAGACCGTTCATAGATTTTTGCAAAAAATATATTCACACGGTTTAGAATGCCGAGGGAAATTATTAGTGATGAAGGCAAGCATTTTGACAACAAACTCATTGCCAAGATGTTGCAATGTTTTGGAGTGACACACAAAATTGCCACGACATATCACCTACAGACGAACGGACAAGCGAAAATTTTCAATCGAGAATTAAAGAGTATCCTTAAGAAGGTTGTCAATCCCTCTCGAAAGGATTGGTCTCTTCGAATTTTTGATGCACTTTGGGCTTATCGCACAACACTCAAAACACCGTTAGGCATGTCCCCCTTTAGACTTGTCTACGGCAAGACTTGGCATCTACCGGTGGAAATGGAGCACAAGGCATACTGGGCAATCAAAACTGTGAACATGGATTGAGAGAGTGCAGGAAAAAAAGCCTACTAGACCTTAATGAAATAGAGGAGTTTCGTGCCTTAGCTTACGACAATGAAAGAATCTACAAGGAGAAAACTAAGCGTTGGCATGATAAGAAACTATTGCCGCGACAATTTTTGCCTGGGCAATTGGTATTGCTCTTTCCGGGAAAACTAAGATCGAGATGGTCCGGGCCCTTCAAAGTAGTCAAACCTTTCTCCCATGGTGCTTTGATAATCAAGTCCACCATTGACGGACATGAATTCAAAGTTAACGGACAGAGATTAAAGCACTATATAGGCACCCATGTTGAGCGCGACAAAGAAGCAGTTACTTTAGGAGATGCATGACCATGCTCTCCTTTAGTATCTGTATTTTTTATTATTTTATTATTTTCGATTTTAGGAAAGGATTTTCTTAATTCTAGTTTAATTTCTATTCTTTTATCTTTATCTTTCATATTTATCTTTTTATTTGTGTTTAGGAAAAGAGTTCAAGATCAAGAGAAGTTTGATTGAAGGTTGAGTTGATATGGGCCAAACTTAAAGAGTTTAAATCCATATTCAACTCTAAAGTTTGCCCTAATTTTTTCCATAAAAAACCCACCCTAGCCACATAACCCCTACCCCTTCTCCAAACAATCTTGCCGTATACCCTTCCCATCCCCTCTAATTCTCTACTTTTCTAAATTCTTGAACTCCCACACGTTCTCTTTGTTTTCCTTAGTTTTTGTTTCCAACCACAAACACAAGATCATCCATGGCCAAGAACATTAAGACCATTCCTCACCCAAGTTCATCTGAAGAACCATCATTCTGCCGATTTGCAACACAAACCATTGAGGAAAGATATCTTGCCAAGTTTGTAAATCGCAAGGTATGGGAGGAACAAGGATTCGCCTACACCGTCTCCCAAAAGAATCTCGACCTCGAGGAGTTCATCTTCAAAGTCATCTAACATCACAACTGGCAAATCCTTTGCCATCAATCAAAGACCGCAATGTATCATGGGTAAGAGAGTTTTATTCTCATGTTTCTAACCCCAATAATCCCTATATCTACGTTCATGGTAGGGTAATCCTTATGGATGTCATCACTATCAACACCTTCTATGGGATATACATTAAGAAAGATGAACACAAAGCTTTTGTCGACAACATCACGAAAGAAGTAGTCGAAAAAGTCTTTAAGGACCTCACAATCAAAGGCGCCAAATAGATCGAATGAGCTTTAAAAGGGACGGTAAATCGCCTCATGCTAAAACCCAAGGCAAAATTGTGGAATATATTTGTTAAAAATTGTTTAATTCCCACAACACATAATACCACAATTTCATATTCTCGTCTTTTGTTAATTCATTCTATTTTGAACAAGCAAATTAGTATCGTTTGACAAATTATATGTGATGAGATATTTGCTTGTAGTCAAAAGGATGCAGGTGCTCTTTTCTTCCCAAGTTTAATATCCCAACATGCGAAAAAGAAAATGTGCCAAGTGATCCAATGGATGAGAGGTTGCCCTCCAAAACTGGGTGGAATTGAAGGCGATACTTGAAGATTATGGGTGATGAATCAGCTAAAGGAGAAGAAGTACCAACGAAGGCACCTACGCCGAAAATTGCCTCGATAATTCCTGATGCCCAGGCAACCGACTCTACCTCGGTGAACATGGATTGAATTGAAGAAATGATCCGCCCTTTGACACACCAATTGGAGCGAATTGAGGCTCAACAACTGCTATTCATGCGATTCATAAAGGACCACACTACCGCCATCACGCAAGTGACTTTGGAGAAATATCCCGATAGCACTGTACCTTTCCCGGTGTTTCCTGCCGAACTAGTTGCCCAGGCAACTAAAAATGCCGAGGCAAGTGTCGCAAAAGATAAAGGCAAGGCATCCATGGCTGAACCAGCTCGCACTAAATCCCTGCACGAATTCACCGATTCGGACGAGTCCATCTTTGAACCCGTAACATCACAACTGGTCGCACCACCAAAGCCGAAGCGTAAAGCTTTAATCATTGGAGAAACCGATGAAGAGAGTGAAGCACACAATGAGATGGCGAAAGTAAAGGTTCATGCTGTGCCACCAGCCACACGTATTCAACCACCACGACTAGGAAAAAGAAGCAAGCAAACGGCTCGAAGGAAACTCATCATTCAAGGTGACGACCTTTCCAACTAACTCATTTACATTTTAATTTTTACTTGCATTGAGGACAATGCTTATCTTTAGTAATCGCATATAGGTTGCATATGTTACTTGTCATGCCTTTGATTGGGTTTAATTGCTTAAGACTTGTTGAATATCCAAAGATGAATTTTTGCCACTGCACTTAATTTAAACAACTTTTAAATTTAGGATTGCATGGAAAAAACTTAGAATTTTACTATGAGGCTGAATATTATTGACACGATTGTGGCTTGTTGATTGAAAGAAACTTAGTGAACTTAGGTTGCTTAAACTATTGAGTAAATTAAAATTTAAAAATTTCTTGCTAGAAGTGCCCGAAACCGGCTCTAGTTAAGAATCACTAGAGGTGCCCGAAACCGGCTCTAGTTGTTACACATTAAAGAATTGCTAGAGGTGCCCAAAATTGGCTCTAGTTAAACTAAAATTTAATTAAGAAATTGCTTATTTTGCTAGAGGTGCCCGAAATTGGCTCTAAGTAAACTCAAAATTAAATGCCCATGTAATTAAATTGATAAAAGCATATTGTTCACATAGAATCTTGAAAATCAACTTGTACATAACCACGCACACACATTATTACGAGCATTATAGTTTGGTTCCTGGTAATTTCTGTGCTATTCGAAAAATTCAAAAGGTGGTCATAATTTGTGCCACGGTTCTGAGGTTTGAAGTCATGTTTAAAGCATGTCTTTGATGATTGAAGTCTTGGCAGGTAATTGCTAGTTTTGTATTACTTAAAGACAAGTAATAGTTCAAGTTTGAGGGCGTGTTAAGTGTGAAAAAGTACTATATTTCTTCCCTTTTTTACTCTTAATTATTGTTGGACTTAGGCTCATCTTAATTGCATTATTAGGCATTCATACATAATTTCATAGTTTCTTTTGTCGTTAAGCTTGATTATTCAATTTGGTTGATTTTGTGGAAAAAGGTACTGCTGGTATATGTTTTTGTGTGTGCAGGATCTAATTGCCCAAGCAAGTAGGAAATTGTCGAGGTATGTAGGGATAAGTCCACCTCATCCGAGATAAACATGAAAAGCAAGGGATAAGCTCCCAAAATCTGGAAAATTTTACGCAGAAAAAGGGGGAGATAAAGACTCAGATTTATAATGAGTTTGAGGATAAAGATAAGAGAGATTAATTATCTCTTTTATCCAATTCAATTCCAACTTAAACTCATCCTTATCAACAACATAATCTGCAGAATTGAAGAGTTTAAATTGGATTAGGATCTTATCTCCATGGAACTCGAATACAATCCAACCTTTCTTACCATCACAAACCGATCAGATCATCCCCTATAAATAGAGAGGTTAACACAGCTTTGGGGGGTGATTGGAGAGTAAAAAAAACTAAAGGGCTGCTTGACATATTATTCTTCTTCCTCCTTGTTTGATTAGATTCATGTTAGGGAGATCATATCTTGCTTTTATTTTGCACCCAACCATGAACTAAACTTAATTGGCTTGGGTTATTGTGTTTTTGTGGTTGTGAGAACGATTGGATTTGTTTAGGTATTTGAGTTTGCAATTTTAATTCAAAGTTTGTTCATTCTTGGTTCTTAATTTTGAATGCGAGTGAATTGGGAGAGGATCTCCTGAATTCATCCATTTATCTAATATCGGGAGAGTTAGATTCAAGAAACGAATGAGCATGGCCTTCAAACAAAAGAATATTGGTGAAGACTAATTCGACTTAGGAATAAGTTGCGAGTTTCAACGGCTAAGAGAAGAGCAAGATCGATTGTTGTCCACTCATGGTTAATGCAGAGATGTATCACCAAGGCATGCACAATTAACAATGTTTCGAATTAGGAATAACGAGAAGCCATTGAGAAGAATGCTTCACCGAACTTTGAAAGTTTACGCCCAATTGCACAGCCAATCGCTCAATTCCCAATTGCTCAGGCAATCGCAGAATTGCCCAAACAATCCGACTGGATCCAATTGACGAAACGATTGAGCTACTCTAGCACTCAATTACCACGATAGTCTATTCAACTATCACCCACAACTCACGATAACCCAGCCTACTCTCTCTTATTCGATTACATATCTCTTTTATTTACTTATTATTTGACTTTACTCGTTAAATCAACTCCTATTATCAATTGTGTTCTTATTTTTATAGTGCAAGAAGATAGATTCCTAAATTAGCACCAATCTATGTGGAGACGATATCTAATCTATACTATAACTTGCAACGTGTACACTTGCACCAATTGCGAAGCACTCTAATACACACAAACAACATGGTTCGATTAATGATGAGTCATGCTAATCTTCTAGTTTTTTGGGGATATATGCTAGAAACAACGGCTTTCACACTAAATCATGTTCTATCTAAATCAGTTCAAAAAACGCCATATGAGATATGGACTAGAAACGTCCCAATATGTCTTTTATGAAAATTTAGGGATGCGAAGCTTATGGTAAACATCAGATATATACAAAGCTCGAACCCAAATCTCATAAATGTAATTTTATAGGTTATCCTAAAGAAACTAAAGTATATTATTTCTTAAATCCTATCGAGAACAAAGTGTTTGTTGCTCGAACATGAATCTTCCTAAAAAGATGATTTTTTTCAAAAAGAAAGTGGGAGAAATATTGAACTCAAAGAAATTGGAGATCAACCACAAATCATTGAACCAGAGATTGAACAACAACAAGTTCCACAAGTTGTTGAGGAACATTTAACTATTTGGAAACACAATCACTGCGAAGATCCTTAAGAAAACGCAATGCCCTTGAGAAACATAGATTTCGTGTCACATTGCATGGTGATGTTCTCTTCATGGATCAAGATGAGCCTAGGACTTATGAAGAAGCAGTGACAGGCCCAGAATCTGAGAAATGGCTAGAGGCCATGAAATTCGAGATGGATTCTATGTCAGAAAACCAAGTTTGGACCTTAGTTGACCCACCTCTAGGGATTAAGCCCATAGGGTGCAAATGGGTTTTTAAAAAGAAAACCGACATGGATAGTAATGTACAAACATACAAAGGGCGATTAGTCGCTAAAGGTTTTCGTCAAATTCATGGTATAGACTATGATGAAACATTTTCTCTTGTTGTTATGTTTAAATCCATCTAGATCTTACTTATGATAGCTGCATTTATGATTAATAGATATGACAAATTGTTGGGCTCAATTTCCTTCAACTGTTTGTGTTGCCAAGTGGTGGAGAAGTTAATTTTTGGGTGTATGTGGTGGGAGCAAAAATATGGACAATTAACATAAGAATTTTAGAGTGTTTCAAGCTTCTAACAAGCTCTACATCCACTACCTTATCTTCCCAACTAAGGATTTCCAAATTCACTATGAATTTCTTCCCCTTTTCTAGGCTTAGGAGGCAACCCTTACAATCCTAGACTAACTCACCAAGTCTAGCATCCAAAGCTTACAAACCGATCTTTGGGAACACTCTTAAGCAAGAGAAATTCTAAGCAAACTGAAACCCCTCTACAATGTTGATGTTTGCACTCTAAAGCTCCCACCCAAATCCCGAAACACTTGAGCAAACATTGACAATTTAAGCTCATAAGTGTTGTCTATACAAAGAATGGGAAAATTAAGTTCTAAGACAATTTTGACATCATAATGTTGTTGACATTGAGATCATTAGTTGTTGCTGATGCTTAAAGGGTCCTTTTATCCTCCCAAATGAGTTCCTAGCTGTTGGTGACCATTGGGGATGATTTGGAGCCGTTGGGGATCATTTTCCAAGGAATTCTGCAGCATGTGGTATCGATACTCGGGTAGAGGTATCGATACCGGCATAAAATAGAAAGAGCCGTTGGAGAAAAATAGTGGAGGTATCGATACCTTGAAGAGGGTATCGATACTGGCCGTACGGTATCAATACTGGCCGTACAATATTGATACCAGAAATTGATTCTGGAATTCTAGAAAACAAATGGTATCGATACTAGCCTTAGGGTATTGATACCAGGGCCTGGTTTTGACATTTTGAACCTATAAAAATTGCATTTTTGACTTTAAAATGTTCCAAAATCATTTCAACATATTTCTCAATTTGTTTGGACTTAAAATCAATTTTGCAATATTTTTAATTTAGTCCAAAAACATTTTTCAATTATTATATCAAAACAAATACCCTAACAATCTCCCCCTTTTTGATATAATAAAACCAACTTGAAAATTTGTTTTTGAGATTCTCCCCCTTAGTAAAGATAAAATTTCAATAAGAGATTAATTGTTGAAAATCTTATAAGCTCCCCCTTATTCATTTGATTTTTTTTCAAAACATACATTAATTTTTCAAAACATGCATTCTCCCCCTTTTTGTTATATCAAAAATAGTTCAAACTTTAAACACCAATAACAATGGAGAGTAAATTTTTTTGACAAAATATGTTTTGTTTTAAAATTGGCGCCCCTTAATCAAGCATCATTCAAATGTTACACCAACATATATGATAAACTAGTTGAATAATAAAAATAAAATAAATAAAATTAAATTTTTTACCACACTTGAACTAAAGGTAGGATGTGAAGCCTTCCTTCTTCAAGTGTTTTTCCTTGTGTGTATAGAGCCCCCCTTAATTTCATCACTTATTGATCATGCTCCATCACACCTAAAATAAGACAATCAAGTAATTTTTAGTATCTAAATTACTTTGGATCCAATGATGTTAGAAGCACATAATTTAGTCCCCTTAGGAATCCATTTTTCAATTTCATCCTTTTTAGTTGAAGTAATTAGTCCTTTTGGGACCCAAATACTTCTAAAAACTTTTCCATTTAAAAATCTAGGGGCACTAGATTGTCTTTGATAAAAATTTGATTTTCCCAAACCTCTTAAGATCATCTACTTCAATTTGATGATCTTTTTCTTTCTTTTGAAGCAAATTTTGTAAATCCAAAACTTTAAGTTCAAAATCCTTTAATTTTGCTTCAAATTCCAAATTGTTTTTTACAAGCAAATCATTTCAATTTTCAATTTAGAAATCAACTTTTTGTTCTTAGAAAATGAGCCTTTGAATTGAAAAACCAATTGGTCATAGGCTTCTTGTAACTCATTAAATGTATATGAATTTGAATTTGAGCAAGATGAGTTAGAAGCTACCTCCCCCTCATTGAGGGCCATTAACCATAGGTTGGCTACTTCATCTTCATCACTCCATGTAGCCACAAATGCTTTCTTTGATGATGATCCCTTTATGTTGAAGCAAGGCAATCATATTTGGCGTGCCTCGTCTTCTTCGATTTGGGCACTTGGGGGAATCCACCATCTTCTTCTTCTTCTTCTTCGATTCATGCTTGGATTCTTCCATGTTTCTCTTCATGAATCGAGAAAATTACTTGAAGATATAAGCCATCTCTTCATCCTCACTTTCCTCCTTACATGATTCTTCTTGGTTACTTGTGGAGGATCTAAGAACAATGGTGTTGACATCAACTCCTTGCTCTTTGATTTTCTTCTCCTTATCCCCTCTCAAGGGTTGAGATATCATCTCATGGGTAAGAAGAGATCCTATGAGCTCGTCAAGCTTGAGCTTTTTCAAATATTTAGCTTCAATAATGACCGTCTTCTTGCTATCCCATGATTCGAGAAGTGAGTAAATCAACTTTCGAACGAGTTTGTCTTCTGAAATCTCCTCTCTAAATTTTTTTAGCTTGTTGACGATCATGGAGAAACGGTCAAACATACTCTTGATGTCTTCATTTGGGTCCATCTTAAAGTTTTCATATTCGAGGTTGAGCAGACCGATCTTTGTCTCCTTCACCTCATTTGTACCTTCATGGATCACTTCAAAGATTGTCCCATACTTCCTTGGCTTCTTCACAAGAAGAGACTTTTACGTATTCATCGGGGCCTAATACAATAAGTAGGATGTGCAAGGCTTTGTAATTTAGCTCCATCTTTTTCTTGTCTTCTATATTCCAATTGACTTTTCTTCGTGTAAGAACGAACGATCCTTCTTCAACGACATCCCAAAGACGGTAGTCGATGGACTTGATGTAGTACATCATCCTATTATTCCAATATGCATAATGATCTCCGTTGAAGAATGGTGGCTTATCGATTGATTGCGCCATTTATCACTGGTTGATTGATGTTGTATCGAGCTTCATGGATTACCTCAATAGGATGTTAATCCCTCTCGATTGAGCCTCGCTCTGATACCAATTGTTGGGCTCGATTTTCTTCAATCTTTTGTGTTGCCAAGTGGTGGAGAAGTTAATTTTTGGGTGTATGTGGTGGAAACAAAAATATGGACAATTAACACAAGAATTTTAGAGTGGTTCAAGCTTCTAACAAGCTCTACATCCACTACCTTAGCTTCCCCACTAAGAATTTCTAAATTCACTATGAATTTCTTCCCCTTTTCTAGGCTTAGGAGGCAACCCTTACAATCCTAGACTCACTCACCAAGTCTAGCATCCAAAGCTCACAAACTGAGCTTTGGGAACACTCTTAAGCAAGAGAAATTCTAAGCAAACTAAAATCCCTCTACAAGGTTGATGTTTGCACTCTAAAGCTCTCACCCAAATCTTGAAACACTTGAGCATACATTGACAATTTAAGCTCACAAGTGTTGTCTATACAAAGAATGGAAAAATTAAGTTCTAAGACAATTTTGACATCATAATGTTGTTGACATTGAGATCATTAGTTGTTGCTAAAGCTTGAAGGGTCCTATTATCCTCCCAAATGAGATCCTAGCTGTTAGTGACCATTGGGGATGATTTAGAGCCGTTGGGGATCATTTTCCAAGGAATTCTGCAATTCTGCAGCAGGTGGTTTCGATACTCGGGTAGGGGTATCAATACTGGCCCAAAATGGAAAGAACTGTTAGAGAAAAACAGTGGAGGTATCAATACCATGAAGAGGGTATCGATACTAGCCGTACGGTATCGATACTGCCCGTACAGTATCGATACCAAAAATCAATTCTGGAATTCTGAACACATCAAAGCAGCCCTTAATAGTTCTTATTTCATTCAAAACAGTCCAATATGTACTCATAATTACACAAAACAGTCCAGTTTTCGTATGCTCACATACATACCTTCAAAACAGTCCAATATGTTCTTATAATTACACAAAACAATCTAGTTTTCATATACACTCAATTCAGTCCCATTAAAATGTGTTTTCATATACACATGTATCAAAGCAATCTTTTATTCTTTTATAACTATTCAAAACAATCTATTTTTCATGTGTATTCACATATACATCCATTAATATACATGCCTTTCATCACACATTAACTCAATATGCTTAACCAATGTTATAATTCAAGCAATAGCTATACATATACTATCATTTCTCAACTCCATTTTCAATTTGAGTCCTAATTTCAAGTTTATGAAAGCTTGAGCTAACATAAAAATCTGTCCCTCCAGAACATGGTATACACTAGAATTTAATGTTCTTTACATCATTACAAACTAGATTCAACCATGATTTTAACAGTCTAAGCCTCATAATTTAACAAGACCTATATAATTTATGAGAATTCTTGAAAGTCTCAAGACAGAAACTGTCGTAGAATCTGCTTCCAGATTTTTGCACTACCTTCAGTTAAAAATTCATAACTTTAGATTTAGAGTTCAAAATCAATCACCGTTTGTTGGAGATTAAACTAGACTCACACATGGTTCTACACATATAAAATTCAACTTCTATATCAACAGATTCAATTTTCTATGAATTTCTAAACTTACTGCCAAAATAAAGTTTTTCTGGGTAGATTGCATATCCATTGATTTCAACTAATTTAAATGCTCTAACTCAATCATAATCATCAACAATTCATTCTAAATTCAAGAAATAATATTTCAAGAATACGACATGTTTTCATCCTCATTCATTTCTCTACTTCACCTCTTACTCATGTGCATGAATATAATTCAATAAACTTGGAATTTATCACATTTCCTCTAAATGTTGATATCTTTGATTATTATGTTTTCATGGTTCACTACCTCACTTAGGCTATTTAAGCCTAATGCATTCATTTTCATGCATTTTTCAGGAATTAGAAAGCTCTCGTTGTTCGATCGTGGTTGAAGGTTGCAAGTCACTTTCCTAGATTTCTGTGTATCGTTTATGTTTTCCTTAAGAAACTCCTAGAAAGGTGGCATATGATTTTCGTGTAGGTTCATTAGCATTTGAGTAACCAATATTCACTAAGATAACCTTTTTGGTTGTAAAGCATATAACTACGAATGTGATATGATTGGTTATTGTAAGGTTAATTTTCCATTTAGTTCATGCTTAACTATAAGAGTGATGTAATTAAGTGATTATTATTCACATAGGATATCTTTTTCTATATGGATATGTAAGATTTATAAGTATCTTTTACTAAGTGCAAAATGGTCTCTTTAATATTCTGAAGGAGCTTGTACATTTTTGTTATCTTGGCTTGTTGTTTTGCTAAATCGTTAAATTAATATAGGATGTGTATATGATTGCATACCATGTGTTTGTTAGATTGTGACACACTGATTAAGTATGATGCAAGAAATTCAATCTTTTATTTGTATATAATGTTTATAAGTTTGAAAGTATTTGTTAAGTTACTTATATGGTTTGGTTATGACTTATATGATTAAATTCTAAGTTACACGCCTATTTTATGTACTTACTATGACATTAGGATGATGGGTGTTATGTATTTGGTTGAATGATCTTTGAATGTTTGAAAATGTATTGGGTCTCATGCATACTTTCTTAATGCCGTGTCTATTTGCATGATTGATGCTTGAAGTCGACATGTCATGAAATTTAAATGTAGTAACATATCCATATATGAGTTAAAATAAGTGATCATGCTCTTTAAAGCTTAGCCTTATTTAATTATTACTTGAGTTACAAGAAATTGGCCGAATCACCTTTTTACCCCTCTTGTTTGAACCTTTAAGGGTAATTGGTCCTAACTTTACTCTAATATGTATTAATGAACCAAATATGGTTTTAAATACAGTAATAGATTTAAGTGTATCCGAAACCTTATAAGATTTGGATTTGTTTGTATTAGATTAAGTTAACCGTGTTTGTTTGGTGTTCTTATCTTAGCACCATATGTTATGCTTGATATATGAAATTGGTTTGATACTAGTTCAAAATGACCTAGTTATAGTATATAGAAAGTCAAGTGTATGGTATGTTATAATTAAGTTATATGGTTAAAGATTTATTTTAAGAAAATTTTTGTTAACCTGTCTCGAATTATTTTGAAAGTTTTAGTTTTGGTCACATGTTTCATAGAAATGTTTGCGATGACATCTTCGATTTTGGTTTTCTTCTAAACCGGGTTGAGGGTGTTATAATCCATGTATATGTATTCAACTAGTTCTCCATTCAAAAAGGCATTATTAATGTCAATTTCCCTTATTGACCAACCTTTTAGAACAAAAATGGCCAGAACTGCTCTGATTGTAGTTGACCTTACAACCGGGCTAAAGGTTTCATGGAAGTCACACCCTACTATTTGCGAGAACCATTTAGCCACCAATCGTGCTTTAAACCTTTCTACTGATCCATCAAGTTTTGTTTTTATTTTGAACAACCATTTACATCCGACTGGTTTTCTATCTGTTGGTAAGGTTTGTAGTTCCTATGTTCCAGTTTTAATCAAGGCATCATACTCATTCTGAATAGCTTGCTTCCACATAAGATCTTGAAGTGCTTTAGCAATGTTAGTAGGTTTTGTTGCCTCAGTTTTAGCAATAAGCACTTTTTGGTTTGAAGATGCCTGCCATTTCTCTAGTAATCATAGAATGTTGATTGTGAACAGTAGTAACAGTAAGATAGATAGGATGCGGAAGGTGGCATAGATGTAAAAATGGTAAAGTGGAAGGTGGGAGGGATAAATGATGTAAAGTGGAATGAGATGAACTGAATGGTAAAAGTGAAGGTGAGGGTGGATGTGATGATGAAGAATGTGTATGTGATGATGAATTAGATGGTTGATGTGGTGATGAAATATGAGTCTGTGTAGGAGAACATGGAACACATGGTGACTGAGATGATGAAGGATATAAGTTTACAGTAGATAGAAGTGGTGATAAAGTATGAGAAGTTGTAGGGGGCACAAGTGAAGAAGGATGAGAAGTTGTAGTGGGATATTGTTGTTGTAAAGTAGGATGAACATATCTTAAATTAGTCTTTGATTGAGAATTTAATAGAGAGCTTTGAGCCATATTTTGACACTTACAAAAGTTAAACAGATTTGCAGGTTTCTTCTTCTGACAGTGAACACATTTTGACTTTGACTGAGAAGAACTAAGAGACTCAGTGGAAACAAATGGAAACATACTCTCATCAAATGTGACATGCTTGGAAATGTAAACCATGGCAGCATGATCTAAGTACTTATAGCCCTTGTGAGAAGAGGAATAACCTAAGAAAACACATGTAGAGGATCTAAATTGTAACCAATTGGAACCGTGAGTTTCAGCCCATAACTTTTAATAGCAAAAAAATATTCATTATTATTTTTGGTATATACATTTTATGGCCCATGTTCAGGATTCATGGTTTTCCTTCCTAATAATGTCCAGTTCTAATAGAACTTAAGGTAAAATACATAAATAGTCCACCGATTATAAAGCATTTTTGTTGAGTCATTCGGATATGAAAAGTTATAAAATGGTCATAAACTTAATGAAGTAACAATTGATTTGTTGTCGTTAAAAAATTAATGATAAATTATGTGTTAGTTAATAAAATGGTCATCTTGATGTTTTCAAGTTTGGATTAAGTAAAGATCAATTTGTGGGATCTTCATTTGTATGATTGTATTTTAAGTAAGGAGTTCGTCTGAAGATTTGTGAAATTCACCGTTAGTTGGTTATTTGACAGAGATTGTGGATGTAAGATTGGGAAGAAAAGAAGCTCAAATGTTTTGGACGGTTTTGTTACATTTAGATGATATTCTCGAACAATTGAGCCAATATATTGAAGAAGTATAAAGAAGGCTCTCAGTTGGTATTGATTTCACAATAATCGAAGGTTGAACAACAACCAATGACGTTGCAGTCCCAACAACTGAAGTGAGGACATGAAGAAGAAAACATGTAGATAACCTATATTTTGTGCCCTTTTTACTTAGTTTTAGCATTTGTTTAAGCCTATATAGTTACATTTAGGTCTAGTTTACATATAGTTTGTATGGAGTTAATAAGCTTGCGCTTAATTGATATATATTAATGCTTCTAATGGGGAAGATAGTGTGTTTTAGTGGTGCTTGTGCAAGAAGCTATCGAGACAGAGGAGCGTTGGAGCATTGGAGTGGCACCCCTCTCGTGATGAGCCAACAAAGCACAAGAGTTTGAGATGAACCCATACTTTTGGAACATGTGGACTTCCATCCGATATGGACTCTCATTGAATGTAGCGGGAAAGCAAGATCCTCATTAAGAGGCTTCATGAGCATTAGGGTTTACAAATCCTAGTTCTGTCTTCTATATAAATAAGACTTGGGCTACAAACAAAAGGAGCTTGATCTTAGAAGACAACCCTTAGTCTTCACTATCGGAGAACCACTAGAGTCAAAGGTCTAGAGGAGTCTTTACAAGACGAGAGTCATCGAGAAAGGCTTGAGGAGTGTGGGACCTACATCACATTTAGATAGCTTGGAGGAGAACGACGAGGACGCTTGATTCTTTCTTTTTCATTGCTTGATAAATTGCATGTTCTTTAATAATTTTGTTATGGATGTTTTAGACTCAGACATAAGCTAAATACTTTTGTTGGGTTTATTGTTTTTAGGATATTATGCTTTAATTACTTGATTAATGCTATAGCCTTTTCCTTTACCTATTCTGTTCATTGTCCTTCAAGCGTAGTTATTGTAAGAGCTATCGAGAGAGGCCTTTTAATTATTGATATGTGGCTTAATATCAAGAGAGTTAGGTTATAGAAACGTGAACAGTAAAGCTTAAGCTAACAACTTAGGTTCTAATCCGGCTTAGACATAAATTTAGGATTTCAACGAATAATAAGGAGAACTTGAATAGATAATAAAGTTGTTAGGGTTTACGTAGACATGTATTGCCATAGCATTCTTGTTATCAACTTCTAGGTATTGAGAGAGTCAAGAAGTTAATTAGAAAACTCTGTCAAATAGGTAAAGACATAATTGGTTAACGTAGACATGTATCACCAACCGCTATAGCATTCGAAGAGTAATTAGCACAATTCCTAGGCAATAAATCCAGCTTCCATAATTATCTAAATATCAGCTACATCATTTGTTTGTCTCTGTTCATTGCTATCTTTACTTTTACTGCAATTAGTTCTTTAACCATCTTCAAACCATTATTTGCTTACAAACTTTTAAGTACAATTGTTTTGAAGTTATTGATCCAATCCCTATGGGCTAGACACTCTACTCTATCACTTTATTACTTGATCGACAAGTATACTTGCTCTTAATTGTATATCTATTTCGCAAGCATCAACTTCGTACATATTATGTTGCTTGAACCCGAGTCACCTAAGAGTAACAATGTTATAAAGGAATAAAAATTTTGAGTGATTAAGAATGAAAAAAGGGCTAAATTGATAGAATTTGTTGATGTAAATGACTAAATTTATTGAATTAGGACTAAAATAGTAAGAATGCGTAAGTGTTGATGACTAATACTATTATGCCTATTAAAAACTGTCAGGTCAATAATTTTATTAAATATTTATGGGTCAATGACCAAAATATCATAATTTATATATTTGGTGAGAATTAGAATACTTGTAGTACTAATAGTCGAGTAACCAAAGGGAAAGTTTACTCTTTTATTTTAATCGATATAAAATTATGAATGCTCGTAATTTCATTCTTGTGTGGGTTCGAACCTTTAACATTTATCTTAAAAATATTTTTGTAACACTACTTAATAAAATAATATATTAGAAAGTAGTATATAAAACAAACTCTGGTGGTTCGAAGGCATAACCCCAATTTTGCATGCTACTAATGCACATATTATAACCAATAAAATTGTAAGCCTGCTTTCAGAAAACACGTTTGATCCATGAGCTCTGTAGCTCACATTTTCAAATGGTCCAAAAACAATCATGGCTCTATTTAGAATACCTGTAATTATTCTCTAAGCAAGGGCTATGGCCTGACCTTCTTCCCATAAGGAGCCAATATCCATTACGCGGCTCACAGCCGCGGCCGAAGCCGCTGTTAATGGTCATGTTGAGTAGGGTTGGGTGTTTGATTGAGTCGAATTAAAAAATTTTAAGTTATTTGAGTTTGCAAGTTTTATTTTATGATTCAAACTTTATTTGAATTTTTTCGAATAAAGTCGAGTCGAATCAAGTTGAGCTTTCGAGTTTCTGTATAAATTTAATTGTACGTATATAATTCTTCATATATATATTTCTACATGCATATACATAGCGGTGCACATATATATTTCTATATGCATATACGTAGGGTTGGGTGATGCACAAATTGATTCTAATTTTAACGGCTTTCTATATGTATATACGATATACATATATATTTCTTCATATTTTCACATGTGATATACATAATATATCATGCAGAATTGAAAGACTAGACTCGAATACGAAAACTGATCAACTAATTACAAAAAATTTTGAGTTATTCGAGTTATTCGAATTTCCATTTCATAACTCGAACTTTATTTAAAATTTTTTCGAGTCGAGTCGAGTTTATGAAATTAAGAGTTGAGTCAAAACGAGTGAGTTTTTCGCCTTGAGTCAAGTCGAATAATTCAGTTTTTTGAGTCGAGTCGAGTTTTGTCCACCCTTAATGCTAAGTGATTTTAATTTTGACATTATGAATAGAACAATTAATTAAATTTTTTTAAACTTTTAGTAATAAATCTCTATAATATTTAATTTAAATTAATCAGTCAATAAATTAAATACATATGATTAAAAGAATATAACATATACTATAGCGGTGGTTGGTACATTGATTTCTTCTTGATCAACTAAGACACAAAATAACGATGGTCATAGAAAAACAAATATAAAATAAGATAAATTACATAAACTATCATTGTATTTTACTTTTAAACTTATTTTGGTCATTAAAATTTCAAAACGTTCAATTTATTAATTGAAGTTTATACATTGAACATTTTTTGTCACTAAAATTTAGATATTAAACTTTTTTGACACTATTAAACCCCAAACGATCGTAAATAGTGGTCGTTCAATATCAAATTTTACCAGTTACTTCGTCTCGGCCCCCTGAGTCTGAATTCTACATTTATTTTGCTAAAAAGTGCTTAGAAGTTCATAAATAGGTGAAAACTTTCTGATTTCTATCTTGTCAATCTCTCTTCTCCGTCGTCGGATGGAGCCTGTTTTTCAGTATATTACCTTTCTCATGCCAATAAAATTTTCAACCGTTCAGGTCTTGGATAAATTCTTTCGTTCGTTGATAAATGGACGTCGTCAAAAAGTTAATGGAGGAGTGACAAAAAGCGTTCAATGTCTAAACTTTAATAAATAAATTGAATGCTTTAAAATTTCAGTCACCAAAATAAGTTTGAGGATAAAATTCAGTGACAATTTAACGTAATTTACCTTATAAAATATTCTCTTTTGCATGCCACGTGGTAAGCATGCAGGCAGGGTAGTAGGGGGAAGGAAAGTATGAGGTACACTTGTACTTTGAAAGCTTTGTCCCCACTCCCCACAAACAGACTCAAAAGTCGACGACGTTGAACAAAACTTGTGCTCTTCGGTCTCCTGTATTAATCAAGGGTAAACTACTCAAATGATCACATAATTATAACATTGACGTCGATATAATTATTACATTTTTAATTTTAATAATTTTGCCACTTAACTATTTAAGTAGTTTCAATTAAGTCACCCACCGTTAAAATATAACAGAGAAGCTGACGTGACTGTTAAACAAAACTGGTATAGTTACATATTTAGTCTCCATTACTTACATGTTATATCAATTTGATTCTAAATTAAATTTAATAAATCTATCCTCCAGTCAGATAGTGACATGTGTTACCATCGGATTGAAAGAGTATTTTTATTAATTTTAATTTATTTAACAAATATTTTTCTATCCAATTAGAAGATTTCACGTCTCACCAACAAATTAAAAAGGAAAATTTAAAACACACCTTTAGCTTCAGCAGGATTCAAACCTATGATAGCTTGGATGGATTTGGGCGCGCAAAACCACCGGACCAAGAGTTTTATCTGTCTAAGCTTTACAACTTCTTTTATTTGAAGTTAGAGTAAACTACACTAGTGACCACTGAACTATCGAACTCGTCAATCAAATCATCAAACTTATTAAATTGACCTATTTTGACCACTGCCGTTAAAAAACCAACGGAGGGGGTGACGGAAGGGTGATGTGGCAGTTTACAGAAATTTGTAAAATTACACATTCAGTCTCTTTTATTTATTTATTAAATCAATTTGGTCCTAATTTTATTTTAATTAAATAAAATTAATCAACTAATCGAATGATGACACATGTCATCACCTGGTTAAAGGAAAACTAAAGTGAAAGGATATAGGTTTGACGTGGATTGAACCTACAACCTCTAGGTTTAAAACCCCACCAGTTTGCCACTACTACAACCCATCTTTAGTGAAATGAATTGCACCATTTTATAATAATCTTATATTGTAGCAAATGCTAAAGGGGACTCGAACCTAGATCATTTAAGATGTGTAAAATCACACAAACCACCAAATCAAATTAAATAATGAATTAAAAATGAAAATATTTTAAATAGGTTTAAAGTAATTATTAAAACAAGATTTAAAATGAAAATAATTTTATGACTTTTTATTTTTAAATTAAATCGAATATTAAAGGAAAATTGAAGAGAAAAGATATGGGTTTAGCATGGATTGAACCTACAACCGTCAGGTTTAAAACCCCATTGTTTTACCACTACTCCAACCCATCTTTAGTGAAATGAATTGCACCATTCATGTCACTACCTGATTGGATGTAAATTATATTAAATAAAAATAAATTAAAATTTGAATAAACTGATCCAATTGGGTGATGACACGTGTCATCATTCGATTGGTTGATTAATTTTATTTAATTAAAATAAAATTAGGACCAACTTGATTTAATAAATAAATAAAATGGACTAAATGTATAATTTTACAAAATTTGTAAACTGCCACGTCACCCTTTGGTTTTTTAACGGCGGTGGTTCGGTGGTCAAAATAGGTACACCCAAATAGTTTGGTGGTCGTTGGTGTAGTTAACCCTTAAAGTTATTGTTTGGATGATAATTAACGAGTAAAAGTTATGCTCGTGAGATGAATTGAACCCAAGAACCATTAGAGAGATTTTGAGGTATTACCACTTAAATAAATTAATTGTTTGATATAATTAGACACATTATTCTATATAGCTTAACTAGAGTTAATGAACTATTATATATAACATTATATTGTTATATTAATAGTATATAATAAATCTAGTTTGAAATATAAAATATATTTGATAATATTTATTGTTTTCATAAAAATATTTTTTTGCTCAATACGTATGATTTTATTAGATGAAAAACCATACAAGAAAAGGTAACGAGTGCCTCGTTAAAAAACCCCCTAAACCTAAGTTGAGGAAAAAGAGTACACCCGCACCCTAGAGACAAAGGAACAAACAGCCCAAAAGCTTACAAAATAGCCTGAAACACCGACACCTTGCCCCACCCCCTCTTTAGCTAAAGCATCCGCAAGACTATTCGCCTCACGAAACACATGCACAAAACAAACCTCACACAAAGAAGCACAAAGCGAATCGATACTAACGAACACCTCCCAAAGCCTCCATGGGCGACGAGCTGCACATGAGACCCAACCCAAAACAACCCGAGAATCTGACTCCACAACCAACCTCACCACTCTCGCCAAACGTGATCGAGCAAACAACGACAAGGCAAACTCAATCGCCCAGACCTCGGCCTCATTAGACTCCATAATCCCCAAAGGGCCTGAAAAAACCGCCAAGATCTTCTCAACCTCATCGCACAACACACCCCCATAACCTGCCAAGCCCGGCTTTCCACGAGCAGAACCATCCACATTAAACTTTACCCAACCCGGACGTGGCGGACACCAGCTAATATTCGCCCGCACACATGCAACCTCTGACGATTAGGAACACAAACGAGGGCAGTTCCACCACTGTGCTTCGTCAATCTCATGCACAACACGTATCCAAATAGAACGCCCGGAGTTTAACCAAGAAGAAAACCTCTTCCATCGCAATCTGTTTTGAATTAAACACCAGATTGTTTCGTGCTAGCCAAAGGGACCAAAGAAGAGCCTCAACACATGAAAGCCACCATTGCCAGACCTCACCCCTGAACAAACCATGCAAATTTAGACACATTAGCTCCCGTAGTGACCCTGGCAGCAATAAACAGACATCCCACCATCCAACAAACCACGTCCACACAACACGAATCACCGGGCATGAGAAAAGAATATGATCCATCTCATCCAGACCCACCCCACACCACAAGCAGGACCCCTGACCCTCCGGAAAGGGAACACCCCATCTTCTCAAAAATGAAAAAGCGGGCAAACGATCTAGGCAAACAAACCATAAAAACGCTTATACCTTCGGTGGCACTAGTACCTTCTAAACAAAACACGTCCCAACCGAATCACCCCTCACAGCCTCAGGAAAAGTCGCTCGGTCAAGGCCTTCACCAAGAAGCAACCCTTCAGGTTCGGTTTCCAAATTAGCGTATCCCGAACCCCCGCACGAACCATCACCGGGAGCACCAAAGATCATAACTCCTTGAGCATCCACTCCTCAAACGAGCGTAATGAATGTCAAAAAAATGACTGCCATACCTCATGCCCAAATAATCCATGCACTGGATAGTCCATAACCAAGGCCAACTTATTCACGGCAATAGAATACAAACGCGTGAACACTACCTTCAGTGGTTCTTCAAGGCACCATAGATTCAACCAGAAAAGAACCGCTTCCCCTGACCCAATTCTCCAAACAAAACACGAAATGTCTAGGAACAACCCAACCTCACTACTACAAGACAAACCCACAATACTCCTCCAAACATGCGACATACATTGCGCACCATGAAAATTTAGACACCACGAGAGGACCCCGGCACCATACCTAGACTTAATTACGAATCTCTACAAAGAGGTATCATCCAGAGCATAACGTCAAACCCAGCGAGCTAGCAGAGCCTTATTCCTGATCCTCAAATCTACAACTCCTAACCCACCATACCGTTGTGGTCGGCAAACTACATCCCAACTAACTATACTCAACATCTGACGTATCTCAACTCCACCCCAAAGAAACTGCCAACGAATATGATCAATCTTTGCTATCACCCCCTTTGGCACCTCAAACAAACCCATATAATACATTGGTAAAGACGACAAAACTGAGTTAACCAACACAACTTGTGCTGTAAATGAAAGGGATGATCGCTTCTAACCTACTAATTTTAGTCGAAATCTAGCAATCACCGGATCCCACAAGGCTTTACTTTTCGAATTCACACCTAGCGGCAATCTTAAATAGACAAATGCAGGTCCCTTATATCACAATTAAACACTACCGCCACCTCTTCGAGCAATTCCTCTGCATCACCAAACGCATATAATGCAAATTTATGAAAATTGATCTTCAACCTCGAACACATCTTAAAACAGTTTAGAATACGCCGAAGATTTCTCGCCACATCTATCAAAGCCTCAAAAAACAACACCGTGTCATCCGCAAACTGTAAATATGACATAGTAACACCCTCATCCACCACCACGCCCTTAAACACTCCACTACCCGTTGTATTATCCAACAAGACATGAAGAGCTACAGCCACAATCACGAACAACATAGATGAAAGTAGGTCCCCTTGCCTCAACCCACGACCAACTCCGAATTCTTTTGTAGCTGAGCCATTAAAAAGAACATACATCCTTGTCGTACTAATGCATTCATGCATCCATCCTTGCCAAACCGAATCAAAGCCTATCCGAGCCATTACATTGTCCAAAAAGACTATCGAACACAATCATAGGCCTTAGCGAAATCCAATTTCAGAATAAACCCTCCAGACAACCAGCGTCTCGTCCTTAACGAGTGAATGACCTCATTCGCAAGCAGCACTCCATCAACAATCTGCCTACGTTTAACAAACGATGATTGTGTGTCACTAATTACCTTCCCCAACACACGCTGCAATCGATCTGCCAATAGCTTAGCCAACACCTTGTATATTGAATTCAGTAAACTAATAGGCCTATAATCTGCTAGAGTCACCGGTACCTCATTTTTTGGAATTAAAACCAAGAAAGAAGAGTTTGAACCCCTCGGCAAACGACCCGTAGCATAAAAATGGTTCACAAAACCAAGCACATCTTTCTTAACAAAATCCCAATATTTTTTGTAGAAATCAAAGCTAAAGCCATCTGAACCCACGCGATCGAGACCCATCACAATTAAAAATCGTAAGCCGAACTTCCTCTTTTGAAAATGGTCCCCTCAACATGTTACTCTCCTCAGTCGATATATATTTAAAGTTCCCGACCACTGACCACTCGGCCAACTGAGGTACTATAGCAAAATGCTTCTGAAACTCTCACACTATATAACCTCGAAACCGGCTATCGTCTGATTCCAAACGACCATTCACCATTAAACCTGTGATACGATTGCTCGCTGCCTGAATTTTCGTTGCTCTATGGAAGAACGTAGTGTTTCGATCACCTAATGCAGCCAAGATGCCCAAGATTTTTACCTCCAAATTGACTCCTTACGTCTAATTGCCCTCCATAACGCCTGCATCCACACACGACATTACAACAATAAATCCTCCGATAACGTCTCTACCGCAACCGACACATCCTCAACCTTCAGCTGCAACGCCTTAATTGTCTTGTCCAAATTCCCAAATATTGACATATTCTAGTGCCTCAAGAAATTCTTTAAGTGTCACAGCTTTACAAAAATATTATCAGACCCAATTCCCTCATCTGAAAGATGCAACCACTCCTTTGCAAAACATATGATATTAGCTGCACAGTCTAACCAACAATTTAAGAACCTAAAAGGCTTAGGCCCCCATCACAGTTATCACTAATAAGCAGTAAAGGAGAATGATCAGAAGTACAATGGGGTAGACTTATCTGCTATAAATTTTGAAAGTGATACAACCAGCTCGGCGAAAGTAAGAAGCAATCAATCATGCTGTACCGATTACCCAGCTCAAACAAGGTAAAGCTCTTCCCACTAAGCGGCACATCAACTAACCCAGTCTCATCAATGAACCAACAAAATTCATCCATCCCCACGGGCCTCGAGCTACACCTCATCCTCTCCGCCACACAATGCACCGCGTTAAAGTCGACACTAACGCACCAAGGCCTCTCATCGGCCAAACACATGCTCCATAATCATCTTCCATAAAACTTCCTGCTCTGCAACCCCACACGCGGCATACACCGCTATAATTCCACATTTAAACCCTTCATGGACCCAACACCCTTTTACCAACACAAAACTATTGAATGATAACGATATAGCCACACAAAATCACGAACCTTTCCATAACACTAGAACTCCCCCCCGAGGCTCCCACCGAAGCCGAGAATGCAAAGCCAAAACTATCAAAAAACTATACCTTACCCGCCAAACCTACCGTCACCTCCTCTAACTTTGTCTCTTGAATCAACGCTAACTCACACTGGTGCTTTCTAAGAACGTCACACACCCCACGCCTCTTAGCTACACTCCCAAGACCGCGGACGTTCTATGAAATCATCCTTATTTTTCTAAGGGTTTTTCCCGAGCTACAACCACTCGGGAAATATCCTGTATAATGTCTTCCTCCCTCCCTCCCAATCGTCTCAACCCCCACTAATTGCCCAAGCTGAACCGTGACTTTTGCTTCCTGTAAAATCGCTTGCTACCTAGTTCTAATATCCGAATCTGATAGGGATTCATTTACAAAACCCACTTCCTGCACCGATCCCTTGCGCGACCTGTCCTATTGTTTCTTGCCACGTTCAGCTTCCCACTCACGGTGTCGTTCAGGTGAGAGAAAAGAATCCACCAAAGCGTTAACAGACCTTACCTTCCGTCCAACTCCTTTAGAAATAACCCATTCCATTTCAATCCCACGACATAATTTAGCTTCTAGTTGCTTAGGTACCGGATAAGATGAAACCACAGTCAAAGCATTATCCCATTGAAAATCTACCAACAAATCCTTATTTGAAACTGAATAATCCGAAATCAAATTAACCTCCACCAAATCCTTATCTCCTACTGAGTTTGAAACATGACCAGCCACCTCTATCTCTCTATCACAAGGGGACTTTGAAACCAACTCAAACTCAACTTCCTTCCCCCACCTCCCCTCGGCCATCTCCCTTCCCCGTCAGACATCACCCTCAAAACTGTAACAAGCCTCCTCAAAACTGTACCCCAAAACCGGCACCACTCAACTCACTACCCCTACACCTTCATCCGGCACCAAACCCTCACATGGCACAAGCTCCTTCCCCTTGTCACCCTCCCACAACCCATTGCCTTTCCACACTACCCCCTGCCCTTCGACCAACGTATATGACTGCACCAACTGATCCGACAGCCCCACGACACAACCAAACCTTCCTAGGCAGTGCTGCTTCACCTCCCGGCCATCCTCCTCACAACTAACAGATTCCTGTTCACAATCGCGTATAATGTCATGAGAATGAACCACCTCGACCTCTTGGATTCGAACTCGGTTTACCCTCCCGTCATGGACTAGTTCTATCACCTCCTCAACCCTTTCCAACATCTCTGTAATAAAAAGGATTCTAGACCTCTCAAAAGACTTTGGCTCTGCAGTGCCATCATCTATTCGAACAAAAGTACCCCATCCCGACGCTATGTTTTTGAACGGTTCAACCGACCATAAATGGATCGGTAAACCCACAATTGACACCCAAACACTCTGGTACCCAATATAACTTTCAGGCGACCAAGCTTCAATCCGATCAAACCAACGCTCCAACCTTTTCCGTGCAAGAACTGCCTGCTGGTCTACTCGTTCGTGAACATGAGTAGAAACGCAAAATCGGATATGCGCATTATCGAACAGTTTTGAATCTCTGTCTTTCACATTTTTGAGACAAACACCTCCCCACTCATCGGCTTCTTACACCAGGCCACCGCGCACGTGCTCAAAACCTCTAACTTATCCTCATCTGGAACTCTACACACCTGCTGAAACGGCCCCTCACACTGCCCCGTCTTGCTCCGGCCAGACTGTGCCCCTCTTCTAAATTCAACGCGCGATTTTCCTCCATTCTCTCCCCTTTTCCCTCCTTCACTCGTCGCCAAAAGAAGTCTCTCCCACCCCTCTGAGCCATCGACACCAACACACGAGCACCATACAGCTATGCCCCATTTAATCGCTCAATTGCCCGAAGAGCATCCACACGATTCTGCATACGCACAAATCCAAAACGAAAACCATCATGCGATTTCTTTGCCGGAATGAAAACATCCAGCACCTTACCATATCGATCAAAGCTCTGCCAAACCCCTTGCCAATGGAGCCGATCCGAGATATTTTTCACAAACAGCGTCCACACCCTTCGTCTAGACTCCGCGAAACCCTCCACCATGATTTTTCGTCCACACCCTTCGTCTGCCTTTCAATTTTACATTCAAGACTTTGATGATATTATTAAAATATTGAATAATATTTTGAAATATTCTTGTAATAATATTTTAATAATATTCTTATCAAATAGTAATAGTTTATTAATATATTTAATAATATTTATCATTTTCATAAAAATATAAGAATATAATGCTATATATAATAGTTCATTTACTATAGTTAAACTATATAGAATATATTGTCAAACTATTTCACACAATAAATTTGTCTTAGTGATAATGCCTCTAAATCTCTTCAATAATTCTCGAGTTTGATCCATTTCACGAGCATAATTTTTTTTCTTTAATTATCATCCAAACAATAACTTTAAATAAACAAAGTTGTTCAATTTGGACAGATAACAGTTCTTGGCTCAGTGGTTTTGTCCGCCCAAGCTATCACATGTTCCAATCCCACCGGAGGTAAAGGCCAGTTTTAAAATTTCCTTTCCAATTTGACGATGAACTGTCATTATCAAATTAGATAGGAAAATATTAATTAAATAAATTAAATTTAATAAAATAATCCTCAATTCGACGGTGACACGTATCACTATCTGAATGGAGAATAAATTTATTAAATAAATTAAATTTAGGACCAAATTGATATAATATGTAAATAATGAAGACCAAATGTGTAATTATACCAATTTTGTTTAACAGCCGCGTCAACCTTTCCGTTTATGTTTTAACGGTGGGTGGCTTGACTGAAACCACTTAAATAGTTAAGTGATAAATTTGCCAAAATTAAAAATATAGTGCTCATATCGACACTAACCTCATAGTTAAGTGGTCATTTGAGTAGTTTACCCTTAAACCTATTTTCCAAAGTTGAACCACTAATTTACCGGCACCTTACCAAAGCTACCTAAAACTTCAAATGAGATGACTACGTAGGGAAAAATTATTAGATGAATCCGGCTAACTACGTCATCTGTGGTCTCAGATAATAAGATTCATCCATCTTATTTTTTTAAGGTAAATCTTCACCTCTTTCTTACGTGTAACTAAAGACTAGGTAGTTATTTTGAGGAGGATGGACCTTATTAGCTTGAACCACGGATGACGTGGTGAGCCGGGTTCATCTAATAATTTCTCCTACGTAAGGGAATCCGAAACTTTTGACTAGCAGCTGGCCATTCTTCATTGGTTGACGCGTGACATGTAAATGATACTTGTCCAAGGCAAACTGTTTTATTCTATGTGATTAATTAATTGACTAGTTTAGATCAAACCAACTAACGAGTTTGGGTGCTTTTGATTTGAATCCAATTTTAGACAATTTATTATCTTTGAATTTCGTTGGTGATTAGACGGTGATATATGTTGCGTCTTATTGCAGGACAAAACTACATGCACATTGGGAGGGGCACTAATAAATTTGAAATTTTTTTGGGATAATTAAAAATTGTCCCCCTACTTTTAAAAAAGTTATACTTTTCCCTTGTCAGATTAAAAAAGTTATACTTTTGTTATGGATATTTTAGGCTCAGAAATGAGCTAAATACTTTACTTGAGTTTATGCTTTTAAGGATTTTATGTTTTGAATACTTTATTTTAATGCTATAGTTTTTTTTCCTTTATCTATTTTGTTTACCGTTCTTCATGTGTAGTTAGTGTAAGAGCTACCAAAAGAGTCATTTTAACTATAGATTTGTGGCTTAATATCGAGAGAGTTAGGTTAAACAAACCTGAACAGTGGGGCTAAGCTGTTAACTTAGTCTTAATACAACTTAGACATAAGTTTAGGGTTTTAACGACTAAAAGGGGGTTCTTAAACAAATAATAGAGTTGTTAGGGTTCACGCAAACATGTATTACCTTAGCTTCAATGTTATTAACTTCTAGGCATCGAGAGAGTCAGGAGTTCACTAGAAAATCTTGTCGGGTAGATAAAGATCTTAATGATTTACGCAGATATGTATTGCAGTCGTTATAGCATTGAAATAAGTAATCAAGCATATATCCTTAGCAATAAACCCAGCTTCCATAATTATCTGTTATTTGCTACAACATTTGTTTGTCTTAATCACAACTACCTTTACTTTAATTGTTTTTAGTTTTGATAAATCAACAACCACCAATACTTGCTCAAACATTCTAAAGTTCGATAACTTCGTAGTTTTTAACTCCTCAAAAGTACTGTTTTCACATATATATATTATCATGCTTTTGCTTGACTTTGAGTACATATTTGTGCATTTAGCTAGTAGAATCATGCATTTGCATATAAGAGTCAGGGAATGTTTTCTTTGCCAGAGTAAAGGTGTATTTCCTTGCTGTGGTAGGCTGGTTAGGAGCAGGACAGGAGCAGAAGCAGAAAGCAAGAGGACCAGAAGAGAACTGCCAGGTCGAGTTGGCAAAAAGCAGGACGATGATTGCCAGACTTGGTTAACAAAAGAAGGATGGCGATGCCAGGTCAGTTAGCCATTGGTCAAAGATCCAGTCAGCCCTAATTTCAAAAGAGAGGATAAGAGGATAAAGAGATAACACGCTTATCCTGATGCGCAACAAACTCTTAAGCTTCAAGCCAATCTTGGGTTTCCACGAGTGCCTATATAAAGGAAGTCAATCAATGAGCCAAGGAAGCTAACCCGTGGTGAAGAAAGAAGGTAGATGGCAAAGCTCTGGATCCATTGAAGGGATGCATCAACGGATCTCATTCTTTGTCCATTTCTCTTTATTTTAAATATGCTTTTATGATGGTGTTATTTGAAAATGTTGATATGTTGATGGTTCCCCCAACCATGAACAATTTTTCTTAAGTTGGTTGGGGATGTTTTTGCGATGAACGCTTAGCTATTTTGCAATTTTTTAATAATTGAATGCTTTGCAATTTCCCTGTCTACCTTGCTAGTACTTATTTTCATATATTCATTGCCATACGACAGTTGGCATTGCATACTTGAACGTCTGAGGTATTAATTGTTGCCATAGCTAGCTTGAAATCCAAGCATCCCTTACCAACGCAAACCATCTATTTGAATACATTTGTTTGCCAAACTGGCTAAATTTTCATTGTTTTTGTCCTTAGTCATTTTTCTTAATCCAAAATTTGAATTCTAATTCAAACTCATTTGTTCCAATTCACAAGTAAAATTATGGAAATAAATTCCTGGATAATCCTTGTGGATATGATACTCAGCTCACTGGTGTATTACTTACTAACTGTGTATACTTGCACGCAAAAAGACCCAAACTTGGCATTATTTTCTAGCATATTTACATTAATTCTTGAATTGTTTGCCAAACGTTAGTCAGTCGACAAGTTTTGGCGCTGCTGTCGGGGATTTCAACAGAAATTATTGTTTATTTTACTTATTTTGTTTTGCTTGGTGTATGACTAGGAGCTGCACTACGATGGAAGATTGGCCACACGACCGAAAGATTGAAAGAACCCTACATAGGTTAAAAAACAAACTTAGAGAAATGACTCTTAATGGAAATGTGGAGCAGATGGTGTCATTAACAATCAAGAAAATCTACCAATACATGAAGAAATACCACACGATCTTGATGTCGCTGCTGATAATCCTGAAGAAAGAGATATTAGAGAACACTTGGCACCAACCATGGACAATTTGATGTCAGAACTAATTGGTCCAGAGGTAAATGTAGTTAATTTTGAACTTAAACTGGTAATGATTTAGACGTTATAGAATGTAGGACAATTTGATAGATCACTTATTGGAGACCTAAGGCAACACTTAAAGTAATTCATGGAAGTTTGCAACTATTTTAGTAAGCTGGTGTAGCTGAAGAGACAATGAAGTTGAGGCTCTTCTCATTTTCCATGAGAGATAGAGCAAAATTGTGGCTAAGTTCCTTGCCACTTGGTTCAATCACTTCATGGGTAAAATTATGCTAGAAGTTCCTTCTGAGATTCTAGCCACCTAAACTTAATGCCAAGCTATGGACTGAGGCTGATGATGGGACTATGTATGATGCTTGGGAGCGTTTTAAGGACTTGTAGAGGAGGTGTCCTATGCATGGATTCCCTACTTGGACCCAAATGGATACTTTTTGTAATGGACTCAATACTCATGCCAGGACTGTGGTTGATGCTTTGGCAAATGGTTCGTTGTTAGACAAGAAATATACGGAGGCATTTGACATCTTAGAAAGGATAGCCATTAATGACCTCTAATATCCCACTGTCAGACGGGGAACCAGAACAAAAACTGCTGGAAAATTAGAGCTTGATGCACTTGCATATATAAATTCTCAAATTTCCAACCTTACTAACATAGTGAAGACAATGCAAAAGCCTACTGAAGTCTGAGAAATAAAGGCACTGGAACCATTCTGCACTATTCGTGGAGATGATCATCATGCAGATGAATACCCATCAAACCTTGAATCGATAAATTTTATTGGAAATTTCAATAGTAACTTTAACCCATATTATAATACTTATAATGCATGTTGGAAGCAATATCCCAACTTTTCATAGGCAAATCAGACAGGTAACCAATTTAATGCCCAATGTCAGAACAATAATGCACTGACAGGATTCAACCTGAATGCAATGCCACAAAGAGCACAAAACAATTGCCAATCAGGGCAGAGATCTAACCAGAGAAATTCTTTAATAGAGTACATGGAATGAAATGATACCATTGTCTAGAGTTTAGCAGCATCCATGCGAAACTTGGAAGTACAATTGGGGCAAATTGCCAATGGACTTAGTAACAAAACTCAGGAAAATTTGCTAAGAAATATAGAGGATAATGGGCAAAAAGGTCAAGAATAATGCAAAAAAGTTACTCTTTGGAGTAGAAAACAATGCGAGATTGAGACACCTGTCAAACAATCAACTAATTTCCAAGATGAGGAGTTGGTGTCAGCAAAAGAACCTAAGAAAGCTGAGAAAGAAGGGGCAAGAACTGATGGTTCCAGACATCAATCTGATGCCAGACCTCAATATGATGCCAGACCTCAATCTGATGCTAGCGCAACTTTGGCAAAACTAGTAGAGCCAACATTTACTTATCCACCACTACCTTTTCCACAAAGACTTCAAAAACACAAGCAAGATCAGCAATTTAAGCGCTTCTTAAAAGTCCTTAAACAATTTCAAATCAATATACCATTGGTAAAAGCTCTCGTAAAATGCCCAACTATGCTAAATTCATGAAGAAAATCTTATCCAAAAAGAGGAATCTGGGTGATTTCGAGACTGTTGCTCTTATTGAGGGATGCAGTGCAATAATAACCAATAGATTGCCACCAAAACTAAAAGATCCAGAAAGTTTTACCATTCCCTACATGATTGGCAATAGATTCAGGGTAAAGCACTGTGTGACCTGGGTGTCAGCATCAATTTGATACCAATGTCAGTTTTCAAAAAGCTTGGAATTAAAGCAAGACCTACCACAATAACACTTTAGCTAGTAAATCGATCTTATGCACATCCCAAGGGTAAGATTGAGGATGTGTTGGTAAAGGTAGACAAATTGATATTCCCTACCGATTTCATTATCTTAGAATATGAGGCCGATGATAATGTCCCAATAATTTTAAGAAGACTATTCCTTGCCATAGGTAGGACTTTAATTGATGTTAAAAAAGGTGAGCTTACTATGCGTATGAATGACTAACATGTTACATTTAATGTATTTCAAGCTCTTAAATATGCATACGAGCCTGATGAATGCCAAGCTGATGAGATGATAGAATCCATTTTCACTATGGACATGGCACACATTTGCCAATACACTAATGATGATTATGCTAGAGAATAAGATGATGGGAATATGATAAACGGAGAATCTGAAGAGCCAACCATGTTGAATGAAGTGATGAGTTATTTTAGTAAACCTGAGCCACTTGAGTTGGCTGGTTGAGAAATCAAGGCACCTAAACCATTTATTGAGGAGCCACTGGAACTGGAATTGAAACCTTTGCCAAGCCACCTCAAATATGCTTAGCTACGGGACAATTTCACTTTTCCAATGATCATTATCGCCGATTTGATTGAAGACCAAGAGGAAAGATTGTTGGAGACATTGGGCAATCACAAGCAAGCCTTGGGATGGACTTTGGCTGATATCTGAGGGATAAAACCAACAATATGAATGCACAAGATCATTTTGGAAGATTACTATGGCAAAATAATCGAGGCTTAGAGGAGACTGGATCCTAGCATGAAAGAGGTAGTAAAGAAAGAAGTCATAAAGTGGTTTGATGCTGGGATAATTTATCCCATTTCTCATATCTCATGGGTTAGCCCGGTGCAATGTGTGCCAAAGAAGGGTGGAATGACCGTGTTCTAGAATAACAAAGATGAATTGATCCCCTCTAGGATTATGACGGGCTGGTGGGTATGCATGGATTACAGGAAGCTAAATAATGCCACGCAAAAGGACCACTTTCCATTGCCCTTCATCTATCAGATGTTGGATAGGTTGGTAGGTAAGGCACTTTATTGCTTTTTAGATGGCTACTCGGGTTGCAATCAAATTTCTATCGCTTTAAAAGATCAGGAGAAAACTATGTTCATTTCTTTATATGAGATATTCGCTTTTAGTAGAATGCCCTTTGGATTGTGTAACGCCTCAACAATGTTTCACCATTACATGATGTCGATTTTCTCAGATATGATCGAGAACAACCTAGAAGTATTCATGGAGGACTTCTTGGTGTTTGGAAAAAACATTTGAGGAATGCCTTCAGAGTTTAGAACTTGTTTTACGAAGATGTATTAAAACTAACCTAGTCCTGAACTGGGAAAAATGCCACTTTATGTGGAAAGAAGGCATAGTTCTCGAACATAAAGTGACCAAGAAGGGACTAAAAGTTGACAAAGTAAAGGTTGAGGTAATCATACAATTTCCACCACCCACAAGTGTCAAAGGTATTAGAAGTTTCTTGGGATATGCAGTTTTTATCGCTGATTTATTAAAGATTTCTCAACAATTTCTAAACCTTTATGCTTACTTTTGGAATAGAATACCATTTTTGCATCTGATGATTCTTGTTTGAAAGCCTTTTAAGAATTAAAAGACAGGTTGATTAATGCCCCATAATAGTTGTGGCACCAGATTGGAATGAGCCATTTGAGCTCATGTGCGATACCAATGACTATGTCGTTGGAGCTGTGTTGGGACAGAGGCGTGGTAAAATTTTCTATACCATTTATTATGCCAGTCGTACATTGAATGAGGCCCATCTTAACTACACTACAACTAAGAATGAATTCCTTACAGTTGTCCTTGTGTTTAACAAATTCAGATCTTACTTGGTGGGTAGTAAAGTTGTGGTGTACACAGACCATTCGACACTCAAGTACCTTTTGGCCAAGAAGGATGCCCAGCCTAGACTGATCTGATGGACACTCTTGTTGCAAGCGTTTAACCTCAAGATTCGAGATAAGAAAGGAAGTAAAAATTAGGTAGCTGATTATTTATCTCATTTAGAGCACCATCACAAGGATGGTAACATAGCTACCATTAGAGATGATTTCCCTGACAAATATTTGCTTGCGGTCACTACTATTCCATGGTATGCCGACATAGTTAACTATGTCAGCAAAATATTGCCACTAGACTTGGCAAGAAATGCCAGTAAGCGATTTCTGAGGGATGTCTGACAATATTATTGGGATGAACCATTCTTATTCAAGTAATATACCAACCAAGTCATTCGTCGTTGTGTGCCAGAGGATGAACAACAAAATATTCTTCAACTTTTTCATGCAGCACCATATAAATGACACTTTGCTGAAATAAAAATAGTGGCTAAAGTGTTGCAGTTAGGATTTTCTGGGCCCACACTGTTCAAAGACGCCCATTATTTTTCCAAGGCATGCGACCGATGCCAGCATCTAGAAACATTTATAGCAAACATCAATTGCCACTATAGAACATCATGTATGTGGAGCTATTTGATGTATGTGGGCTAGACTTTATGGGTCTTTTCCCCAATCGTTCAGTAGTATTTACATTCTAGTGGCAGTCGATTATTTTTTGAAGTGGGTTGAAGCTATTGCTTTGCTAACAAATGATGCCAAGGCAGTTGCCAAGTTGCTACACAAGCATATCTTTACAAGATTTAATGCCCCAGAGCCATCATATATGATGAAGGTACCCATTTTAAATGCCATTTAATCACTAAAGCTCTATGCATGTATAGAATCCAACAAATAATTGCCACTACCTACCATCATCAAACAAATGGCCAAGCAAAAAATTCAAACAAAGAAATCAAGAGCATCTTGGAAAAGATAGTGAACCCAACAAGGAATGACTGGTCCTTGAGGCTAGATGATTCCTTGTGGGAATTCATAATAGCCTTAAAAACTCTATTAGGAATTTCCCCATACAAGCTTGTACTTGGGAAGTCATGCCATTTGCCAGTGGAGTTAGAAAAATGAGCTTATTGGGCAACCAAGTAGTTGAACATGGAATGGAGGACTACAGGTAAGAAACGTTTGTTAGAATTGAATGAATTGGGGGATTGAAAATATATAAATTTTCTCAATCACAACACAATTAAACTAATTTTCCTTAATCAAACTATCAAAACACATTAGAAAAACAATTGTAAAGAATCAATAACTTGAGAATTTCAATAAAGAACCTTTCATTAGAGGAGAAGAATGAACATTACCTCTAATGGATGCTTTCTCCCTTAATTGGATGATTTACATGAGAAAACAAAGTTAAAACAATAAGGTTTTGATAAACAAACAACAAGAAATCATTTGAAATCAATGGATTAAAGAAAACATGATTTTACCTTAAGATTCAGAAGAAGAGAGTGGTGTTTTGCTGGAGAGATTTTGAGAGAAAAGATTGTGAGAGAAAGTTACGTAATTTTTGTTTTAAAGATTTAATTATCAAATTAATTCTCCCTAACCTATTTATATTTTCCAAAACACTTTTAAAATAGCCAATTAAGGGATAAAGTCTGAGATTAGACTTTTGGGCAATTAGCTCCTTAAAGATTCAAAGTTTTGACTCTTTACAAAACAGTCACCAAAAATAGTTTTCAAAGTTTATATTTTGGTCACTAGTCCAAAATGTCTGAATTCCAAAACTCGTTTTACAAAATTGGTTTCACCTCAGTCATTAATATATTAAATAATGATTTTAGAACATTTTTCTATATTTTTATCACCTTCAAAAATATTTAATATGATTTAATTCCAAAGTCGACTCAAATCCCTAATATCGGTCCATCGGATCCTTAAACAAACCCCAAAACAACTAGACCCAAATCCGGGGCATTACAATTTTCCTAATTTCTTTTCCAATCATCATCTTCCTTTTTTCAATCTTTTGCAATGGCATCTTCTTCCACACCATTTAAGATCTTTTTCAATGATGAAATCAAGAAGAAGTATGAGGGGAATTTTGCTGCTGGAAACTTCTGTTACGAGAAAGATTTTGAGTTCAAGAACAAACCCAACCTGGTTATTCTCCAAAAGTTGTTGCCATTGTGAAAAAGCACAAGTGGGAAGCCTTCTGGCACAACCAGGGAAGGTTCTTTCCAATATTGTTCGTGAATTTTATTCCTACCTCACTACAAAAGATTCACCCTTTTTATTTGTTTGAGTTACGTGTGTGCAATTTAATGAAAGATATATTAATCAGTTATTTCAGTTAGATAGAGTAGGGGGAAGAACATCTTGGCTTTGTTGAGTCGATGGACGCTGCCCAAAGGCAATTGATGTTAAAAGACCCGTGCGAGTTGGGCACCGAATAGAATGTTTCATCTAAAGGTCACCGGACTGTGAAATGGCTTGCATTGAAGCCATAACCGGGGGGTTGAAACCACTTTTTAAGGGCCAACCTTATGTTGTGGAAAATGAGAATGTTTTAAATGAAAGGATGGCGTTGCTATATTCGATAATAGCGAGGAGAAAAATCAATATAGGTCATCTAATCATGGACGAGACTTACAAATGTGCTGGTAAGGGTAAAGGTAGTTTGGTTTTTCCTTCTCTAATCTTTACAATTTGTAAGCAATATAAAGTACCTCAGCTTGATTCAAATAATGTTTAGAAAAAACAAAGGAATAATTACTCCTGCTTTGTGACAACAATTAATTACCAGAGAAGCCAGGGAGAAAGGAAAAAGGAAAGATGTTGAGCCAGTGTCTGCTGCCAAGACGCCAAAGGCAAAACCTGTCATGCCAATGCCAACTGATACCTTGGCATTACTTTCCCAAATTTATCAGTAACAAGAACTTATTCTCAAAAAACTTGAGAAAGCTGAAGAGCAAAGTTTGGTGCTCTAGAAATACGTTAAAGCCGGGGATCGGGCCCTTAAGACGACTCTTGAGGGCATCACCACCAATATTTTACCACAGTTTCCTAAGTTCCCAGTTGAGTTTACTATATTAGAAAGAATGCCACCTAGTCCGTAGTTTGTTCACACTCCGACACAGCACTCTGATGCCACTGTCCATGTTTCACATGTCCAAGTTGAATCTGCTCAAACGGAGACTCTATAGAGGTTTAATGAGGAAATCCATACCAAGACTGATGCTTCACCTGTTGTACCTACTTCTTCCGCCACTCCCTTAACCCCCGCTGTATCTTAGATGGTGGGGATAATTTAGGAGGTCTTCCATGATGTGGAGGCTTCCACTGCCGCATCAAAACCACAGCTTAAGAGAAAAAACACCAGGCTTCAAATCGTGGGAGCTTTATCAAAAGAAAAACACGAGTCTCCCTTATCAAATATTCTGAAGGGGATTCTTCTTCCCTTTAACTCATTTTCATACATGTTTTCATTTTTATCATACCTTTTATTTGTATATATATATATATGTTCTCATGCATTGAGAATAATGCACACCTTAAGTTTGGGTGTGTGTTTTGCCTCGCATCTTTTGCCATGACATTCATGCATGCTTATATTTCTGTTTGCATTTTGTTGCCATGTAGATTAGATTAGGTTAATGCATGCATGCCAAACCATTAAAAATATATTTTACCTCAGTTTAATTTTGGAATGATAATTTTGCCAACATCTGCTAGCATAGTTAGAGTTTGTACTATTATACTGTGTCCGATGATACAATTGGAATCTTTAGTTAGCATGAGCCAACAAGTTAGTAATTCCAGGTTGCTTGGCAATTGATCTTTAGTTTAAGAAACTATAGTCTCACTTAATACGTACAATGCATATAGTTCCCAAAACAAACTTAGGATTCTTAAAACTGATCTCAGAATAAAAAAAATAAAACAATGCTAGGATAAAAAAGAAAGAATAAGGCAACAATGTTTTGCCAAAGGCAAGAAAAATTTAAACATTCATCTGCCTGAGAGACAATAAGTAACTTGGGGCTTCGTGGTTTGTTCCCTCTTGTTTCTCAAGTCAACAAAACTTTAGGGTATGGGTGTAATGGGTAAGCTAATGACGTAGTCTAGATTAACGTAGGGGTTCATGGTATGCTCCTTCTTACTTGTCATTCCAAACAACATTGTGATGTGAACCCAACTTTAATGCTAGCAAAAAAACCCATGATAAATAAATAAAAAATAAAAAAAAATGTTCTGAGTTTGGATAGTAAAGTTTTGCTAAGGGAGTTGAAGAATGCTTGATACAAATTGCCTGCACTTGACGCACACTTCATGACTTTAGACTAGAGTTATATTGCTACACTTGAATTTACTTATCTGTTGGCAATACTATACTGGGATATCTGAGGACAGAACTAGGACCAGATTTTTCTTGCCAGCATGTGTTGTTAATTGGGACAATTTTGCTGAGGTACTTTGTTTTATTTTCTGATTTCTTAGTTTGTAGTTGCATTACGTGAGGACAAGCAGTAAGCTAGGTTTGGGGGTGTTAACTCCTTAAAAGTACTATTTTTCATATATATATTACCATGCTTTTGCTTGACTTTGAGTACATATTTATGCATTTAGCTAGTAGAATCATGCATTTGCATATAGGAGTCAGGGAATGTTTTCTTTTCCAGAGTAAAGGTGTATTTCCTTGCTGTGGTAGGCAAGTTAGGAGCAGGACAAGAGCAAAAGTAGAAAGCAAGAGGGCCAGAAGAGAAATGCCAAGTCGATTTGGCAAAAAACAAGAGGACCAGAAAGCAAGGTGTATTTCCTTTACAACTGATTTTTGTTATGGAATTATGATTAAATCATGAATATGGTATTGAGTTTTGATGTGAAAATTGATGAATCTTGAAATGGATCTGATTTGTGTTGATTCTAATTGGTTTAGATCAATTAAGATATGTGTTTTAATGTTAAAAGAAGAGATTAATAAAAAGAATCCCGAAACTATGTGAATTGTTAATTTTCTAGGTTGTAAATAGTTACTGGAGGTATAAGGACGTTATAAATATGTTTTGGATGTTAATTGATGTTGTTAAAATGTTAAAATCAATAGGTTTTGGCTGAGCTTTTTTGGTTGGAGTTTGGTTGTGATTTCGGTTGTTTTAGAGAAATGTTTGATGGTTTTTAGTAAGGAAAAGTTGCAGTTGATGGTTGGTGGGAAATATAGATGCATGGTATTGCATTAATCCTCTGTTTTTGATTGGGTTAAGCAGGGGAGTTGGATCCTTTCGCTTTTGGAGAGGTTGCGGAAGCGGAAGCTTGATTCTCGCAACGGCAAGAGGGCGTTGTGTTGTTGGTTGGTGAGTGGAAACATGATTTATTGCTTTTAAAAGGTTTGAAAGAGATTTTGGGAGTTTATATTAAGTTTGAAACACTTGCCTAAGCTTGAAAGTAAGTATCGAACGTTCTCACTCTCATTTTTGGTTTTGCAAAATACTATCTCATGCACATATTTATGATTTTGATTACCTACTATTATATGCATGTTTTAGAAATAAAAGATTTTGCAAATAATCATATATGATGATTATTGAGAATGATAAATGATTTATGAAAGAATGTTGAGAATACTAGAATACATGGTTTGATGTATTGGAAATTGATTCGATTTGATACATATGTAAAATAATGAGGTAATGTGGTTTTATTGAGTATATTGGCATGTGGAGGAGATTAAATGTTATCGGATATAGTTGGTTACATGTAGGGTTTAAAGTACACTATAATAAGTCGCCTCATGTGTGTCGAGGGGTCAAGAGTATGCCATGCTCCACCATGAAAACCGCAGCGGTCGAGGGGTCAAGAGTGTGCCAATTCTCCCATTGGTGGATTTGTACATTATATCTATTGAGGGCTACTCCAGTTCAAGGACGTATGTGAAGTGTTCAAATGAACCACTTGGAAAATCCTTGTACCTGATGTGTTTTTATAAAATATAAAGGAACTTGGTTTTGAGTCACTTGAATGCTAATATATGAGATAATCTATCATGAGAAATTATGTTTTGTATAATATGGTTTATACATGAGATACTCTTTAAGCTTGCTATTTAGAGATTTTAGCATATGAAGCGTAAATTGAGGTTTATGATAGATTCCACGATACATTTGTTGCAAATGATTTAAATGTGCATATTTGGAAAGATTACAGAAGCATGAGATGATTTTGTCATGAGCATAATTAACTTGATTTGAAATAAAATGGTTTTAAATGCATTGATGAGTGTTATTGAGAGTCCCTCACTAATCTCATAGTGTAACCCCCTTGACCCGGCCTAGACGCCCAACCGAACCAAGAAGGCCACATTAGATTTGCCATAGCAAACCGAAGAGATACAACAAAACCCGGTCTATTTTTTCCTTTTTATCTTATCTAGATGCCAATTATTAACCCTACATGTTCATGCGGACATCAGGTGCAACCTCAACTCAATCGGGCATCAATTTGACATCCAATTGATCAAATTTACAATTTAGGGACCAAAATTCAAATACAAAAAAAATCGAGATTAAATCTCACTTTTAAGTTACCAACTTTTAGTTTGACCGATTCCAAACTTTCATCTCAAGTTTCAGCTCAATCTGATCATTCTATCACATTCAATTGCATTGGCAAGATTTAGGGACTAAATTGTAAAGATGACAAAACTTCCCAAAGTGACGATATCAGAATTAACGGTCATCCATACCGATATAGGTATACCCGTACCGATACAGATTGAAACACCCTGTTTCGGTACATCTTCAGGCCGTATCGATACGCCCACTGAAATACTGAACTTCTGAATACCTTGATGATCGTATCGATACGGCTCTCCGGGCGTTTCGATACACGAGATTAGGATGAAAAAGTTAACTTCCAGTAGCTGAGACCCATATCGTAACACCCATTTCCGTACCGGTACGTTAAGACCAAAATGGCCTAGGCGTATCGAAACACCAACCCGCGTACCGATCCCTCAAGCCTCAAAATGCCTAGCTGTATCGATACGGTCTCTCGCGTATCTGTATGCCTGGACCTGTAATGTCACATTTTGCTGGTTTTTCATCCCAAAAGCATACTCTAACCACTCCAACATGCTTAAAACACAACACCAACATGCCAAACATATCTCAAGCCAACTAGCATACAATTCTAACAACACAACAAAGCTTCATGAATCAAAAAGGAAATCTATAGGCATGCTTCCTAATATGCATCCAACCAACATATCAAAAGATAAACCAACACCAAAATCAATCCTTAAAGACCAAATAAAACCCAAGAGCAACTAAAGAAACATGCTCAAACATGGAGTTCCACAAAACATCTCCCAAAATACAACTAGTACCCCATTGCCCTTATTCATTATAGTCTAGTCTCTAACATACTTTGGAAACAAGTCTTTCCAAGATCCCCTTGCTTCTTGCTGCCTCTCGGGACTTTAATTCTCTGCATTGATGGACAAAGAGAGCGTAAGCACACATGGCTTAGTGAGGAATGCTCAGATCAAAACACCATCAATGCATTTAGACCATTTTCTTTACATCATCCTTTAAAACATCATGCCCTTTTAAAACATTCACTTTACATCATTAAAACCAACATATTAAACCATATGCTACATGTATCATTAATCAACAGCAAGTCACATTGCTAACCCTCTACTTAAGCCTTCTCATGCATTACTACCAAATGCAAAGCTCAAGGAGAAACACGTATAAATCACATTATACAACATAAAACATTTCAATGATACATTAACAATTATATTGGCTTACAAGTGATCATTAAACAAGTCCAATAACAGAAAAGTTCATCAGATACACGGATTCAACAAGTGTTAACCCAACACTTCAAGCCATCTCAACCGGAATAGCGATATAATCACAATCGCGGTACAATAACAACCGGGTACACTTTCAACCCACGGGGACACCAACCTCTTTTATCGGTTAGATGCTTAACCCACTAACGGAAGTTCTCGGTACTGTTTAACCCCTCTACCTTTAGGGTACTTGGATTGAGTATTTGGTACACCGTATAAACCCCTCAGCATCCAAGGTGACTTATTTACAGTGCACTCAATCCTATGGCCGGCCAACTATATCCGATAACATTTTTAAAACTACATCACTTGCCAATATAATTAACCATTTTAACATTTACCTCACTGTCTTAAACAAGCATTAACCAAAACACTTTTCCAAAGCAACAACCATGCTTTAAACCACAAGTATAAATCATACTTACAAGGATCACTTACCATGTGCATCCTTCAGCAAAACATGCTCAAAAACAATATATCGAATACTTTAAAACATACTTAAACAGTAGGTACATGAACATTAAACCATGTGCATAAAATCATTCGAACAAGCACAACCGAGAGAGTAAAACCACTTTATACTTACTTATGAGTCTAGGTAAGCGTGTCAAGCTCTACCTTAACTCCCAAAACTCTGTTCCAAAACATCAAAATGCTTTAAACAACCTTTTCACTCACCAATATGCGAAACCTCGATTCGTCGACGCGAAATCAAGTATCCGAAACCTCCAAAGCTTCTCCAATCACCTCCGGATCAACCTCCCATGTTTTTACCACAAAACAACAGAGGATTAATGCATCATAATGCATTCTAAACACAACAACTACAATCCTTCTCGGATTTCCACAAAACCTTCACAATTAACCCTCCACAACAACCGAAAACATAACCAACACACTTTGATTCACAACCCAGCCAACATCTATCAATCTAAGATGTTGAGAGAAAAGGATTAATGCATCATAATGCATTCTAAACACGCTTCTCCAATCACCTCCGGATCAACCTCCCATTGATTTGCGAAAAGCTCTGGATTTTGATGAAATTCAGATTGTTTGACAAAAAAGATGTTGAGAGAAAAGGTTTATGAAAAAGTTACGTAAATTTTCTTTAAAAGCTAATAACTAACTTAGACATTTTAATCCCTCTTAAACCACCTTTAAAACACATGTTTAAAATGATTTAATTGAAGGAAGAAACCACCAGCAAAAGCTTGGTAATTTAGCTCCTTAAGGATTCTAAGAATGTGACCTTTTTATTTTAGTCACTTTAAAATAGTATTCAAAAATCGCATTTTGGTCACTAACCAAAATGTCACATTTCCAATTTCCATTTTCCAAAATTTATTCCACCAAAAATCAATATATATATTAAAAGATGATTTTTAACTATTTTTCCACATTTTTATCTTACCGAAAAATATACGGTCCCAGAACTGACTCGAATCTCTACTCTGGTCCACATGACCATCTAATAAACCACCAAACTGCTAAGCCCTAAAACCAGGGCGTTACATCTCTCCCCCGCTTAAGAAATTTCATCACTGAAATTTACCTAGAGGAAACAGGTGCGGAAATTGTTTCAACATATCCGACTTGCGTTTTCACGTGGCCTCCTCAACACCGCGGTGCCTCCACAACATCTTAATAAGCTCAACCGTCTTGCCATGCAGCACCTTACTGTTGGTATCAAGAACCTCTACTAGTTCCTCATTGTAAGATAGGTCCAGTCTCAACTCAATCTCCTCCACCGGCATGACATGCGATGGATCCTATCTATACCTCTGCAACACTGAAACGTGGAACACATCGTGAATCTTTCCCAACTTCGGAGGTAGCCTCAAACGATACGCGACAGGATCCACACACTCAATAACCTCGTAAGGTCCAATGAACCTCGGGCTAAGCTTCCATTTCCGCCCAAACTGCAACATCTTTTTCCAGCTGCTTTTAAGCGCTCACATATCAACTTTACCTTTTCGGTTATGCCTTTCAAAAATTGGGCATCGACACAAACTTTTCCCCTGCTTCTGCCCAACATACGGGCGTACGACATTTCTTGTCATACAACGCCTCATAATGTGCCATCTGTATGCTAGCATGATAAGTGTTATTATAAGCAAACTCCACCAACGACAACTGCTTCTCTCACATTCCCTGGTACTCAATAACACAACACCTCAGCATATCCTCGAGAACCTGAATCACATGCTCCGACTGGCCATCCGTATGAGGATGATACGAGGTAATGAAATTCAACCGGGTTCCCAAAGTACGATGCAAACTCACCCAAAACCTTGTAGTGAACTGTGGATCCCTATCCGAAACTATAGATTTGGGCACTCCGTGCAAACGCACAATCTCAGAGATGTACAGTTCAACCAACTTGTCCAAGGTATATGTAGTATGCACTGGCACAAAATGCGCACACTTCGTAAATCGATCCAAAATCACCCAAATGGAATCCTTTTTGGTTGGCGTCAAAGGCAACGTAGACACGTAATCCATGGTGATTCTTTCCCACTTTCATGTCAGCGGTTGCAACAACCCGAAAGGAAACTGATGCTCAGCCTTTACCCGTTGACAAACCATACACCGAGCAACGAAATTAGCTACATCCCTTTTCAGTCCAACCCAATAGTACTCCCCTTTCAACCCTCGATACATTTTAGTACTACCGGGATGCATTGCGAAAGGACTAGCATGTGCCTCATTCAGAATAGTATGCCTTAACTTTTCGTCCTCTGGCACCACTATTCGACGTTGATATCTTCCACATGAGGTACCAAACTCCCATCGTACGATTGCTTCTCCTTAATTATTTGCGACAAGGTCAGCTTCACCTGCAACTCGGCCAACAAACCCCCGTCACTCGTCACACTCAACTGAGCAAACATGGCTCTCAACTCCACAGCCACTTTTCTGCTCAAAGCATCCGCTACAACATTGGCTTTCCCTGGATGATATTCAATGGTCAGATCATAATCTTTAAGCAACTCCAACCATCTATGTTGCCTAAGATTCAACTTCTTCTGTTTCATCAGATATTTCAAACTTTTATGATACATATAAACCACACATTTCTCACCATAAAGGTAATGCCTCCAGATCTTCAAGGCAAACACAACCGCTGCAAGCTTAAGATCATGAGTAGGGAAGTTACGTTCATTTACCTTCAACTACCTAGATGCATACACCAATACCTTACCCTCATGTATCAACACACAACCAAGCCCAACATACGACGCATCAGTATAAACAACGAACTCCTTCCCCAATTCTGGTTGAACCAAGACTAGAGCCCGCGTCAAGGCTTCCTTTAATCTTTCAAAAGCTCGCTGCCTATCTCATGTCCACTCAAACCGAACATTCTTCTGTAGCAACTTTGTTAACGGAGCTGCCAAACTGGAGAACCCTTCCACAAACCTTCGGTAGTAACCCGCCAAACCAAGGAAACTTTTAACCTCTATCACAGACTTTGGCTCCTTCAAACTCATTACAGCCTCAACCTTATGCGGATCTACACGTATTCCTTCAGCCGACACAACATGCATGAGGAACACAACTTCCTTAAGCCAGAACACACATTTTCTTAACTTAGCATAAAGCTGATTAGCCAACAGCGTCTAGAGTACAATTCTCAAATGTCTATCATGATCCTCATCAGTACGGGAGTACACAAGGATATCGTCGATAAGCACAACCACAAACTGGTCCAAAAACTCATAAAACACTTGATTCATCATGTCCATAAAAGTAGCTGGTGCATTGCTCAAACCAAAGGGCATCACAAGAAACTCGTAATGCTGTACCTCGTACGAAAGGCTGTTTTGGGCACATCCACCTCCTTCACCTTTAACTGGTAATACCCTGACCTCAAATCTATCTTGGAAAACACCGAGGCTCCCTTGAACTGATCGAATAGGTCATCTATCTGCGGTAAGGGATATTTGTTCTTTATTGTCAAATTATCCAACTACCGGTAATCAATAAACATTCGTAACATACCATCTTTCTTCTTAACAAATAGCACCGGTGCCCCCATGGTGAGATACTAGGTCTAATGAACCCACAGTCAAGCAACTCCTGCAATTGCGTTTTTAACTCCTTCAATTCCTTCGGAGCCATGCGATACGGAGCAATGGATACCGGTACCGTATCTGTAAAGACCTCGATGTCAAACTCTACCTCTCGGTCAGGTGGCAACCCTGGTAATTCCTTCGAAAAAACACCAGAAAACTTACATACGGTACAAACATCCTGCACCCTCAACTCCTTTGATCCAGAATTCATAACATATGCCAAATAAGCATGACATCCCAAATCCAGCATTCGACTTGCTTCCAAAGCCGAAACAACATTAGACAAAAACTTGGCATTCTCACCAACAACCACCACCTCATAATCATCCAATAACCTCAAGGATATCTGTTTGGTCTCAAAATCCACCACAACCCAATGTTCGGTTAACCAATCCATTCCCAAAATCACATTAAAACCATGGAATGGTAACTCCATCAAGTCCACAACAAACACATGTCCCTGAACCATCAGCGGACACCTACGATACAACCTCCTAACCACGGTCGTCTCCCCAAGAGAACTAGTCACTCTAACACCCACATTAAGAAGTTCAACAGATATATCAAGCAACTCAACATTCTCACTCAAAATGTATGAATGAGTAGAACCAGAATCAACCAACGAATACAACGACAAAGACTGTAGGTTAAAAGTACCTGGAATCACATCAGTTTCATTGCGACCCTCGCGGTGCGCATACACCCTAGTCGGTCCACCTCCCTTAGGCTGGATAGCAACAATATGAGCCACAGTCCTCTGCCCGGTATCTTGACGTTGAAACGGTCTGCGACCACGACCCCACTGCGGGGCAACAACAGGTGCAGCACCTTGCCCACCTTGAGCCAACAACGGACAATCATGCCTCTAATGGTCGCCTGACCCGCAACTCCAACAAGCGTTAGCCACCACAAGCGCAGGTTCCTGGCCCTTTCTGGCCAAACGCGGGCAACCTCGCCTCAAATGATCTCGGGATCCACATACCCAACAAGTGCTAAACGGGGCTCTAACCTGGGTACCCTGCCCCTGGACTCCATGTCCCATAAAACCTCCGCCATACCTCGGCTCCAGGTGAAACTTCTTGTCACGATGTCTCTTAGCCTAACCACTACTATAACCCAAAGCAATAGCTCTCTTACCCGAGCTAGAACCTCACGATCCAAATGCCAAACCCAAATTCTGCTCCACATCCTTGGCTCGCGAAACCAACACATCAAAGTCGGTGTAATCAGCAGCAAGCACGTATGTCTTAACATTCTGCCTTGCACTAGAGCCATAAACTCACATTTCTTCTCGTCTTGATATCAACTCCCAAAAACTTCTTCCGAAATACCCCGCAGAAGAACTCCCAGGTCACCTCCTTAGTCACCATACCAGATATCGTGGTAGTCCATAATGCATAAGCATCACCCTGCAGTAGGGAAACAACACAGCCTAGCTTACGAGCATCGGTGCACCCCATCTGGCCTAGTATCCTCTCAGTACTGGCCAACCAACCCTTAAAGGCCTAAGATAACAAACCTCAAAACTCAACTCCACCCAAACTACGAAGATGATCAAGCGGCAAACCTTGCCACTCAACCGGTGGTGCTGGCACACGAACACCTGCAACTATTGCCTGAAAAGCACCGGTTATGGCCTGTATCAATGGTGCCATATCACCCATCCCTGGCCCAGCCGGCGCAGGTGGTACATGTTCCACTCCTTCCGGTGGATTAGGTAGGGGTGGTGGAAACCCTTCAAGAGGTACAACTTCTCCTTCAGCTTCCTGCCCAGTGGCAACAACAATCGTACTTGATTGTAACTCTCTCCTCGGTCCTATTGTGCTAAAATATATCTAAGGCATGATAATCATTTCAAAACAAAAACAGTCAAGCCAGCCTCACACAAGGATCCAAGACTTCCATTTCAAAAATAAAAACTTTCCAGACTATAATAACAAGGCAATGGGTACCCCCCAAAACTTCCCCAACATAGCATACAACAACCAACATTCATATATCAATCACCGTGCATATAAACCAGTGTGCATACAACAATCACCGTACAATCAAATATGGCAACAAGACAACAACCTCCCAAACGAACCAAACATGACTCTGATACCACCAAATGTAACCCCCTTGACCCGGCCTCACGCCCAACTGAACCAAGAAGGCCACATTAGGTTTGCCAAATAAAACTGAAGAGATACAACAAAACCCGGTCCATTTTTTCCTTTTTATCTTATCTAGATGCCAATTATTAACCCTACACGTTAATGCGGACATAAGGTGCAACCCCAACTCAATCGAGCATCAATTTGACATCCAATTGATCACATTTACAATTTAGGGACCAAAATGCAAATAGAGAAAATTTTAGGATTAAAGCTCACTTTTAAGTTAGCAACTTTTAATTTGACCGATTCCAAACTTTCATCTTAAGTTTCAGCTCAATCTGATCATTCTATCATATTCAATTGCATTGGCAAGATTTAGGGACTAAATTGTAAAGATGACAAAACTGCCCAAAGTGACGATATTAGAATTAACGGTCATCCATACCGATACAGGTATACCCGTATCGATACAGATTGAAATACCCATTTTTGGTACACCTTCATGCCGTATCGATATGCCCAACTGAAATACTGAACTTTTGAAAACCTTGATGCCATACCGATATGGCTCTCCAGGTGTTTCGATACACGAGATTGGGACGAAAAAGTTGATTTCCAGTAGCTGAGAACCGTATCGGAACACCCATTGTTGTACCAGTATGCTAAGACCAAAATAGCCTAGGCATATCGAGACACCAACCCGCATACCGATCCCTTAAGCCTCAAAATGCCTAGCCGTACCGATACGGTCCCTCGCGTATCGGTACGTCTGGACCTGTAACCACTCCAGCATTCTTAAAATATACTCTAACCACTCCAATAGCTGGTTTTTCATCCCAAAATCATACTTTAACCACTCCAACATTCTTAAAACACAACACCAACATGCCAAACATATCTCAAGCCAACTAGCATCACAATTCTTACAACACAACAAGGCTTCATGCATCAAAAAGGAAATCTATAAGCATGCTTCCTAATATGCATCCACCCAACATATCAAAAGATAAACCAACACCAAAATCAATCCTTAAAAGCCATATACAACCCAAGAGCAACTAAAGAAACGTGCTCAAACAGGGAGTTTCACAAAACATCTCCCAAAACACAACTAGTACCCCATTGCCCTTATTCATTATAGTCTAGTCTCTAAAATACATTGGAAACAAGTCTTGCCAAGATCCCCTTGCTTCTTGCTGCCTCTCGGGACTTTAATTCTTTGCATTGATGGACAAAGAGAGCGTAAGCACACATGGATTAGTGAGGAATGCTCAGATCAAAACACCATAATGCATTTAAACCATTTTCTTTACATCATCCTTTAAAACATCATGCCCTTTTAAAGCATGCACTTTACATCATTAAAACCAGCATATTAAACCATATGCTACATGTCTCATTAATCAACAGCAAGTCACATTGCTAACCCTCTACTTAAGCCTTCCCATGCATTACTACCAAATGCAAAGCTCAAGGAGAAACATGTATAAATCACATTATACAACATAAAACATTTCAATGATACATTAACAATTATATTGGCTTACAAGTGATCATTAAACAAGTCCAATAACAAAAAAGTTCATCGGATACACGAATTTAACAAGTGTTAACCCAACACTTCAAGCCATCTCAACCGGAATAGCAATACAATCACAATCGCGGTACAATAACAACCGGGTACACTTTCAACCTACGGGGACACCAACCTCTTTCATCAGTTAGATGCTTAACCCACTAAAAGGATTTTTTGGTACTATTTAACCCCTCTACCATTAGGGTACTTGCATGGAGTATTTGGTACGCCGTATAAACCCGTCAAAATCCAAGGTGACTTATTTACAGTGCACTCAATCCTATGGCTAGCCAACTATATCTGATAATAATTTTAAAACCACATCACTTGCCAATATAATTACCATTTTAACATTTACCTCGTTGTTTTAAACAAGCATTAACCAAAACACTTTTCCAAAGCAACAACCATGCTTTAAACCACAAGTATAAACCATAATTACAAGGATCACTTACCATGTGCATCCTTCAACAAAACATGCTCAAAAATATTATATCGAATACTTTAAAACATGCTTAAATAGTAGGTACATGAACATTAAACCAAGTGCATAAAATCATTCGAACAAGCACGACCGAGAGAGTAAAACCATTTTATACTTACTTTCGAGTCTAGGTAAGAATTTCAAGCTCTACCTTAACTCCCAAAACTCTATTCCAAAACATCAAAATGCTTTAAACCACGTTTTCACTCACCAATACGCAAAACCTCAATTCGCCGACGTGAAATCAAGTATCTAAAGCCTCTAACGCTTCTCCAATCACCTCCGGATCAACCTCCCCTATTTTTACCACAAAACAACAGAGGATTAATGCATCATAATGCATTCTAATCACAGCAACTACAATCCTTCTTGGATTTCCACAAAACCTTCACAATTAACCCTCCACAACAACCGAAAACATAACTACACTTTGATTCACAACCTAGCCAACATCTATCAATCTAACATCACTTTCAACATCTAAAAACAGATCCAAATCAACCTACCACCTCCAGCAACCTGACAACCATAGAAACACCACAAAACCTCAAAACTAACAACCTAAACAAATAAAGATTCTTAAGTTTCGGGATTCCATTAATAAAAATCTCTTATCAACATTATTAAACATCCAAAATATAAATCAAAGCATCCTTAATTACTAGAAATTAGATCCAATCCGTGAATTAACTCATTTCCCCCAAATAACTTAATTAAACATTAGAAAATCATCAAAATCAGATTAGAAACACAAAAACAAGGATCAAATGCTTGGAAATTTAAGTAAAGAACCATACAATAGAGGAGATCTTGGGCTTTACCCCTGTTGTAAAGTTTCTCCCTCCATTGATTTGTGAAAAGCTTTGGATTTTGATGAAATTCTGATTGTTTGGCATAAAAGAAGTTGAGAGAAAAGGTTTAGGAAAAAGTTACGTAAATTTTCTTTAAAAGCTAATAACTAACATAGATATTTGAATCCCTCTTAAACCACCTTTAAAACACCTATTTAAAATGATTTAATTGAAGGAAGAAACCACCAGCAAAAACTTGGTAATTTAGCTCCTTAAGGATTCTAAGAATTTGACCATTTTCATTTTAGTCACTTTAAAACAGTTTTCAAAAATGACATTTTGGTCACTAACCAAAATGTCACATTTACAAATTTCATTTTCAAAATTTTTTTCCACCAAAAATCAATATATATTAAAAGATGATTTTTAACTATTTTCCATATTTTTATCTTACCAAAAAATATACGGTCCCGAAACTAACTTTAATCCCTAATCTGATCTATCGGACCATCTAATAAACCACCAAACTGCTAAGCCCTAAAACTGGGGCGTTACACATAGCTTACGCTCTCCTTTCTCATAAATGTAGAGAGATAAGCACTTACGGACAGCAAGTAAGCAAGGGAAGATATAAGGGACGAAGTATTTTCAAGTATGGTTTTACAAATACTTAGTAGTAATAAGAGGTAAGCTGTAATTGGGAGGGTTATTTTGGATACTCCATGTTTATACAAGTTATATTTGGTGTTTTGGACTTGTATGATGCTTTATACCTTGCCTTGAGGGGTTGGGACATGTTTTGCATGCTTGGGTAGAGATCATGCATATATGACCTTTGTTTGGTTTTGATATGACATGTATGACCCTTTACCATGCTCATATTATTGTGGAAATATTGCTTGGGATGTTATAAGATAATTGGATATTGTTTGGGGCATGCTAGACTGACCCAAAGTGTTATATGATTGGCCAAGAGGTCGTTACAGGTATGTCCGTACCGATAAGGATTCTCAGGGATCAGTACTCGAGGACCTGTCTTAACTCAGTCTAGGTAAAATTGCCTAGGCATACCAATACGCCTGGTAATCATATTGGTATGCATAGCTGAAAAATTGGTATAGTGTCGGTACACGAGCAATTGTACCGATAGGCCATTTGGCTACTAAAATGCCCTATTTCAAATATTGAATATTTGTATCGGTACGCTTGAGGATCATACCGGTACGCCTTTAAAATTTATGCCCTTATCGATACAAATAGGCTATGTACCAATACATAGTTAGTTATTTCTGTTAAAATGATTTCTGAAGTTTGAATCTTTGCAGTTTAGTCCGTGCTTCTTGATCGTGCAATTAAATGAGTGTGGATGATTATATTAAGTTGAAATTTAACCTGATTGTATGAAACATGACTAATTAAGGATTGGTAACTTAGGAATTAATAAAGTCCCTGTAATTTTCAAAAATTGTAATTTCAACCCTGTAATGTAATATGGATCAATTAGATGTCAAATCGACGCCCGATCGAGTTGTAATTTTTATCAATGCTAGCATGATTTTCTTAGGGTTTAACTATGTATTTAGATAAGATAAAATGAAAAAATGGACCATTTTCTAAGTAATTCTTTTGGGCTTGTCGAGACAAACCCAATGTAGCTCGCTCGGTTTGGTCTAGCGTCTAGGCCGGGTCAAGAGGGTTACATTTGGTGGTATCAGAGCTAGGTTATGATTGTTGGGATGTGGATTGTGGTTGTTTGATGTATTGTTACTAAATGAATCTGTTGATTGGCATGCACATTGTTTGATTTTGTATGATTATGATTGAAATGTGACATGTTGGGGGTAAAAGCTTAGGGCACATTGCCTTATTACTACTAGTGCAAAATGGTTTTTGTTTTGAAACATGTGCGATTTGGATTCTTGCTACAAGCTGGCATAATTGTTTTGTTTTGTTGCATTCTTATGCTTTAGACTCAAATTTTCAAGTAATGAGACCGAGATAAGAGATGAAAGCTTATATGGGGAGTGTTGTGGATGGAAAAAATTATGAGTTGTCTCCTCCTCCACTGATTTCTTCTATTGGTGATGGAATCGAGGATGGTGTGCCTCTAGCACCGCAATAACCAATTTTTAGGGATATGACACTGTTGATCCAAGCGATGACTAGAGCATTTTAGATAGCTATAATTGGAGTGCAAGTACCTGTATTGACACCTACAGTACTTATTAATAATGGGCTTCTATTAGAGCGTTTGCATAGTTTGGGAGGTACCGAGTTTAGAGGTTTAGCTTCAGATGTAGCTGAGGAGTAGTTTGCCAATACAGAGATGATTCTTGGCTAGATGGAGCGTACAAATGTCCACAAGTTGGGTTGCATAGTGTCTTTACTTCAGGGTGATGCTTATAGCTGGTAAATAACTTCTATCGCGGGTATGGCACCTACTGATGTGTCATGAGAGTTCTTTTGTGCTACTTTCTAAAAGAAGTATCTAGGTTCTCGTTACCAGGATGAGAAAAGTGGAAGTTCATGATGTTGGTCCAGGGTAGCATGTCTGTGTCAGAGTACGAGGTCCAGTTTGTTCGGTTGAGCTAGTACGCTCCTCCTAAGCTAGTTCTTGATGAGCGTT